>JAJHZJ010000343.1:0-440000 GCA_023548195.1 Bettongia penicillata ogilbyi
ACCAGCCCTGCATTCTTGGTATAAATTCCATGTGATCATAATGTATTGCCATCCATTCTTAAATATTTATTTCATGTATTATTATCATAAGATTTTGATAAGCCATTTTAACTGCATTTTGAGTGCTTGCTGTAAATGGGTAGAGCATATTAAGAGGAAGAACAGAAAGTAACTTTTAGTTAAATATTGCTAGACTTTACTGAGAGCCTATTGAATCTCTCACCCTCTCTCCTTGGGGAAATTAAAGAGTGCCATCACAGTTTGGCAATACCAAAGCAGTGATCACAGTAGCAAGGCATTTCTTCTACTCTTCCCTAATCATTCAATATCCCACTATCCATAAATCTTCATTTCTCTGTTACATACTGTTATTGTACTCTCTTCTTGCATTCTCTCAGCTAAGAATCTTTCCTCAGAGTGCACAATTTTTTAAATTGAAGCTGTTCATTTTGAGTTTCCCTTTCTCTCCCCCTCCTTTTAACATGTTACTTATAATTCTTCTCTCATTGTACTTTTGTATTCTAGTGTGAAAAGGTATCAAGGTGAATACTTTTGCAGGTATCCTGTGTTCTTTCCCTTCCTATCTTCTGAAATAGATGTCCTACACTATCACCCACATTCTCTCTAATCTTAAATTTTTCCCTTCTATAACCACTTCTGACTTTCCAGATTCCCTCACTAGGAATTCAGCTGTCTTCTCACCTTGAAGTTTGCCTCAGTGCCTAGGGCTTTCTCAACCTGCAACATCTCTCTGTCATGCTGGACCCTTTCTCCAACTGATATTTTAAAGGGCTATCATTTTGAGGATGGACCCAGGTCAGTCAAGCTTCTTTTCATTCCTGGCTATGCTTCATACTAGTGGGAATCTGCCATAATATCACTAGGCAAACACTCACTTTTCACCTCCTCTTTATGTATTATCTTCCCCCATTAGAATGTTAGCTCTTTGAAGTCAAAAATTATTTTGCCTATATTTGTACCCCATCATTTAGTATATGACATAGCATATAGTAAACTCTGAACAAATGCCTCTCATTTAATGGACACTGGTATGAATTCTGTGCACTTGCCAATATCTTTTCTTTGGGAACAAGTAGAATGAATCAAGTTTCTCTTCCACATAGGAGGTTTCTAATAACTTTAAAATTCTCTCCTTTCTTTCCGTAAGCAATTGTGTACTGGTAAATATTTCACAACAATCTCTCTAGGGAAAACATAAAGGACATATAACACACTATCAAATTTAATCTGATTGGTTAACAACTTCTCCATTATGTTTTTAAGTGTAGACAATAAACAAAACAATAAAACAAACCTTGATTTGTAACATTTCTTATTTCTGAGGCTCACTGAAAATTTAACTATCAGATCTTGAAAATCACCTAGGTGTTGGTTTCCACATGAAGTATCTCTAATTCCTTGTTATCATTTTGGTTATCATTTTGGTTCATGAATTTTTTGTTTCTTTTGATCAGATAGCTGGTCTTTGAGTGAAATTGGGTGAACTTATCATGTCTTCAGGGTGTAGAGGATAGAGAACTGCGCTAATCACTGATAACCATTTTTAAGAACCATCTAAAGAGAGAGAGGAGCAAACAACCAGGACTACCACATCTCCAGATGTGCTTGTACCACTTCGTGGCTAGTCATACCTAGGCTTGTATTCTGCACAGTCTGAAACTTTGACTGGAAGTGAGGTGGGAGTTAATAGAAAAAAAATTTAAAAATCCAATGTGATGTGACTTCTGTTGTTCAGTCGCAGTACATGGCCAAAGAATCTGGTTTGGTTCTTGAACTGTGGCAACCTGATTAGTATCTCTATGGTATTATTCACCATCTGGCAAAGCAATAAGCTTAACTGTGGTGGATCACTGTTTCCTACAATAAATCTCATTGCTGTGGCAAAATATGCCATGAAAATGGCCAATTATAAACTTATTTGAGAAAAAGACATGAAGCTACTATCTGGAACAATTATAGCTGTACAAAACACTTTCAAGATATGAATAATTCACTGATTGGAGTCTTATTTTTCAAATTTGAACTAGAAAATATCATCTTTTTGTTTTACTCTTTAATGTTCAATTTCTTTGGTAGAGTCACTAATTCTACTGCAATGAATTTTTTGGAAAATAACAAAAAATAAGAGCTACATAATGTCATAGTGAAACTATTAATGCAGTGAGGGGTGATTTCTATTTTGGTAGAGGATATATTGTAAGATGGCATAGCTTGTGTGTTCATCCTTCAATTTTGACATCAGAGAAATGATGATATGACTTGCGCTTGACTTTGTTTTGAGTGAGAGAGGGCTATTCATGGTTACCAGCCTCACTTTCTCCTTCTGAGCCATCTGGATCCAGTGACCAAATATGCATCAGGATGTCTGGAGATAGCCCAGAATCCAACAGGAGACGTCGACCTTTTAAGCTAGGCTTTTTCACATGCTCACTTAAAGTGAGGTAATGTCCATTCAGTGAATAGGCCTCTTTAAAAAGTAGTCAGGGGGTGGACCTCTTAATATAAAAGAAAATAATTAAATAGATAAATCATTCTGGGAGGGACAGGAACCTCAGGGTTGTTTTTTGGAAGAGAAACTGTTACTATTGACATTCACTGCAAGCCAGAAGGTCTAAAAATGGCCATGGAGCGGAGGTTGGGCAGGGACCCATTGTTCTTCAATCCATGAACTTCTGAGTGCACTGGGTCTAAGGTTTTAGGGAAGAGAAAAGAAAGGAAAAGAAAGGAAAGAAAAAGAAAGAAAAGACAAGGTAAGGCAAGGAAATGAAAGGAAAGAAAGGAAACGAATGGTGGCATAGCAGAATGCTGGATTTAGTGTTCAAGTGAGCTCAGTTCACATTTTTGGGCTGATAGTAAAAGATGGTTCTTAAACAATTAATCACCACTTGCCTCAGGTAATCCCTAAGCTTTATCAACTAAGTTATAGTGCTTGTAACTGATTTGGATTTGAAGAAATCATCAGTTCTAATATGTGAGTACCCCAAAATGAAACCAATAACAATTCTTACTGTCTTCATCCATGGATAATGCATAAAACACTTAATTCTTTCAATTAAATAAACATTTTGAAGCACTTATAATCTTAAGTTTTAAACCTCAAAGTATCTAGCACAGTCTCTTGAATATAGTAGGTGTTTCAAATCAATTCAACTTTTAGTAAGCAGTAAATATGACAGATATTGTTCTGAGTACCTTGAACTATAAAACATAAACGTAAAGTGCATGACCTAAAGCAGCTTCCATGATAATATATCAGTTATGCAGCACGCAACAGTTGAATAGCTGTTAAAAGTCAATGTTTTCTCATTCATCTTTTACCATTCTTTCACTTCAGATGCTCTCATTTAATTTCTATTTGTGCATGTATCATATGTACAGATAGTAAATTCTTTGACAACAGAGGCCATGTCCTGTAACACATCCTTATAAGATAAGGATGTCTTATAAGTCTTTATAAGATCACAGAAAGAACTGGAAAGGGCCCTAGAAATCATCTAGTAGAGCCACCTCATTTTACAGAAAAGGAAACTAAGGTCCAAAAGGATTAAATATTTTTTTGGTTAGTGCCTTTAATGGAGAATTGCACATAATAAATCTTTCCTTAATGAAGCAATGAGGGAAGGACAGAAGGAAAGGAGGGAAGGAGGGAGAGAAATTGTGAGGGAAGGAAGGAGGACAGAAGGAAAGAATTCAGGGATTAAGGAAAGGAGGGAAGGAAAGAGTGAGGAATGAAAGAAGAGAGGGAAAGATGGAGGAAAGGAAGGAAGGTAAGGAAGAAAGGAGAGAACAAGAAAGGAAGAAGGAAACAAGGAAGGAAGGAAAGAAATGGAGGGAGGGAAGAAGGAAGAAGAAAAGGAGGAAGGAAGTAATGAGGAAGGGAAGGAAGAAGGTAATGAGGAAGGAAAGGAATGAAGGAAATAAGGAAAGGGGTGAGGGAAGAAGGAAGGGAAGGAAAGAAAGAAAAATGTTCATATGTAGCTTTACTGGTAAGGAGGACAATATTCCATTTACCTCAGAATCCGACTAAGTTATCCTGAAGGAGTTTCCACCTTTTCAATTCCCTGCTTTTAATAGCTTTCTGTTCCTTCATAACTCAGTGAAATAAAACCTTTCCTGTGAGCAAATAACATATTGTTCAAAAAAAAAAAAGAAAGAAAAACAACAACCTGGTCCATTGAAAAAGAAAAAGGCTATTAAGTACCAAGTGAACAAAACAGATTGGCTAAATTTGTGTAACGAGTATGAAAAACACAACATGATCCTTGCTGGGCATAGTACCTTAAAGGAATATTTTTGTACTACCTTGCTAATCCTTATTCAGAGCCCTCATACCTTGTCCCTGGCCCCCTGTAGTAGCAATTCTCTCTGCCAGTAAGCAGTAGTTCAGTACTCAGTAGGGAAGAGCTTAAAGCTGATAAGCATAATTCTTTCTGCCCTTAGCCAGTGAAATAATAAATAATTTTGACAGATATGTAATTAACAGCCTATACAACAAGTGCCCTGGGCTGTCTGAGCAGGGCTTCAAGTTCATCAATGAGTCCCCAGCAGATGAAGAGCACAGATGGAAGAGAAAACCATTATAGAATCAAGCAACCCCCCTCTGCTACCCCAAATTCAGCAAGGAGCTCAGTGTACTATGATATTACTTGTTTTCATCAGGTCAAAGACTGGAATGTCTATGTCCTTAGATTAAGCCTGAAATATGTCTGGCAATTGCTGTCTCCAGCTTTAAATAACAAACTCCTTGATCCAGAGGGGAAACTAACCTATATGAAAGCAAAGAAAACTCTTTTACAGCTCACCCCACTAATAGGCTCCTGGCCCATAGGAATATAGAGCAGTATAAAATTTATTTCTTGTCTCCAAAGATTATTTTCATTCATGAAGGTTTTTGTTTCATCTAGTTCAAAGCTTTTAAAATTTATTGCCTAAATATTACCATGGAGGGCATGTAAGTCAGCCCTCTGTGATAACAAATTCCTCAGAAAAGCTAGATGTCAACGAGATAAATAAGAAGTTAATTGTCAAGATAGAAGGTATTTTCAAATTACACAGCTAAAGCTCTAATTAATGATAGCATTTGTAAACCTGACAATGAAATATGGCAAAGTACTTGATAAGGATGCATATATTGGTCAGGAGAGTGCCCATTAATCAGCTGGAACTGAGTGTCTATTGTTGATAAATCAAGAAGTTAAAGCCAAGTCAGGGGTCTGTAAATCTATACACTAAATGAGAAATAGGGTGCTGCTGATTTATAAATAAGGAGCTTTAAATGTTGTATATAACTGGGCAGGAAATAATGCTGCCTTCAGAATCAGGGAAAGGTTGGCCTTTATAAATCACAATCATAAATGAAAAGAAGAGTTTATGTTTACAAAGCAAACCAGAGCATGTTAACATTTTTTGTCATGGCAACCCTAAGACCTAGGTGCAGATGAGGAAAATGAAGTAAAGAAAGTCCACAGTCTGTTACTAGTGCACATTTCCAAAGCAAAATAGATTGTCATAGGATATAGTACAGCTTAAATTCATTCATTCATTCATTCATTCATTCATTCATTCATTCACTTATTCATTCATTTCATGATAAATTCATTCAATACTCACATACATAAGACATATATACATATGTGTGTATATATATGTATACACAATCATGTAGGTATACATAATATGCACATGTGCATATTAGGTACACATTTGTTATAAGTATATATGTATATGCCTAAAATTTCCTTTTGAGCAATTATCTTGTTCTGAGGTTCTAAACAAGCACATTAGCATAAAACACTTAATCCACCTTATACAATTATTTATCAAGATGTAATATGAAATAAGGTCACCGAATTATTTCAGTAATGAAGAAGCAAAGAACTTCCCTCTTTCTACTCCTTATACTACTAAATAGAGAGGAATTTATATAGCATCAACTAAGTTACCAGAAATTGTATGAAATACTTTGGAAATATTATCATATTTGATCATTCCAAAAACCCTAGGAGTTAGGTGACACAATTTTATGTATTTCAAAATTGAGGAAACTTAAGCAAACATGGGTTTAGACTTACTCATGATCACAGAGATAAAAAAAAAATCTAACCTCTAGGATTCTCCCAGAGATCCATTCATTGGGACACCTTGCTGCCAACAATAGAGCATTCTATATTTCATGCTGGGTCCCAGATAGTGTCCTATGTACTTTCTACTTGTTATCTCATATGATCCTCAAGTGTATGCTGTGAGGTAGGTAATATTATCTTCCCTATTTTACAGTTAAGAAAACTGAGACAGAGGTTGCTACTTGTCCAGAGCTCACGTCCTACTGCTTTCCTACCCTTCATAAAACTAGAGTTAACCCTAACAAGGGCAGTTGTCTTGTTGCTTATTTTGTCTAAAAATGCTTCTGGATAAGACAAAAACATATGGCATTCTAGAAAACACATTGCCAAAGTCCCAAATGACAGATTTCAGTAAGATGTACATTGTTTTCCCTAAGCACAAGATCTTGAGAGGCCCTCACACTAGCTCTTGTCTGTTTAGTAACTGCTGAGATATTTCTTGAGAGGTGTAAGGGGAAAATAATCACCAAAACATACAAGTGCTAGAGTCAAACATTTCAAGAGTCAAACACTTCCATATATGTGTCAATTACCTCCACCAAAGCAGGTTGCAGTCTGACTGTATCTTAGTACATAAATCTTAAGGAGTTGTCTGCTTATGTGACTTGTTTATAGTCCCATAACTAGTAAATATTAAAAGCAGGACTTGAATCTCTGTCTTTGAGGGGCAGAGCCAAGATTACCAAGTAGAAAGACATGCATACTCTGACTCTTCCCCCATAGTCCATAAAATACCTGAAAAAATGACCCTCAACGACCTCTAGAGCTGCAGACACTACAGAATGACAGAGTAAAGTTGATTTCCAGCCCAAGGTAGCCTGGAGGGGTGACAGGGTCTGTCGCATGGAGTGAAGCACAGTGCAGTCCAGCCTTGGCCTCATGGCTCAAGGAGGAACAGGTCTGGAATAGGCCTCAGGGGTAGAGTTCCCAGCAGCAGCAGAGGTTCTAAGATCCCTCAAACAAAAAGTGCCAAAGAATATTCAAAGGTCAGTGAGAAAGCTTTTTCACCTCAGTGATAAGGGAACAGGGTCCTCCCCTAGTCCTGGCCCAAGGTGGAGACAGTGGTGGTGGTGGCTATGGCAGCTGCAGCAGCAGCATCCATTTCTGGAGCTCTCAGCTTAAAGCCCCTGGGGGAATTGAGCAGCTGATATGAATCTCAGACATGAGCCAGCCTTGTGGTGAGGAGGAGCACTGGTGTGGTATAGCTGGAGGTGGTTGTGAGGAGGGAATTCTACTACTCACCAATTCTGAGCAGAAAAGTTTCTGTTGCTCCCAGACCAGTGTGCAGACCAGGAGAGGAGGAAATTCCTCTGCCTTCATCGTGTCACCTTGGAGAACTTGAGAACTTAAAAATCCCCAGAGTATACCTTCCTCTTGACAAAGAACTCAAAAGTCAAATAACAGACTGGGAAAATGCCCATAAAAGGGAAAGAATAAGAATATATATATATGGCTACTTTCTTGGTGAAAAGGTATTTTTGTCCACCCTTTCAGATGAGGAGGAACAAAGCATAACATCAGAGAAAGTCAAGGCTTCTGCATCCAGAAGACTCAAAATAAATATGCAATAATCTCAGGTCATGGAAGAGCTTAAAAAGGATTTTGAAAATCAAGTAAGAGAGGTGGAGGTAAAATTTGGAAGAGAAATGAGAAGAATGCAAGAAAATCATGAAAAATGAGCCAACAGCTTGCTAAAGAGGACCCAAAAAATACTAAAGAAAATAAGAGCTTTAAAAATAGACTAACCCAAATGACAAAAGAGGTCCAAAAGGACAACAAGGAGAAGAATGCTTTAAAAATAAGAATTTGGCAAATGGAAAAGGAGCTTCCAAAGCTCACTGAAGAAAATAGTCCTTTAAATATTAGAATGGAGTAGATGGAAGCTAATTACTTTGTGAGAAAGTAAGAAATTACAAAAGAAAACCAAAAGCATTAAAGAACTAGAAGATAATGTGAAATATCTCATTGGTAAAACAACTGACCTGAGAAATAGATCCAGGAGAGACTATTTAAAAGTTATGGGACTACCTGAAAGTCAAGATCACAAAAAGAGCTTAGGCATCATCTTCCAAATAATTATCAAGGAAAACTGCCCTGATATTCTAGAACCAGAGGGCAAAATAAATATTGAAAGAATCCACCAATTACCTACTGAAAGAGATACAGAAAGAGAAACTCTTAGGAATATTGTAGCCAAATTCCAGAGTTCCTAGGTCAAGGAGAAAAATATTGAAACTCTGTCTTCTGCACTCCAAGACCATCACTCTATACACCTTATTGTGCTGCTCTGGAGATCCTTTTTTTATACCAGAATGAGTGTGCATTTTATTCCTTCCTTGAGTCAAATGTGATGAGAGCAAGCATGTTTTCTTTCTCACCTCTCCCCTTTTTCCCTGCATTGAAAAGTCTTTTCCTTGCCTCTCTTGTGAGAGATAATTTGCCCTATTCCATTTCTCCCTTTCTTCTCCCAATATATTCCTCTCTCATCCCTTAATTTTATTTTTTTAGGTATGATCCCTTCCTATTCAATTCTCTCTCTCTCTCTCTCTCTCTCTCTCTCTCTCTCTCTCTCTCTCTCTCTCTCTCTTTCTCTCTGTCTATCTATCTATCTATCTATATGTGTGTGTGAATGTCTGTGTGTGTGTGTGTGTACATAATCCCACCAACTACCTGGATACTGAAATATGTTTCAAGAGTTACAAATATCATCTTTCCATGTAGGAACGTAAACTGTTCAACATTAGTACGTCCCTTATGATTTGTCTTTCCTGTTTACCTTTTCATGCTTTTTCTTGATTCTTGTGTTTGAAAGTCAAATTTTCTTTTCAGCTCTGGTCTTTTCATCAAGAATGCTTCAAAGTCCTCTATTTCATTGAAAGACCATTTTACCACCTGAAGTATTATACTCAGTTTTGCTGGGTAGGGGATTCTTCGTTTTAGTCTTAGTTCCTTTGACTTATGGAATGTCATATTCCATGCTCTTTGATCCCTTAATGTAGAAGCTGCTAGATCTTGTGTTATCCTGATTGTATTTCCACAATACTCAAATTGTTTCTTTCTAGCTGCTTACAACATTTTCTCCTTGACCTGGTAACTCTGGAATTTGACTACATTGTTCCTAGGAGTTTCTCTTTTTGGATTTCTTTCAAGAGGTGATTGGTGGAATCTTTCAACAATTATTTTGTCCTCTGGTTCTAGAGTATCAGGGCATCTGGAGATTCTTAAAGTGAAGAAAATTTCATGCCATGAAACCCCATTTAATGACTGTTGAGGAAAAATTCCTGGCAGTTAGATCTTTATTGTCATTGCTTACACAATCTGAAAGATACCTAAAGCAAAAAATCACTAGTTGGAAGACTACAAAATGCTAACTTTGTCATTGAGGACAGCCCCCAATTAGAATTTTTTGGATTTCATTAAACTTAGAGATACAATGAGCCTTAATGATAATCTAGTCTGTCACATTTTTTTACAAGTGGACAAATTGAGGACCAGTGACTTTAGTCTGGTGAATTACCTAAGCTCATATAGGTAGTAGGCAGATCTTGAGTTGAAATTTAGGCTCTGACTCCACATCTACAGTCAAGTATCAGTCAATAAGCATTTATTGACATTAGTAATGCATCAATCACTCTGCTAAGCACCCAAGCTCTTAAAATCACATAAAATACCATTTTCTAACTCCATTTTTCACTCTCCATCCCCCATGTATAAAATTGGTCCTGATTATAATGGAAAAAGGGGAAGCATATGAAAAATGAATACCTTGTTCTGAGTCAGCATTTAATGAAAGGTCATCCTGGTAGCTCAAGTCTGTTAGTTCTCAAAAAGAGAGTCTTTTTAAAGGGCAGATTTTGAATACATGTTGGTACTTCTTTTATTCATTGACCAGAAAGACCATATAAGGTATTTCTAAATTCCCAGGTTTAGTGGATGTGACACAAAGCTTCACTGAGACAGAGGGGAATGGGGAATCAATACTCTTCTCATTCCTTCATTGTCCTTTTCTTTCCTAGTACACTCCAAAGTGACCTACTGGTTCTATTTTTTTTTCATGCAATTCACATGGAAATTCTTTTGCAAGACTTCTAAAAGATTTTACTCATGAACCACTCACTTGTACTAATTTTTCCCACATTTCTTAACCCATTGGACATGTAACCTTCAATTAATCATTTATGCAATCAGTCAAAATGTATTATCTATTATATAAAAAAAAACTGTTCTAGATCTCATGAGAGAGAAAAAAACAATAAATAAGATAAGGAACCAGCCATTAAGTAGTTAAAAACATATTTGGAAAGATAGATTTACACAAATATGTATAATAAAAAATAGAGCAGACAAACATAGAAGGGAGTTCTCTAATCTTTGGAAAAGTCAGTGGACTACTCTGAGACTCAGGTTTCTTTTTCTAAATCAGGATTACCCTGTGGTACTGTGAAGAAAAACTAGTTTTGGGTCAGTGTTGACAGGTTTTAAATAGTTGCTCTCCTGTCTGTGTTTGAATACATGTACTGTCATCTAGAGAAAATATTTTTTTCCAATGTGCCTCATTTTTTATATATGGGACCCACATAAACTCTAAGGTATCCTTATATCAACCACTACTCTCTCAGATGAGTCTCAGATTCTCAAGCATGACTACATCACCCCCCATACACTCCTGCCCTCACCGTTCTAAAGTTTTCCTCAACTCCTCAATCTCTTTCAACCCCTATATCCAATCTGTTGCCAAGACTTGTTGATTTTGCCTTCATAACATCTCTCATATATGCTACATTTTCTCCTCTGACACTGACACCACTCTGCTATAGTTCCTCATAGCATCATTCATGGACTGTTGCAATAGCCTGCTGGTCATTTCCTAGATACAAACCTCTTTAACCCGCTATTATCCGTCCTCCACTCAACTATTAAAGTGGTCTTCCAAAAGGATATGTCGGAACACCTCAACCCTAAATTCAATAAAGTCCACTATCTCCCTATCACTTCCAGGATCATATATAAAAAGGTTTATTTCTCATTCAAGACATTTTTTTAAATAGCCAGGCCTTTACTTTTCCAGCCTTCTTATACATTATTCACTGACCACATGCTCTGAGATCTAGTGACACCGGTCACTTTCCTGTTTTTCAAAAAAAATTACAATAATTTTAGTTTTAAAGCCTTAAGTGATTTTTAGAATGAAGTGCTTACTAAGGTAGTAAAGAAAGAACAGTTTGTACACAGCATCATCCCATATAAGTACATCTAGATCCCAGGCCAAATCTCTCAGACTTAGACAGTGCATGTGGCAAGGGGGTTTGTTTCTGGTTGCTGTAATTTATTTTCAGTGACTGAGAAGATTCTTAAGAAGGGGTCTTTCATCAGATTGTAATTTTTTTCTGAGTTTCTTTGACGGTCTGTGAATCTATGTCCAATATCTCATTATCTACTGTTATAGACATTGCTGCCAGCTGCTTCTGTACCGGTAGAACAATATTAATATATATGGTAGGCACAGAAGATTCAGAATGCTTCAGAACCCATAAGGTTCTTTCATGGTTAAAATGGCAGGGATAGGGAAAGGAAGGGGAACAATGCCAAACCAAAATGCTCTCCTGCCCCTCCTCAGGAAGTTGGGACAGAATGTTTGTTTTTTTCCTCCTTATTTACTGCTCACTGGAATCTCTGTACCTGATTCCAAGTATATCCATGTGTTTAAAAATTAAGTTTTGAGTTCTAAATTATTATCTGCCCTCCTTCCCATGTTAAATAATTTAAAATATTTATATATTAGTCATTCTGTCTCAAAGAAAAGGAAAAAATGAAGAAAGTGAAAAATGTCATGCTTCAATCTGTGTTGAAACAATTTCAATTCTTTATCTGAAGGCAGATGGTATGCTTCATCATTGGTCCTTTGAGATTGTCTTGCACCATTTTATTGCTGAAAATAGCAGTCATTCACAGTTCTTCATCAAAGAATTTCTCTGTTGCTTTGTATAATGTTCCCCTGGTTCTGATCACTTCACTGTGCATCAGTTCATGTAAGCCTTTCTATTTCTAAAATCATTCTGATTGTCATTTCTTATAGCACAATAAACTTCCATACAATCATATACCACAGATTGTTTAGTCATTTCCAATTAATGAGTATTCCTTCGATTTCCAAATCTTAGCCACCACAAAAAAAAATTGATATGAATATTTTGGTACAAATAGGTACTTTTCCTTTTTCTGGATGTCTCTTCTGGATGACCCAGAAGTGGTACTGATGGATCAAAGGGTATGAACAGTTTTATAGCCCTTTTGGGCCTACTTCCAAACTTCTCTCAAGAATGGTTGAATCACTTCAGAATTTCACCAACAAATGCCCCAGTTTTCCACATCCCCTCCAACATTCAACATATACCTTTCTTGTCATATTAACTAATCTGATAAGTGGGGGATGGTACTTCAGGGTTATTTTAATTTGCTCTAATCAATAATGATTTAGAGCATTTATTTTTCATATGGCAATAGGTAGCTTTGATTTCCTCATCTTAAAACTCCTTGTTCATATCTCTGACCATTTATCAATTGGGAAATGACTTGTAGATTTGTAATTTTGACTCAGTTCTCTGTATATTTGAGAAATGAAGTATTTAACAGTAATACTTGCTGCCAAATTTTACCCAGCTTTCTCTTTCCCTTATCATGTTGGTTGCATTGGTCTTGTTTGTGCAAAATCTTTCTAATTTTATGTCATTAAAATTATCTATTTTTAGATTATGTAATTCTCTCTGTATCTTCCTCGGTCCTAAATTCTTTTCTCCATAAATCTGACCAATAAACTACTCCATGCTTTCTTAATTTCTTTATAGTACCAAACTTTTTGTGTAAATCATGTAGTTATTTTGACCTTATCTTGGTATAAAGTGTGAGAAGGTGATCTATGTCTAGTTTCTGCCATATTCTCTTCCAGTTTTCCCAGTATTTTTTATTAAATAATGAGTTTTTCTTTCCAAAATGTGGATCTTTATGTTTATCATATACTGGATTACTATGGTCAGGTTATTTACAATAATGTAAACTGTACCTAATCTATTCCATTGATTCACCATTCTATTTCTTAGCCAGTATCACACTGTTTTGATGATCGCCACTTTATTATACAGTTTCAGATTTGGTAAGATTAGACTGTCTTCTTTCACATCTTTATTTTTTTTTTGTTTGAGTCCCTTGATATTCTTGATCTTTTGTCCTTTCATATGAATTTTGTTATTATGTTTTCTTTCTTTAAGAAACAATTTTTGATAGTTTGATTGATATGACACTGAAGAAACAGATTAATTTAGGGAGAATTGTCATTTTTATTATATTGACTCAGTTCATGAGCAATTGATATTTTTCCAATTGTTTAGATCTTTCTTTAGTTGTATCTGTGTTCATATAGTTCCTCAGTTTGTCTTAGGAGGTAGACTCCCAAGTATTTTATATTGTCTACAGCAAATTTAAATGGAATTTCTCATTCTATCTCTTGCTGCTATACTTTGTTGATAATATACAGAAATGTTGATGCTTTACATGGGTTTATTTTTTTCCTCCAACAATTTCAAATAGGCATTTTAGCTGATTCCCTAGATTTTCTCAGTATAATGTCATATCATCGAGAAAGAGTGATAGTTTTGTTTCTTCATTGCCTGCTCTAATTATTTTAATTTATTTTCCCTTATTCCTATGAAAATATTTCCAGTAGAATATTAAATAATAGAAGTGATCATGGGGATCCTTGCTTCACTCCTGATTGTATTGGGAAGACCTGTGGCTTATACCTAGTATAGATAATTCTTGCTGATAGTTTTAAATAAATATTACTTATCATTTTCAAGTGAACTCCATATATTCCTGTAGTCTGTAGTGCTTATTTTTTTAATGGGGATGAATGTTTTATTTTGTCAAAAGTCTTTTCTGTGTCTATTGAGATAATCATATGATTTATCTTAGCTTCATTATTGATGTGGTCAATTTTGCTGATAGTTTTCCTAATATTGAATGATTCCTGAATTTTTGTTGTAAGTCCAACCTGGTCATAGATTATGATTCTTATAATATATTGTTGCAATCTATTTTCTAGTGGTTTGTTTAAATTTTTTGTATCAATAATCATCAGGGAAATTGCTCTATAAAATTCTTTCTCCATAACTTTTTTTCTGTAATTTGCTTCTTCCTGGTTTGAGTATGAGCACCATATTTGTGTCACAGAAAGAATTTAGTAGAGCTCCTTCATCTATTTTTTCCACAAACTTTATATAACATTGGGATTGTTTATTTTAAATGTTTGGTAGGATTTTCTTGTGAATCTTGCTGGTTCTGGGGATTTTTTTCTTAGGAAGTTCATTGAGGGCTTGCTCAAGTTCTTATTCTATTATTGGATTACTTGGGTAATTTATTTCCTCTGTTAATCTCAGTAATTTATTTTCATACATATGTGTTTGTTTCATTTATATTGTCAAACTTATTAGCGTACAATTTAGCAAAATTGCTTCCAGAAATTATTTTAATTTCTTCTGCTTTGTTGGTGTATTTATCACTTCAATTTTTGATAGTAGTAATTTGGTTTTCTTTTTTTTAAACAAATTAACCATCTTTAATCTATTGTTTTTCTTTTCATAAACCACCTTCTAGTTTTAATCATTATTTCAATGGTCTTCTTTCAATTTCATTAATCTCATATTTGATTTTTAGAATTTACAATTTGATATTTAATTGGGATGTTTAATTTGTTCTTTTTCTACTTTTCTTAGTTGCATGCCCAATTCATTGATCTACTTTTTCCTCTATTTTATTGATGTTAACAGCTAGAGATGTGAATATTCCCTTAAGTACAGTTTTCATTGCATAAATTTTGGAAAGTTTTCTCATTGTTATCATTTTCTTTAATAAAATTATCATTTTTTAATGATTTTTGTCTTTGACTTATTTGCTTTTTTTTAGGATTTTATTATTTAATGTCCAATTAATTTTAATCTCTCCTTCCATTATCCATTATTGAATATAATTTTAATTATATTATGGTCTTAAAAGGATGCATTTGCTGTTTCTTTTTTTTTTTCTGCATTTGGTTCTAAGGTCTTTATTCCCTAATACATGGTCAATTTTGTGTAAGTGATTTAATACTTAGGGAAAAAAAGGTATGTTACTTTCTATACCCATTCAGTTTTCTCCAGAAATCTGTCATATCCAGATTTGTATTCACCCCTTTAACTTATTTCTTCTTATTTATTATTTTGCTATTTTGTGGTTAGATTTATCTAGTTCTGAGAGGGGAAATTGGAAGTCTCCTGTTCATGTAGTTTTATTAGCCACTTCCTCCTGTGACTCATTCAGCTTCTCCAAAAATTTAGACCCTATTCCATTTAGTTCCTAAGTATTTAGTATTGCTATGACTTCATTGTCCATGGTACTTTTTAGCAAGATATAGTTTCCTTTCTTATCGCTCTTAATTACATCTATTTTTGCTTTGTCTTTGTCTAATGTCATGATTGCCATCTATGCTTTCTTTGCTTCAGCTGGAACATAATATATTCTGCTCCAGCCCCTTACCTTTACCTTGTGTTTATCTCTCTACTTCGAATGATTCTTGTTAAGAACATATTGTAGGACTCTTATTGTTAATACATTCTGCTATCCACTTCTGCTTTTATGAATGAGTTCATCCTATTCAAATTTATAATCATGAAAACTGTGTATTTCCTTCCATACTATTTTCTCTTTTTTTGTACCTCCCTCTCTCTTAGTCCCAAATATTTGCTTTTCACAAAATGTTTATTTCTGATCACTACTTTCCCCAATCTACCCTCCATTTAATCAGTCCTCCTCCTCATTCCATTACTCCTGTCTTGTTTTACTTCATTACAAGGTAAGATAGATACTTGTATTTAACTGTTTATATTATTCCTGCTTTCAACAAATTTTGATGTTCACTCCCCTCCCCAATCTTCCTATCTTTTATAATAGCTCTTTTATGCAAGGTGGTTCATTCCAATCTCTCCCCCCTTTCTTCTTCAAATGCAATTTTCTTTTTCACCCTTTAATGTTGTTGTTTCGGGTATCATCCCATCAAAGTCACCTTATATTCATGCACTCTTTCTTTGTATAGTCTTTCTAATTATTCTTATATCATTACTTCTTAAGAGGTACAAATATTATCTTGCCAAATAGAAATATAAAAAGTTTAACTTTATGAATTTCTTATATTTTTTTCTTGTTTCTTTTCTCTTAACATGTTTTTACTTTTTCCTTAGGTTTTGTCCTTGGAGTTTGATTTATTATTATTATTATTATTAAATAGAAATGCTTGGAAGCCCTTAATTTCATTAAATGTCAATTTCCCCAGTTAGGGTGTAATCTCAGTTTTCAAGTGAACAGTCTCAGGTCAGGTAAAGGTGAAAGTTTCTAAACCACAGAGCTCTCATGAGGTCCCCCAGGGAACAGCTGGGAATTGAGGAGTGAAACACGAGTTATCGTGTTTTTCCACCTCTTCTCAGTGGAAACTTGCTGGGGAGAGCATCCCACCCTTGAGATTGGTCCGTGGTCTGAGCACACCTGTTGTTAATTGGCTAAGGGGCTGAGAGCATGCACGGTGTACACAAGTGAACTATGCAGCTGGGAGAGCTTAAATGGGGACAGGAAAGCCTGGGGGTTGGGTTCCTCTCTCCTCCAGAAGGAGAAGAGCGCTCCACGGGGAGAACTTGTCCTGCATGCTGACATGTAGCTTATATCCATAGTAAAGCCTAAACCTCTGCTTCACTTTGGTCGTCTCTTCTCTCGTATATTTATCTGGCTGGCCACCAAAGACCTGGAATAGGTAAGAGGAGCCGGCAGCCCAAGGCAATTAGACTGGACATTCCCCCTTAAATGATTATATTCAATTTTGTCTGGTAGGTGATTTTTGGTTGTAATCCTAAGTTCTTTGCCTTCTGGTATATCATATCCCAAGCCCTTTGGTTCTTTAATATGTAAGCTGCCAAATGCTATACAATTCCACAATATTTCATGTGTTTCTTTTTATCTACTTGCAGTAATATCTTCTTTTTTATGGTCCATCAGTTCTTTATCTGGATATGGATAGCATTTTTCTTCAGGAGTCCTTTGTATTTGTCTTGGAACTTTGTATTGCTAAGAAGAGCTGAGTCATTCCTGGTTGAACATCATACAGTGTTGCTGATATTGTGTACAATGCTTGCCTGGTTCTGCTCATTTCATTTTGTATGAGTTCATAAAAGTCTTTCCAGGTTTTTCTTTAAGGAATTGTTTTTATCCATGGATTTTTGTATTTCCTTTTCCATTGGACTAATTCTACTTTTTAAATAGTTTTTCAAGGTGTTGGTTCTTTTTTTCATAATTCTCACATCATTTTCATTTCTTTTCCCGTTTTTTCTTCTACAACTCTTATATGGTTTTTAAACTCTTTTTTACAATCATTTCCTTAAAATTAAGATTTTATCCCCCCCACACCTTCCCCCACTATGCTCCTCCCTCCCCATGACAGCATACAATTCTGTATAGGTTCTACATACACTTTCCTACTGAACACATTTTCACTATAGTCATGCTATGTAGTCGAACGAAAATAAATGGAAGAAATCATATAAGAAATCAAAACAAAATACACTGAAACCCACACATACACAAACATGATCTGCTACATTCTGCGAATGATTTTCATATTTCTTTCTCTGAGTGTGGAAAGCATTTTACTTTAGAAGACCGACACTGGATTTTTTTTTTCCTCAGTAAGTTCTTGTGTTATTACAAAGTTCCAAGTCTACCAGAAAAAATCTCACACACTGTGGTCACTGCTGTGCACAAAGTTCTCCTGGTTCTGCTCCTTTCACTCAGCATCAGGTCATATAAGTCCTTCCAGGCCTCCCTGAAGTCTTCTTGTTCATCATTTCTTATGGCACAATAGTATTCCATTACAT
Source organism: Bettongia penicillata ogilbyi (assembly GCA_023548195.1). Taxonomy (NCBI): domain Eukaryota; kingdom Metazoa; phylum Chordata; class Mammalia; order Diprotodontia; family Potoroidae; genus Bettongia; species Bettongia penicillata. The sequence goes on from JAJHZJ010000343.1 coordinate 18,092, forward strand.
TTATATACCATAATTTATTCAGCCATTCCCCAATTGATGGGCATCCCCTTGACTTCCAGGTTTTGGCTATCACAAAAAGTGCTGCTATAAATATTTTTGCACACGTGGGACCCTTTCCCATTTTTAAAATCTTTTGGCGATACAGTCCTAGTAGTGATATTACTGGGTCAAAGATTATGCACATTTTTGTAGCCCTTTGGGCATAGTTCCAAACCGTTCTAAAGAAGGGTTGGATGAGCTCACAGCTCCACCAACAATGAATTAGTGTTCCAACTCTCCCACATCCTCTCCAGCATTTATCATTTTCTTGTTCTGTCATGTTTGCCAATCTTATAGGCATGATGTGGTACCTCAGAGTTGTTTTGATTTGCATCTCTCTAATCAATAGTGATTTAGAGCACTTTTTCATATGATTATAGATAACTTTGATTTCTTCCCCTGAAAAGTGCCTGTTCATATCCTTTGACCATTTATCAATTGGGGAATGACTTGTATGGTTATATATTTCAGTCAGTTCTCTATATATTCTAGATATGAGGCCTTTATCCCCAAGCTTAGCTGTAAATTTTTTTCCCCAATTTGCTACATCCCTCCGAATTTTGGTTGCATTGGGTTTGGTTGTACAAAAACTTTTCAGTTTAAAGTAATCAAAATTATCCATAATGCTTTCTACTGTTTCTTTAGAAAAAAATTCTTCCCCTCTCCATAAATCTGATAAATACACTATTCCTTGCTTCTCCAGTTTATTCATGGTATCAATCTTTATACCTAAATCATGTACCCATTTGGACTTTATTCTTGTGTACGGTGTCAGGCATGGGTCTATGGCTAATTTCTGCCACACAGCTAACCAGTTTTCCCAGCAATTTTTGTCAAACAGTGAGTTCTTATCCCAGAAGCTGGGATCTTTGGGTTTATCAAACAGGAGGTTGCTATATTCCTTGCCTACTGTGTCTTGAGTGCCAAGTCTATTCCATTTGTCTACACCTCTGTTTCTTAGCCAGTACCAAGTGGTTTTGATAATTGCTGCTTTATAATACAATTTGAGGTCTGGTAGCGCTAGGCCCCCTTCCCAAGCATTTCTTTTCATTAGTCCCTTTGATATTCTGGTCCGTTTGTTTTTCCAAATGAATTTTGATATTATTTTATCCAGCTATAGAAAATAATTATCTGATAGTTCAATTGGTATGGCACTAAATAAGTAGATTAATTTAGGTAGAATTGTCATTTTTATTATATTAGCTCGGCCTACACATGAACAACTGATGTTTTTCCACTTACTTAAATTTGACTTTATTTGTGCAAAAAATGTCTTGTAATTGTGTTCATGTAATTGCTGGGTTTGCTTTGGCAGGTAAACTCCTAAGTATTTTATAGTGTCTACTCTAGCTTTAAATGGGGTTTCTCTTTCTATCTCTTGCTGTTGGACTTTGTTGCTAATATATAGGAATGCAGAAGATTTGTGTAGGTTTTATTTTGTAACCTGCAACTTTGCCAAAGTTGTTTATTATTTCAAGTAGTTTTTTACTTGAATCTCTGGGATTCTCTAAGTATATCATCATATCATCTGCAAAGAGTGACAAGTTAGTTTCTTCTTTGTCTATTTTTATTCCTTCAATTTCTTTATCTTGTCTAATTGCTACCGTTAACATTTCTAGTACCATATTGAATAATAATGGTGATAATGGGCATCCTTGTTTCACCCCTGACCTTATTGGAAATGCCTCTAACTTATCCCCATTGCATATAATGCTTGCTGAAGGTTTTAGGTAGATACTGCTTATTATTTTATGGAAAGTTCCCTTTATTCCCATGTTCTCCAGTGTTTTTAATAGGAATGGGTGTTGTATTTTGTCAAAAGCTTTTTCTGCATCTATTGAGATAATCATGTGATTTTTGTTAGTTTTATTGTTGATATGATCAATAATGCTAATAGTTTTCCTAATATTGAACCAGCCCTGCATTCCTGGTATGAAACCTACCTCATCATAATGTATTATTCTCTTGATAAGATGCTGTATTCGTTTTGCTAAAATCTTGTTAAAAGTTTTTGTATCTATATTCATTAGAGAAATTGATCTATAATTTTCTTTCTCTCTTTTATCTCTTCCTGGTTTGGATATCAAAACCATATTTGTATCATAGAAAGAATTTGGGAGCACTCCTTCTTCCCCAATTTTCAAAAATAGTCTATATAGTATTGGAATTAACTGTTCTTTAAAGGTTTGAAAGAATTCGCTTGTGAATCCATCTGGTCCTGGAGATTTTTTCCTAGGGAGTTCATTGATGGCTTGTTCAATCTCTTTTTCTGAGGTAGGGTTGTTTAAGTATTCAATTTCCTCTTCTGTTAATCTGGGCAATTTGCATTTTTTTAAAATATTCATCCATCTCATTTAAATTATCGAATTTGAGGGCATAAAGTTGGGCAAAGTAATTTCTAATTATTGTTTTAATTTCCTCCTCATTGGAGGTGAGTTCACCCCTTTCATTTTTACTATTAGTAATATGATTGTCTTCTTTCTTTTTTTAATCAAATTGACCAAAGGTTTATCAATTTTATTAGTTTTTTTCCATAAAACCAACTATTGGTTTTATTTATTAATTCAATAGTTTTCTTAATTTCAATTTTATTAATCTCTCCTTTGGTTTTCAGTATTTCTAATATGGTATTTACTTGGGGGTTTTCAATTTGTTCTTTTTCTAGCTTTTTCAGCTGCATACCCAAGTCATTGATCTCCTCTTTCTCTATTTTATTTATGTAGGCCTTCAAAGATATAAAACTTCCCCTAAGAACTGCTTTTGCAGTATCCCATAAGATTTGATAGGTTGTCTCATTACTGTCATTCTCTTGAATGAAGTTGTTGATTGTTTCTATGATTTCTTCTTTAACCCATTCCTTCTTTAGGATTAAATTATTTACTTTGTAACTGATTTTTGCTTTATCTTTTCATGGCCTTTTATTACATATAATTTTTATTGCATTATGATCTGAGAAGGATGCACTGAGTATCTTTGCCTTTCTGCACTGGATTTTGAGATTTTTATGTCCTAGTACATCGTCAATTTTTGTAAATGTTCCATGTACTGCTAAGAAAAAGGTATATTTCTTTCTATTGCCATTCAATTTTCTCCAGAGATCTATCATATCTACCTTATCTAGAGTTTTATTTACCTCCTTAACCTCTTTCTTGTTTATTTTGAGGTTAGATTTATCAAGTTCAGAAAGAGGGAGGTTTGAGGTCCCCGATTAGTATAGTTTTGCTGTCAATTTCTTCCTTCAACTCCCCCAACTTCTCTTCTAAGAATCTGGATGCTATACCACTTGGAGCATACATGTTTAGTAATGATATTGCTTCATTGTCTATGGTGCCATTTAGGAGGATATAGTTTCCATCCTTTTCCCTTTTGATTAGATCTATTTCTGCTTTTGCTTTGTCTGCGATTAAGATTGCTGCTCCTGCCTTTCTTACATCAGCTGAAGCACAATATATTCTGCTCCATTCTTTGACCTTTATCCTATGTGTATATCCCCCGTATATTGTTGGATTATGGCTTTTAATCCATTCTGCTATCCGTCTCCGTTTTATGGGAGAATTCATTCCATTCACATTCACAGTTATGATTACAATCTGTGTATTTCCCTCCATCTTCTTTACCACCATTTGTGCTTTTAGCTCTGCTGTCTCCCTTCCCCTCCTCAATAGTATTCAATTTTCACCACCTACTCTTGCCGCCTTCCCCTCCTTCTTTTAGCCCCCCTCCCTTTTAGTCCCCTTTACTCTTATTGCTCCTTCCCTCCCTTTTAGCCTCCATCCCCTTTCTTCCCCCTTCCTCTCCTACTGCTTATAGAGCTAGTTAGGATTTTCTATTTAAGTTTATTGTTCCATCCTTTAAACAAATCCGATGAGAGTACCTCTCACACAATGCTCATCTCCCTCCCCTCTTTCCCCCTACTATGAGTTTGTACTTCTTGTGATGTAATTTGCCATTGTCTGCTTCCTCCTTTTCACACCTTCTATTACAATCCCTTCTCATACTTAAATCATATTTTTTATCATGATATCATTTATTTTATACCTGTTCCCCCTATGCATATCCCTTTTATATTTCTTAATAGCTGCACAGGTCTCAAGATTAACAGGTATCATCTTCCCTTATAGGGAGGTAAACAATTTGCCCTAATTGAGTAACAAGTTGTTCCCCCCCCCCCACTGTTTACCTTTTTATGATTCTCTTGCATTTGAAGATGGAATTGTCTATTAAGTTCTGGCGTTTTGGTCAGGAAACTCTGGAAATCCCTTACTTCGTTGCATGACTTTCTCCTTGCCTGAAATGTTATGCTGAAGTTTTCTGGGTAGTTGATCCTTGGTTGTAGTCCCAACTCCTTTGCCTTACAGAATATTGGGTTCAAATTGTTTCGATCTTTTAATGTAGAAGGTACAAGGTCCTGAGTAATCCTGATTACATCTCCTTGATATTTAAATTGTTTCTTTCTCTGTCTGCTTGTAATATTTTCTCCTTCACTTGATAGCTCTGGAATCTGGCAACTATATTTCTTGGGGTTTCAAGTTTGGGATCTCTTTCCAGAGGGGAATGGGGGATTCTTTCAATGACTATTTTGCCCTCTGAATCTAGCATTTCTGGGCAGTTTTCCTTAATGATTTCCTGGAAGATATTGTCCATGCTCTTTTCTCCATCCTGGGTTTCTGGCAGGCCAATAATTCTTAAGTTTTCTCTTCTGGATCTATTTTCCAGGTCAGTTGTTTTTCCAATTAGATATTTTACATTTTCTTCTATCTTTTCATTCTTTAGATTTTGTTTGACTGGTTCTTGCTGTCTCATTGAGTCGTTAGTTTCTACTTGCCCAATTCTAATCTTTATCAAATTGTTTTCTTCCGTTAACTTTTGCAACTCCTTTTCCATCTGCCCAATTTTTCCTTTTAAGAAGCTATTTTCTCCAGCTAATTTTTGTACTTCCTTTTCCATTTGCCCTTTTAGGAAGTTTTTTCTCCAGTTAATTTTTGAACTTCTTTTTCCATTTGTTCAATTTTCCTTTTCAAAGGAAGTTCTCATCAGTGAATTCTTTCTTAATAATTTTAAAATCATTGGCCAGTTTATCTTCTATTTCCTTCAGCTGTTCCAGGAGAGCTGCTTGTGCTTGAGAGCAGTTCATAGTCCCTTCTAAAGTTTCAGATGGAAGTACAGTCTCAGCTCTTACCTCTTTGGTGTTTGTATTTTTGTCCTTATCCCCATAGAAAGATTCTATGGTTCTTTCGGCCCTCTGCTTTTTCCTGTTCATGATGTTTATTGAGTGTTGTGGCTTCTGGTTCTTTCAGTCAGAAGCTAGAGAATTTTTTGCTGAGCTGATGTGTGAAAAAGCTAAAAGCAGGTTTTTGTTTGGTGTTTTCCCTGATCAGCCATGGGTTTAGCTTGTTAAGTGTGGAGAAGAAGTGGTCTGGTCACAGGAGATCTCCTCAGCTGAACTGAAGCAAAGGCAAGCTCAGGGGCTGGTAATCCCAGATGCCCTATTGTCTTTCTGATTCCCCTGGACAGCTGAGGCACGCCTAGATGCTAATGCACATTCCCACCCCTCCTGGGGCTCCTCTCCTGGTGCTGAGGCTTGCCTGGGTCCTAGTGCTAGTTTTCTCTGCCCTGGGTCCTCTGTCCTTTTGGTTTTGTCTCTGCCACAGTAGGAGGAATCCCCTTAGCTATTTTCCTTGTCTCAGGTGTTATGAGACTCTTGGACTCCTTCTTTTATTTCTGCTGATCTCGGATTTTTCTGGGGAAATATTTTACGGTTCTTTCACGGTCATCAAGGGGGAGGAGAGAGTATTTACTGATCACTCTGCCATCCTGGCTCCCAGAAGTTCAAGTAGGTGACTTACCGAAGTTTGATCTTTGGGCTGAAGGTCTCAGGAGCTGCTGCACTGATATCTGGCACTCGGCGGCTCTCATTGGCTTGGTTCGGCTTGTCTCCTGTCCTTGGTGCTGCTCCTTTGGTTCTGCCTGCCACTCAGATTTCTCGGGTCCCTTCTGCTCTGCTGCACTGGCCCCGCTGCATTGTGCACTGTGGGCTCACCCCAGCAGAACACATCCTTCCCGTGAACCTTCCAGTCCAACCTAAGCTCCGAATCCGTCACTGTCTATCTCCCACTCGATTTCACACCTCCAAATTTGGTCAGATTCTCTTTTCAGAGGTACCTGGAGGAGTTTGTCTGAGAGCTTAGTTGAGTCATTGCTCTCACTCTGCCATCTTGGCTACGCCCCTGCAGTAATATCTTCTTGATCTCTGAACCCTGAAATTTGACTATGATGTTCCTGAGGGTTTTCATTTTGGGTCCTCTTTCAGGTGGTGATCAGTGGATTCTTTTGATTTCTATTTTACCTTCTGGAACTAGCATTTCAGATCAATTTTCTTTGATAACTTTTTTTTTTTTTATCATGACTTTCATTTAGTTGAATAATTCTTAAATTATCTCTCCTATAATGATTTTCCCAGGCTCAATTATTTTTCCAATGAAATATTTCATGTTTTTTTGCTATTTTTTTACTTCATTGATTTTGATTTATCATACCTTTATGTCTCATATAGTCATTAACTTCCACTTGGTCAATTCTAATTTATAAGGAATTATTTTCTTCAGTGAGTTTTTGTATTTCCTTTTCCATTTGGCCAATTCTATTTGTAAGTAGTTTATTTTCCTCAGCAAATTTTTGTCTGTCTTTTCCCCATGATATTGTCTTTCACACTACTCTTATTTATTTTCCCTATTTTCCTTCTGCTTCTTTAATTTTTTTTTGTTTTTAAGCATTTTAATTCTTTGTGGGTCTGAGATCAAATTGTATTTTTCTTTGAAGCTTCACATAGAGCTATTTTGAGACAATTTTCCTCTTCCAAGTTTTTGCCTTCATCCTCCTTGTCACCATAGTAAATCAAGTTTTTTGTTGTTTCATTTTGCTTAGATTTTTGTTCATTTTTTCCTCTATTTTTGGTGACAGTTTGTCTGTGACAATTGAATCCTAATCATTCACTGTTTCAAACTTGTTGTGCTAGTATTTAGGGCATGACTGCTGGCTTTCACTGAACCTCAGGGCTTATCTGCTTGCTTTTATTCTGGAGGGTAGGCTTCCCTTATATCTTTCACTGGGAGATGGGACCTCCCTGTTGCTCTCCCCTGGGTGTTGGATTTAGCTTTTGGATGGATCTAGTGGTTGCTATGGTAATAGAATATTTCTGCTAACATGTTCTGGTAGAGTAATCATGTTGCTGGTCTGCCCCAGAGGTGGGGCCCTAGTGCTGGGTTGCTATTGAAACAGCATTTCTGGCTTGATGCAAGACTCTAATTTCTAGAGAAGAGGAAGAAGCCACAAAGTTACAGAATGAAACAAATTTGCAGCCCAAGAAAATCTGGCAGACTGACAGATAGGGTCTATTTTACTGAATCTGGAGCAGAACATAACCCGATGTGGGCTGCCTTGTCACATATGGGAATGGAGCAGGACTCGGGGAACTGAATACCTGACAGCTGTTGTGGTTTCCAGGCTTCTAAACCCACAAATGCCAAAGAGAGTTTCAAATGTCAGTGGGAAAGCTCTTTCACCCAGATGAGAAAGGAACATGGTCTGGCCACAGCCCTAATCCCAGCCCCAGGGTAACAGCAGCCACTACTACAGTAGTAGCTACTTCTGAAGTTCTCAGTCTACAGATGGTGGGGAAATTAAGCAGCTGGTCTGGGGCACAGTTCTGAAAGATGGTCATAAGTCAAGAAGGAGCACTGGTGTGGCAATCCTGGTGACAGTTGTGGAAAATAACCCTACTTCTGGTTCCAGGCTATAAAAGAGTATTTGTGGTTGCTCACAGACCAGAGTTCAGGACAGGAGGGGAGTAAAGACCTCTCATTTGTTCATACTATTTTGGAAGAAATGAGAATTTACAGGTAACTAGATATATCTCTGAAAACAGTTACAAAAAACCCCTGAAACTAGGGGTAGTACACCCTCCATTTAACAAAGAACTCAAAAGTCAAGTAGTTGGCTGGGAAAAAAATGTCAAAGAAGGGGGAAACTAAGACTATAGAAGGTTAATTTCTTGCTGAAAAAAGATATTTTCTTATGACAAGGAAGAACAAAGCATACAACTGGAGGGAGAAACAAAAGTCAAGGCTCTTACATCCAAAGCCTCCAAGCAAAATGTGAAATTATCTCAGGTCAAGGAAGAACTCAAAAAGGATTTTTAAAACCAAATAAGAGAAGTAGAGGAAAAATTGCAATAAGAAATGAGAGCAATGCAAGAAAATCATGATGAAGGAGCAAACAGCTTGCTAAAAGAGAGCCCCAAAATGTTGAAAAAACACCTTTAAAGTAAAATAAACCAAATGGCAAAAGAAGCTTAAAAAGTCAATGAGGAAAAGACTACCTTAAAAAGAGAATTGTCCAAATGGAAAAAGAGACTCAAAAGTTCACTGAAGAAAGTAATTCCTTCAAAATCAGAATGGATCAAATGGAAACTAACGACTTCATGAGAATCAAGAAATTATAAAACAATATAGAAAGAATGGAGAAAAAAATGGAAGACAATGCAAAATATTTCATTGGAAAAAATAACTGCCCTGGAAAATAGATCCAAGAGGGACAATTTTAAAATTTTTGCAGTATTTGACAGCCATTGTCAAAAAAAGAGCCTAGATATCATCTTCCAAGTAATTATCAAGGACAATGGCCCTGATATTCTAGAAGCAGATGGTAAAGTAGAAATAGAAAGAATACACTGATCAGTGACTGAAAGAATTCCCAAAATGAAAATCCTTATGGATATTGTAGCCAAATTCCAGAGTTTCCAAATCAAGGAGAAAATAATACAAGCACCCTGAAAAAACAGTTCAAATATTGTAGAAACACAATCAGGATAAAACAGGATTTAACAGCTTCTACACTAAGGGATTGGAGGGCTTGGAATATGATATTCCAGAGATCAAAGGAGCTAGGATCAAAATCACAAATCGCCTATCCAGCAAAACTGAGTATAACACTTCTGGGGGGATAAATGGATTTTGAATTAAATAGAGGCCTTCCAAGCATTCTTGTTGAAAAGACCAGACCTCAATAGATAATTCGACTTTCAAACACAAGAATCAAGAGAAATATGAAAAGGTGAGAAGGAAAGAGAAGCTGTAAGGCACTCAGTAAAGTTGAACTGTTTATATCTTTCATGGAAAGAAGACATTTGTAACTCATGAGATATTTCACTGTATAAGGGTAGTTAGAGTCATTTTAGTCCCATCCTTATGTGTGTAAAAAGATAAAGTTGGACTAAATGACCTCTAAATTATCTTCTAGCTTTTACTTTATACAGAGTTTTTACTAACTACCCCATAGGGCTGTTGGGAAGAAAGTGTTAAATGTATTTTATGTGTAAGTAGTTTTATGATTCATAAAATGCTGTGAAAATTTTGAAGCAAAAGCAATTACTCCTGATAGATGAATTGGGCAAATCTTCATGGAGGAGATGTGTATTGAAGGTTCTGTCTTCAAGAGGTGGAAGCAGTGACAAAGAAAACTAGTAATTTTTCTCTAATTCTGAAAAATTAAGAGGCTAATCTTGCTAAAGAATCAATGAGAGATCATAAGATCATACATTTAGAACTTGAATGAACTTTGAATTTATGTAGGCCAACCCCTACATTTTACATGAAACAAGATGTGCACCAACTCCTTAGATGTCATGTGACCGAAAGCTCAACCCCTTCTTTGCCTAAGATACCGAAAACCAACCCACCACTAGGTGATAGAGTGAGTGATACACAAGCAGAAAATCCTCAGAAGGACGTTCTATCCTCAAACAAACGCAAACAAAAGGATCAAATTTTCATGCCTGATCATCTTCCGTAGTGATACTGCAGACCCTTTAGTTATATAGATGAGGAAACTGATAAATGAAACTATCTGAGATTTTGTTTAGACATTTTTCAGTTGTGTCTGACTCCTTATGACCCCATTTGGGGTTTACTTAGAAAGACATTGTGGTGGTCTCCCATTCCTTCCCCAATTCATTTTTATAGGTGAAGGAACTGAGGCAAATAAGGTTAAGTGATTTGCCTGCAGTTACACAGGTAGTAAGTTTCTGAGGTGAGATTTGAATTCATGAAGATGATTCTTCCTAGTCCAAAGCCCATTGCTTCATCCACTGCATTACTTTGCTGCTCCTATCTGAACTTGAAGATGTTGTAAGTAGCAGTATAGGGATTCAAAATTAGATCATTTAAGATCACATTCAAGCATGTGAAATCTTGAAAAAAGAAAGTGACTATTTAAATTTGTAATATATAATGGAGGAGAGGAAAGACAATTTAGTTTGATATACTCCCTTGATTTTAGAAAGCAGATTTCAATTAAATCAAAGCATAGGTAAAGTTAAATGCAAAAAATTCTATAGGGCAAGAACCCTGAGAGTCATCGGGTACTCTCTTGAATGAACGATGACAACATGGAAAAATAGTTCTATAAGGACCAAAAGGAAAAACTATTTAAAGAGAGAGAAGTGAGTACATGGAGGAGGGAGGAAGCATCAACTAACTTAGGATCTGAGACATGCATAGAAATAAAGACAGGAAAATGAAGATTTATTTTTTAAGGTGTAATAAAGTAAGAATTATGCTGTTGAAGGATGAATGCAAAGGAAAAGCAAAATGAAAGGAAAGGTACTTAAAGCACAATGTAAACCAAATATAGGATAGCTATTTATTTTTTGCCACACACAAAAATATGTAAAACCAAAGTATCACAAACAAAGCCTGCCATATTTAATAAATAGCATTAACTTATAACTACTAGTCTATTCTTCTATGATGTTGAAACTCAAAGCATCACAACACTAAACTTTTTTAGTACTGTTAAATAGCTATTTCATATTCAAATCTCCCCAGTATCTCCCTCAAGGTCTATAACCTTTGGCAAGCAAGTCCAGGAGATGGGCTCCTTCTCTGCCAATGGTTTTCTTTTCTTCCAAGAAATACTGGAGAGGGAACCTCCCTTAGTGTAATTCAAAGTATTTTAGACACCCAGAATCCCTGACTTCTAAAACACAGAATATTGTCCCCAGTGTTGGAAATCTGACTCTTGCCATTCAATCACTGATGGACAAATAGATATAAGAAGAGGAAATCAAGTCTTAAGAGCTAATTTAAAATCAACTACCTAGACAACAGTATTTTCTGATTGTCACGTGTGAATATTTTGCCATTTCTGGTAGGGTGGTCCTCCCTTACTCATTTAGGTGGTTCTTCTTGGATTAGTTCTCCTCCTTGCTACCATCATTATTGTAGAAGACCATACAGGAATTTCTCTGTCTTCCCAAATTATTTAGTCTTTTGGGACTGCACTTACATAGTAAACTCAAAGGAAAGAATAAGGGCAAATTTCTAACTGGAAGAACACTAGCCATAGACATGCTCCCTTGTTTCCTATATTGTTATGTCATATTATGTATAGGTGATTGTTGTAGGCTCAGAACTGCCACTATTTCCATTACAGCATACTTTTGACTTAACTTTTTTTTATTTTTTTGCTTTTGCTTTTACCTTCAAATTTCCTGCACAGATCACAATGCCTCAGGATCAAGAACACAGAAATGCTTGCAGTGTTTGCCTAACTGCATTTTTAGAGGTTACTTGGCCCAATCCCTTAATTTATAGATGAGAAAACAAGCTCAGATTGATGTCTGTCAACATTATAGGACTACAGCTAAAAAGGATCTCAGAGTTCATTTACTTTAAATTTATCATTTTACGTATGGGAAAGTAGAGTCCAAGATGATTAAGTGATTTACTTAATGTCATATGGATAGAGTGCTTACATCTTCTTCCTAAAGAGTCAACATTCCTGCTACTCTCCTTTTCTGTTTCCACTATCCCTAGTTAATCATAGAGCTTTACTAGAGTCTATACCCTTTTATGTGTCCATTGTAATAGAATCATTTAAACCTTAATAGTTTGAAATTTCACCAGAACTTTTGTAACATCTTATAGATCACACCACCCTGACTCCTTGAATGAGACATCATAGAAGTGTTGTGATTGTTGAAAAGCCGAAATTGTGAAATTTAAGAAGAAAAGAAAAAAGGGTGGTGGGTATGGTTAGAGAGCAGGAAAGAATTTAGGTCATAATCTTTCTCATTATCCAGTCTCTCATCAGGACATAATTAGTTGTTGTTTTTTTTTTCTAAACCATTTCAAAGTAATACAAACTATTAGAGAAAATAATTTATGTTCATCTTATTCATGCTTAAGATTTAGGGAGAAAAATAAATTTTTAATGTCAATATATATATAAGTAATTTATGGTTCAAAAACTCAATGCTGAGTTCATAAAGACCATTTAATCTTGACAGAAAAGACAATTAACATCCCACTTTTAATAACTCTGGATTGTTTTTTAGAAAATTTTACAAGAGAAGATCAAACATCATGCTAAAATGTACTCTTTTTGCCCGCCCAGGACAACTCTGAAAATATCTTAATCAATCAGTTGTGGAAAAAACAGTGTCTCTGGAATCAAAAGATCCAAATTCAGATCCCATCCACCACTTACTGCCTGTGTGATGCTAAGTCATTTAATCTTCTTGAGATTCTGCTTCTTCGTCTCTAATGTTAGAGTTATTCAAGATATCCTCCAATGATACTGCCTGCTACAGTTCTACATTCTCTGAGTCTATGGTGTGGTCCATTTCTTTGGCTCCCAGAACTGAAAGAATTCTGGGTAAACAAGACCACATAAGCATAGATTGAGTTTACTAAAAAGCATGTTAATAACTAACCAGAGATTCATATGTGAGTTCATCTAATAATAGAAAAATTGTAACCAAAAACAGTGAATGTCCCAGCCCAACCACAATTTTGGTTAGAGTTCCCACAAACTCCCTCTTCCAACTAGTCAAATTTGCTGTGCTTAGAGAGACATACTCCCATCTCAGGAAAATGCATGATATCCACAATAGAATACAGAGTTTTGGAAAATGGGGGAAATTTGTTGTATTAGGTAATCCAAATACTATTTTCTCCAAAAGCAAGAAATGAATCTATCTTTAATTTTTTTTAACATGTTTTCCATTAATGGGAAATAAAACCAGCTCTGTTTGGCTATATGGATTTACAAAACATCCAACCCAGGGCATTATACATTTTTGAAATCTCTCTTTTCTTTTATTCCAAAAAGCATTGAGGTGTTAATAGAGCTTGGAGAAACAGGAGTGTCAGTGAGGGAGCTAATCTGCTTTATTTTTATGGCTGTACTTCAAAGTACCTAGCTCCAGGAGCTGCAGACTTTTGATGACCATGGAAGAGAATGAAGTGACACTCAGAAGGACAAGGGATTTAGAAAACCCTTCAATTCCTTTTGTGACTCCTGGCGTAGGATTAGTTAATTGCGGTCTCCTTCTGTCTTTTCCTTCTCTATGCCCCCAGTGAGCTTCTCCAGAGACAAGAGGAAGAAAACCACAGCATGTAATCATTTAGCTCCTGATTTGTTATTGTTGTTGGTGCTGTTGTAAGATAGAAATTAAAAATGAGGATTTCTACTTTCTAGAAATAGGGGGGGTTAAAACCAAAGGAGACTGATAAACAGGCTCCTTTCTGGCCCATATCTATTTCCAGTAAGCAGTTAGTCTACAGAGTCATGAGGAGAGGATTCATTGGATCATTATGCAATGACCTTGAAGCAGTCTAGATAATTTATCATCAGAATCTTTTGCCTAAGTGATGCAGAAGTCAGACTTAATTGAATGTACCTCTCCATTTTGACTTATATATGTGGATTTAATTCATATGTTAGTATCTTAGTGCTAGCAAGGAATTACTAGCAGTTAGGTGAAGCTCTACAATGGATTTGTTTCACTTGCAATGAAGAATATTCGGCAAGCTGTCAGCACTGGCTCTTTTTCAGTCTTCCCAAGTTTAAAGCTACTACTAACTAGAAAGTTATATACACACATATGTATATATACATATATACATGTATATACATGTATTTATGTATGTGTATGTGTGAGTTTGTGTGTTTATAATTTAAGTAGTCAGATTTTAATGACCTGAGAGAGAATTTGTCTGCATAAGAATTTTCAAACTTTGGGTAATTTCTAGACCTGTTTCACAAACTCCAGACCTATGATTTCCCAACTCACCTCAAAATATATCACTCCCATTGCTTCTGTTTAGGCTACTGGTAGAAACAGAGAGTTGGGCAAATTTTGCTCTTTTTAGAGAATAGATTCCAAATAGATTCCAGGTGAGGCATTTTCAATGTGAAGCTCTGGAAGTACAAAATATCATTTTCCCCCTTACATTTTTAAAATAGCAACATGGTCACTATCCTCTCTTGCTAATAATACTCTCTTAATAAGTAAGTAATGTTTGTTGATTTTTCACAAGATGCCTAGCACTACGTAAAATTCTTTGAGGTAATATGAAAAAAGAACAGGCAGATCTTTTGCCCTTGAGTGGCTTAAACTATCATCAAAAATGATTAAACGCATAGTGCTTCCTTGGATACTATATCAGGTATCTATATCATGGCAGATGTTACCTTCTGGGGAATTTACAAGTTAAGACAACACTGACAAAGAGGAAAAAAACCCAGTTTGAATAAACAAAAGGAACTAAATAAAAATACAAGTGCCATATGGGGAAATCTAGGTATTTTCATATATTTATATACATATTTGAAAGAGTACTGAGAACAATTCAACTGAAGTATATATAGAATAGTTTTATATGCATTTTCTCTGTGTGTGTGTGTGTGTGTGTGTGTGTGTGTGTACCAATTTGTACTGGGTAGTGGCCAACTCTGGAATGGGGAGATGGGGAGATGGAGGAAAAAAATGAAAAAAAAAAGAAATTCATGCGATAATTTTGTTGTATATTTGGAAGAAATTACAAATTTTACAAATGCAGTCTCATGCTCAATAATCTTTTTTTTTCTTGCACCATGTTAGGGAAATGCTCATTTTGTTCCATGAAATAAAAACAGAATAAATTTTTAAATAATAAATTTTTAAAGACAATTTAAAGAAATCTTTTTTCAGTCACTCAAAAACCATTAAAGTACTAATTATGTGTTAAGTACTAAGAAAACAAAATAGAAAAGAATCCTGACCTCAAGAAGCTTATCTTCAAATTCGGAAAGTAGCATATAGATACATACATATAGATATGTATAAGATATATACAGTGTAGGTGGAAAATAATCTGAGAGGGGGAAGACACTAATAGGTAGGAAGACTAAGAAAGTTTCCTGAAGAATGTAGGATTTAAATCTTGAAGGAAGCCAGGGAAACTGGCGGCTGAAGGGAGGTAGACAGAGCAAAGGCATACGCATTTCCCATACTGAGATGAGAAATGGGGTGCCATATTGGAGAAGCACGAAATAAGACAGTACAGACTGACTGTAAACGCTGAAAACAAATTTATATTTGATCCTGGACAAAATAGCAAGCCATTGGAACTTACTAATCAGAAAAGAAGAATTACCAGACCTATAATGAAAAAATAAATGTTGGCAACAGTGGCAGTTTCCATGCTTCTCAACCCATAGATATCAAAGGCAACTTAAAAGTTCAGCAGGAAAAGTCTGTCAGACAACGATGAGAGAGGAGTGTAGTCCAGAACAGGACAGGCAATAGAAAACCAGGAGCAGGTCAAAGGAATGACCACATTGGCAGGAGCAACATCAGTGGCAATTTCTGCTTCAGGAGCTTTCAGTCCATATATAGTAAAGGTAACAAACAACTGCTCAGAAGGAGATTACAGGGCTCTGTTTGCTAGCACTGAGACAGAATTTTGATGATTTTCCCATACTTGGATCAGGGTTGCAGTCCTGGGTGGCAGTCCTGAAATGAGGAGAAGCATGAGCATAGCAGAGTTTGTGGCTACCATGGACATTCCTCACAGTTCCAGGGCAGAAAATAATGCTGCTGGTCACTCACACACTGGAGCACAGGCCTGGAGAGGAGTAAACACTTTTTAGATGTTTACTAACATCTATGGTGAAAGAAGAGCTGAAAACCAAGAGATACCTAGAAGTGTCTCTGAAAACAGCTATACAAAACCACTGAAACTTGGGACACTTCACCCTCCACATTGCAAACAGAGCCCTACCTTAAAAAAGAGTTAAAAAGAAGCAATAAACTGCGAAAGTGAGCAAAAAAGGGTGGGGGGGGAGAAACTATGACTATAGAAACTTACTTTGGTAACAAGGATGATTTGAAAAGAAACACACTCAGAAGAAGATGACAAATTCAAAACACCTGGATCCAAACACTCTAAGATAAATATGAACTGTTGGAAGCAAGATATGAACTTCTGGGAGCCAACATGGTAGAATGATTGGTAAATGCTCTACCCCTCCTCTTGTTAACCTTGAAAGACCTTAAAATATTTCACCAGGAAAAATCCTGGAAGAGTGGGATAAGCTGAAGAGGAAAAGAGTCTCTTAGCTTATGAGGCTTTGAGAATCAAAAAGAGGTTCCCTCTTGCTGTGGCTGAAGGGGAAGAGTGCAGGACCAAAGCTGTCACAGATAGCCCCACTTCAGCGAACATCAGGAAGCCAGGCATGCATCAGCACCCCAGGGGAATGGGAAAGAGATTATCCTCATCAACCACTGAGCTTGCCTATGCTCTAACTCAACAGAGGACAGCATTTTAACTTCTAGTTGAAAGAATCAGAGGCTGCAACACCCCAAGCCTCAAGGTCAAGGCAAAAGAAATATGGGACAGTGTCCCCTGTGGCTTAGATGTAGAGATCTACTTTAAAAGTCAGGAAAAAGGTGACCATAATGAAAAAGAAACAAAGAAAAAAAAAAGAAAATACAATAGAATATTTCTATGGGAACAAAGACCAAAATGCAAATAGAAAAGAGGTGAGCATTGAGATGATACTGCCATCTGAAAAGTCAGAAGGAAATATGAACTGGTCTCATACCCAAAGAGTGTTCTTGGAAGAACTGAAGAATCTTAAAAGCTAAATTAGAGATACAGAAGAAAAACTGGTGAATCATTTATAAATACTAAAAAAAGATATCACATAAGAATTTAAAAGAAAAACCGGACAAATGGAAAAAGTACAAAACCAAACTAGAGAAAATAACTCCTTAAAGGGAACAATTAGACAGATGTAAAAGGAGATACAAAAGGTAACTGAAGGAAACAATTTGATAACAATTACAAACAGGCAAGTAGAAGCTATTGACTCTATGAAATATCAAGAATGAGTCAAACAGAATCCAAAGAATGAAAAGATAGAAGACAATGTAAAATATATTATTGGAAAAACAACTGACCTGGAAAATAGATACAGGAGAGACATGTAAGGATTATTGATCTACCAAAAAGCCAGAATGAAGAAAAGCACCTGGACAATATCTTCCAAAATATCATCAAGAAAACTACCCAGAAGCCCTTGATCCAGAGGGCAAAATAGTCATTGATAGAATTCACCTTTCACCTCCTGAAAGGGATCCCAAACTAAAAACACCAATGAATATCATTGCCAAATACCAGAACTATCAAGTGAAAGAGAAAATCGTGCAGTCGGACAGAAAGAAACCATTCATATGTTGAGGATCTATCGTCAGGATCACAGAGGACCTTACAGCCTCTACTTTAAAATACAGAAGGAATTGGAATTGGTAAGGCAAAGGAGCTGGGACAAGAAACTAAGAATCAATTACCCAGCAAAGTTGAACATAATATTTCAGACAAGGAGATGGATATTCAATGAAATAAGGGATTTTCAGATCTTCCTGATGAAAAGATCACAGTTCAATACAAAATTCGGTCTTTGAACCCAAGTAGCAAGAGAGAAATAAAAAGATTAAAGGAGTAAAAACAACTTGTTTTTCAATATGAGCAAACTGTTTACATCTCCATAAGGGAAAATGATACTTCTTAATCTTGAGAATTGTATATTTATCATAATATATTAAAGGGATATACGCAGATAGAGGGAGCATGATTTCAGGTTGTGAAGGGATTATCACAGAGATATAAAAAAGGAGGAGGCAGAAAATGATAAATTACATCACAGGAAAAGGTAAAAAATATATTACAGTAGAGGGAAAGAGGGAAGGGAGATGAACATTACTTGGAATTTACTCTCATCAGATTTCTCAAGGAGAGAACAACAAACCCAGTTAAGTATAGAAATCTAACTAGCTCTATTGACAGCAGGTGGGGAAGGGGGAAAGAAAAGGGGGAGAGGTTAAAAAGTAGGGAAATAGTAAGGGAAAAGGGGAGAAATAAACAGGGGGTTGAAAAGGAAGGTAAGACTTGCTTACAAGAAACACATTTGAATCAGGGGCATACACAGGGTAAAGTTAAAAGGTTGGAGCAGAATATATTGTGCTTCTGCTGATGTAAATAAAAGCAAGGGTAGCAATCCTAATCTCAGACAAAGCAAAAGCAGAAATAGATCTAATCAAAAAAAGGGAAAGAAACTATATGCTGTTAAAGGCACCATAGACAATGAAACAATATTATTACTAAGCATATATGCTCGAGGTTGTATAGCATTCAAATTCTTACTGGAAAAATTAAGGGAATTACAGGAGGAAATAGACAGTAAAACTATACTAGTAGGGGACCTCCACCTCTCTGAACTTGACAAATCTAACTTCAAAATAAGCAATAAAGAATTTAAGGAGGTGAATTAAGCTGTGGATAAGGCAGAAACGATAGATCTATAGAGAAAGTTGGATGGGGATAGAAAGTAATATACAATTTTCTCAGTGGTTCATGGCATATATACAAAAATTGAAAATATATTAGGGCATTAAAAATCTCGCAATTCAGTGCAGAAAGGCAGAGATAGTGAGTGAATCTTTCTCAGATAATAATGCAATAAAAATTATATGTAATCAAAGTTCATAGAAATATATTTCAAAAATTAATTGAAAACTAAATAATCTAATCCTAAAAAATTTGTGGGTTAAACAACAAATCATGGAAATAATCAACAACTTCATTCAAAAAAAGAACAATCATTGGACAACCTACCAAATCTTATGGAATATTGCAAAAGCAGTTCCTAGGGGAAGTTTTATCTCATTCAATGCCTACATAAATAAAATAGAAAAAGGAGAGGTCAATGATGGATAATGTACCTGAAAAAGCTAGAAAAAGAATACATTGAAAATTCCCAAGTAAATACCAAATAAGAAATACTGAAAACCAAAGGAAAGATTAATAAAATTTAAATTAAGAAAACTATTCAACTAATAAATAAAACTAAGATTTGGATTTATGAAAAAAAAACAATAAAATTGGTAAACCTTTGGTCAATTTGATTTAAAAAAAAAGAAAGAAGAAAATCAAATTATCAATGATGAAATGGGTGAACTAACCTCCAATGGGGAAGAAATTAAAACAATAATTAGAAATTACTTTCCCAACTGTATGCCCATAAATATAACAATATAAATGAGATGTATGACTATTCTTTAAAAAAAAATATAAATTACTGAGATTAACTGAAGAGGAAATTGAACACTTAAATAACTACATCGCAGAAGAGGAAAGTGAGCAAGCAATCAATGAATTCCTTAGGAAAAATTCTCCAGGGCCAGATGGATTTGCAAGTGAATTCTATCAAACATTTAAAGAATAGTTAATTCCAATACTATACAATCTATACAGGAAATTTGGGGAAGACAGAGTCTTACCAAATTATTTATATGATACAAATGTGGCAGTGATAAATAAACCAGGAAGATCCAAAACAGAGAAAGACAATTATAGACCAATTTCTCTAATGAATATAGATGGAAAAAATTTAAATAAGATTTTAGGAAAAGAATACAGCAACATATCACAAGAATAATAAACTATGACCAGGTAGGATTAATACCAAGAATACAGAGGTGATTCAATATTAGGAAAACTATTAGCATTATTGATCATATCAACAATAAAACTAACAAAAACAACATGATTATCTCAATAGGTGTAGAAAAAGCTTTTGACAAAATACAACACCCATTCCTATTGAAAACATAGGAAAGCGTAGGAATAAATGGAAATTTCCATAAAATAATATGCAGTATCTACTTAAAACCTTCAGCAAGAATTATATGCAATGAGGACAAGTTAGATGCATTTCTAGTAAGATCAGAACTGAATCAAGGTTGTCCATTATCACCACTGTTAATCAATATTGTATTAGGAATACCAGCTGTAGCAATAAGAGAACAAAAAGAAATTGGAGGAATTAGAATAGACAAAAAAGAAATGAAGTTATCACTCTGTGCAGATAATAACACAAGATACTTAGAGAATCCCAGAGAATCAAGTGAAAAACTACCTGAAATAATAAACTCTGGCAAAATTGCAGGTTACAACATAAACCCAGGTAAATCATTTGCATTTCTGTATATTACTAACAAAGTTCACAGCAAGAGATAGAAAAAGAAATCCCATTTAAAGTTACTCTAAAATATCTGGGAGTCTACCTGCCAAAACAAACCCTGGGACCATATGAACACAATTACAAAACACTTTTCACACAAATAAAGACAGATATAAGTAAGTGGAAAAACATCAGTTGCTCGTGGGTAGGCTGGGTTGATATAATAAAAATGACAATTCTACCAAAATTAATTTACTTATTCAGTGCCAAACCAATCAAACTATGAGATAATTATTTTCCAGAGCTAGAAAAAATAATATCAAAACTTATCTGGAAGAGCAAAATGCCCAGAATATTGAGACAACTAAAGAAAAGAAATGGTAGGGAAGCTGACCTAGACTTCTGCATGATAAAGCAGAATCATCAAAACCACTTGGTACTGGCTAAGAAACAGAGGGTTGGACCAGCAAAATAAGTGAGGTACTCAAGACACAGTAGACAATGAATGCAGTAATTCACTGTTTGATAAACCCAAGGACCTTAGCTTCTGGGATAAGAACTCGGTGTTTGACACAAATTTCTAGGAAAACTGGACAACAGTGTGGTAGAAACCAATGCCTGACACCACACACAAGAATTAACCCAAGTGGATACATGATCAAGGTATAAAAATTGATACTACAAACAAATTAGAGAGCAAGGAATAGTGTATTTACCATATTTATGGAAAATGGAGAAGTTCATGACCAAACAAGAGATAAAGAACATTACAAAGTACAAAATGGAAAATTTTGATGACCTTAAATTGAAAAATTTTTCCACAAACAAATCCAAGGCAACCAAGATGAGGAGGGAAGCAGAAAACTGGGAAAGATTTTTTACAACTGGTATTTGAGATAAAAATCTCATTTCTAAATTATATAGAGAACTGTGTCAAATGTACAAGAATACAAGTCATTCCCCAATTGATAAATGGTCAAAGGATATGAACAGGCAGTTTTCAGTGGAAGAAATTAAAGCAATCTATAGTCATATGAAAAAAGTGCTCTAAATCACTATTAATTAGAGAGATGCAAATCATAACAACTCTCACATACCACATCACACTTACCAGATTGACTAGTATGACAAAACAGGAAGGTGATCAATGTTGGAGAAAAATGTGGGAGAGTTGGAACACTAATAATACACTGTTGGTGGAGCTGTGAAGTGAAGAGCTGGTCCAACCCTCTGTTTCTTAGCCAGTACCAAGTGGTTTTGATGATTCTACTTTGTCATGCAGAAGTCTAGGTCAGCTTCCCTACATTCTGGAGAGTAATTTGGAACTATGCCCAAAGGGCTACAAAATTGTGCATACCTTTTAATCCAGCAATATTGCTTCTGGGGCTTTATTCCAAAGAGATCATAGAAATGAGAAAGAGTCCCACATGTACAGAAATATTTATAGCAGCTCTCTTTGTGGTGACCAAAAACTGGAAATCAAAGGATGTCCATCTATTGGGGAATGGAAGAACAAGTTGTGGTATATGAATATAGCAGAATACTATTGTGTTATAAGAAATGATTAACAGGAAGACTTCAGAGAGGCCTGGAAAGACTTATATGAACTGTAGGTGAGTGAAAGGAGCATAACCAGGTGATCTTTGTACATAGCAACAATCACAGTGTGGGAGATATTTTTCTGATAAACTTAGTACTTCATTACAATGCATGGACTTAAGTAATTTCTAATGAACTCGAGGCAAAATACCTTCCACTTCCACAGAAAGAACAATGGAATTGGATCAGAGATAGAAACAGACCATTTTTTTTTGTATTGTGTTTTTTTTTTGTTTCTTTGTTTTATAGTTTCTCTCATTCATTTTAATTCTTCTATGCACCATGTATGTAATAGGAATGTACATGTAGAACCTATATAAGATTGAATGCCACCTCAGGAAGGCAGTGGGGAGGGAGATGGAAATAAAGGGGGAGGGAAAAAATCTAAGACATATGGAAGCAATTGTCGAACACTGAAAAAAACAAAATAATTTAATTTAAACAGTCACACAAATAAAAAAACAAATTTCAACTCAAAAAAATGACACAATTCAAGATCTACTTTCTATTTAAAACTTTCCTGATCCTCCTCAACTACTATTTACCCCTCTCTCAAAGCACCTTAATATTTAACTACTTTGGAACATGTTCACACATATACATACATTGCCATATAGCCATATATGCAAATATATACACATATAGAGATAGATATACATACACACAGATATAGATAGATAGATAGATAGACAAACAATCAGATAGATGGGTAGATAGAGAGATGCACATATTTCAAAACAGTTATGTGTATTGATATAGATATAGATGTGAATATGCATATGTTCTTGTTGTCTCATCTGTTAGAATGTTAGTTCTTTATAAGCAGAAATAGTTTTACTTATTTTATTTGTATCTTAAAACAATGCCTGAAAGCATGAAATACTTAATAAATACTTTTTGATTGATTAGTACATTTCTCTTATTTCTTTTTGGTAACAGAGCCAAAAGGAATACTATTATTATCAGTGTCCAGATAATCTTCACCATACTTCTGAATGGAGATAATATAAAACCCTATGTTTCCCAATATTCTTCTTATATAACTAGGAAAACTTATATCACACTAGCCATTGTGCTCTCCATGATCCCAAGTGGTTACTATTTCTGGCTTTCCATTTAGCGTTCTCAGCCACTCTAGTAACCTCAAGTCACAGAGAATCCCAATGTACATTATTCTGCTTCCCATGCCCTCACATTGCTATTGCTGCCCTCCCACATCGCAACATGAACAGTGGAAGGTAGCAGTAGTAGCAGTAGTGGCAGGAGTGGCATAAGTAGTAGTTGTAGTAGCAGCAGCAGCAGCAACAGTAGTAGTAGTAGTACTGATACTAGTAGTAGTAGTAGCAGTAGCAGTAGTAGTAGTAGCAGTAGCAGTAGTAGTAGCAGTAGTAGCAGTAGTAGTAGTAGTAGCAGTAGTAGTAGTAGTTGTAGTAGTAGTAGTAGTAGCAGTAGTAGTAGCAGTAGTAGTAGTAGTAGTTGTAGTAGTAGTAGTAGCAGTAGCAGTAGTAGTAGTACTAATACTAGTAGTAGCAGTAGTAGTAGTAGTACTAATACTAGTAGTAGTAGTAGTAGTTCCTATTTTAAAAACTCCTCGGAGTGAATAATGATGATAATAATAATATCTAATGGGGGAGGAGCCAAGATGGCGGAGTAGAAAGATTCACATACATTGGCTCCAAACCCACAGCCCATAAAATACCTGTAAAGAAGAACTCTTAACAAATTCTCGAGCAGCAGAAGCCACACAACAACGGAGTGGAGGACATTTCTGTTCCAGAGAGCCCTGAAAAACTGACACCAAAGATCTGTAGCGCAGCCTGACCTCAAGCAGAGCCCAGCTCTGCCTTGGCCACACGGCGGCACCGAGAGGAGAAGATCTGAGCAACCTTCAGGGACAGAATCTCCAGCGGCCATGCTGATCCCTCCACCCACAGGCCCTAAAAGTCAGTGAGAGAGCCTTTGTGGCTGGCAGAGAGGGGAGCAGGGGCGTCTCCATAATTCAGTCCCCTTTGGGAGGCAGCAGCCAAGACAGCAGCAGACAGGGTTCCCAAAGCAGTCAGGAACTCAGATCCATCGTTGAAGGTCTCCACATAAATCTCTTGAGGGAACTGAGCCCTGTGTGGCAGCTCTGCCCCCACCCAAGCAGCTGAACTTAATCTCACACTGAACAGCAGCCCTGCCCCCCACATGAGCACCTGAATTTAATCTCACCCTGAATAGCAGCCCCTCCCCTCCTGAAAGCCCTCAGGCTGGGAAGCAGCATTTGAATCTCAGACACCAAGCACTAGCTGGGCAGATCTGGAGGTGACATGGGTGCAGAAAGGAATCTCAGAAGTCAAGTAACTGTCTGGGAAAATGCCCAGAAAAAGGAAAAAAATAAGACCACAGAAGGTTACTTTCTTAGGGAACAGATATTGCCTCCCATTCTTTCCGATGAGGAAGAACAATGCTTAACATCAGGGAAAGACATAGAAATCAAGGCTTCCGTATTCCAAACATCTGAAATAGTTATTCAATGGGATCAGGCCATGGAAGACCTCAAAAAGGATTTTGAAAATCAAGTTAGAGAGGTGGAGGTAAAATTGGGAAGAGAAATGAGAGAGATGCAATAAAAGCATGAAAACCAGGTCAACACCTTGCTAAAGGAGACCCCAAAAAATGCTGAAGAAGATAACATCTTGAAAAACAGGCTAACTCAATTGGCAAAAGAGGTTCAAAAAGTCAATGAGGAGAAGAATGCTTTCAAAAGCAGAATTAGCCAAATGGAAAAAGAGGTTCAAAAACTCATTGAAGAAAATAGTTCTCTCAAGATTAGAATGAAACAAATGGAGTCTAATGACTTTCTGAGAAACCAAGAAATCACAAAACCAAAAGAATGAAAAAATGGAAGAGAATGTGAAATATCATATTGGAAAAACAACTGACCTGGAAAATAGATCCAGGAAAGACAATTTAAAAATTATGGGACTACCTGAAAGCCATGATCAAAAAAAGAGCCTGGACATCATCTTTCATGAAATTATCAAGGAAAACTGCCCTGATATTCTAGAACCAGAGGGCAAAATAAGTATTCAAGGAATCCATTGATCACTTCCTGAAAGAGATCCAAAAAAAAAAAAAACTCCTAGGAACATTGTGGCCAAATTCCAGAGTTCCCAGGTCAAGGAGAAAATATTGCAAGCAGCTAGAAAGAAACAATTCTAGTATTGGGGAAATGCAATCAGGATAACACAAGATCTAGCAACTTCTACATTATTCCATGAAGGGCATGGAATAGGATATTCCAGAAGTCAAAGGACCTAGGACTAAAACCAAGAATCCACTACCCAGCAAAACTGAGTATAATACTTCAGGGGAAAAATGGTCTTTCAATGAAATAGAGGACTTTCAGGCATTCTTGATGAAAAGACCAGAGCTGAAAAGAAAATTTGGCTTTCAAACACAAGAATCCAGAGAAGCATGAAAAAGTAAACAAGAAAGAGAAATCACAAGGGACTTAAAGTTGAACTGTTTACATTCCTACACGGAAAGACAATATTTGTAACTATTGAAACTTTTCAATATCTTGGCAGTTGGTGGGATCACACACACACGCACACACACACACACACACACACACACACACACTCATACACACGTGCATGACTATTATCGAAGTCATTTGCAAAACTACACAGATATGGCCTATATTGAGTTGCCTGCCTTCCCAAAAAGAATGGGTGGTGAGGGAGGGATGGGGAGAAGTTGGAACTCAAAGTTTTAGGAGCAACTGTCAAGTATTGTTCTTGCTACTAGGAAATAAGAAATACAGGCAATGGGGAATAGAAAGTTATCTGGCCCTACAGGACCAAAGAGAAGATGGGGACAAGAGAAGGGCGGGATGATAGAAGAGAGGTCATATTGGTGAAAGGGAAAATTAGAATGCTTGGTGTATTGGGGTGGAGGGAGGGCACAAATGGGGAGAAAATTTGGAACCCAAAATTTTGTGAAAATGAATATAAAAAGTTAAATTAACAAATTAAAAAGAGAAAAAGAAAAACAATAATATCTAAGACATAAAGGATCTCATGGTTTATAAATTGTTTCCCATGTGATCCTCACCATAACCCTGTGAGTTAATTGTTACTCCCAGATAATTCTGGATAATAATATGACACTGAAACATTGGGAGGCTAAGTGATTTACTTGGAACTCACAGTGCTAATAATCAATCCTCGATTTTTAGCTTACGTCTTTCTGTCTCCAAATACAGTGCTCCAACACCTATAATAGGGCAATCACACACAAAATCTTTCTGTCCCAAGAATTTTATGGTGTAAATAATGCAAGTATTATTAACTCCCCTTATATTATAGATGCAAAAAAAATCTTGAGAGTTTGAGATTCATGCCTTGTCCAAAACCACAAATCTAGGAAACTTTTGAAGAAAGAATGAAAACCTTGGTTTTCTTTCTTTAAGTTCCATACTCTTTTACTAGGTGACATTTTTATGCTAGAACTTTTGTTCTAAGCTTTCTTTCAGATCTCTTGTTGGCCTGGACAATAAATCAAGATTCTAAATTTAGGTGCTTCTTAACCATTCTAAATATTTTAAACTCCAAGAAAAATTATTTTTGTGTTCTAGTTAATTCTTGTACAAATTTGTCTTAAGTTTGCACTAATATGGTATGGAAAATTACTGTCATAGTAATAATTATTATACAGAATATAATTACATAAGGCAAAATAAGCACATGTAAAAATTAAAGCTATAAAGTCCCTTTACATGGAATAAGCTTATAGTGAATTATAACACTTCATAATGGATTGGAAACAATCATATTTTTAAAGTGTAGAGCATGTCCTAAACTGCTTCATAGGGATTAGCCAAAAAGATGTAGTTTTCTATTTCATTATCCTCATAAATATTTCCCTGATGCTCCTTATTCAGTGGAACGATTGTGAAGAGGTATTTGTTCTTCCAGAAGCTCAGAAACAGCGATATGTTCTGACATAACGGAGACAATCCTGTTGTGGTAACTCTTACCAAAAACCTTGTAGTAAGTCTATATTTCTCTCATTAAAAACTCCAAGATAATGTTTGTAAATAGCAAGAGTAAATCATCTTCTCAAAAATGGATAGCATTTTCACCATGTCAGAGCCATGCCTGCCTCTTCAGCACATTTTAAAAAATCTCCAAAGTATAGAAAACCTATTTTTGATTTATTTACTGCAAGTCAAAAAGAATGAAGGGGAGGACAATAAAAACCAGCTTCTTTCAAGTATGTTTGTTGTTATTGTTTTTCTGTTTTGCTGCTTTTTAAAATTCATATTTAAATGATCATCCATTGATGAAAGGTGAAATAAGGTTCTGATAAAAATTTTAACAAGGGAAAAAGGGGATGGGTTTTCTTTTAGAATACACTTGAACCTCTGAAAAGCATGTCATTGAAACAAAAGAAAGGGTGTGCAGGTGTGTGGGAACAGTGAAGGAAATAACAATATGTACAAATGCAGACATAATTAGCAAGTCATCTAGCTACATAATCCTTTCAGTGTTTCATTAATTTGATGCCTATAATATAGAATACTATTCAACTTTTCAAGTACTGTTACCATGCCATTTAGATTTTTTTCTGGATGGATTTCTATTTCAAAAATATGTCCTTCACAGAGTTTACAAGTAATGGTGGTAATTTCCATCATGGTGATTCCCAATTGGCGATGCTGCCAGAATTTTAATTTGAGTCAGTGTTTAACAGGACTTCCATATTAAGACTGATCACCATCCACTAGTGACTAGGCTGCTAACACATGAAAATATGCTCCACCTTTGGAGATGGAGAAAAATCAATTATTAAATAGGAGGAAACAACCTGCTTGTCAAACCTAAGTAACAAATTCAGGAACTCTGTACATTCTTTTTAATATATTATTGATTTTTTTAAACTGTTGATTTTGATTTATAATAGCAATAACCTATATGAAACCAGTCATTACATCAGTTAATATGTAGTTTCTTAAAACATTAACTTTTGCCTCATTCAGTTGCCTGACAAACTGATTGTGCATGGGGGTAGGGGAGGTTAATAATGAGTAATTTCAAAGTGATCATTGCTTAAGTGTTTTAAAATGTTTTGTGGATGCTCAACAGTCCTGCATATACTGTTCATTCAACTGAGTGGCTCCTTTCTTGGAAGAAAAGAGGCAGTCATACTGAAGCAAAAAGTTCCTATGGGTTCAGTAAGCTAACCAAGTCCCAGAGAGTATATGTTGTAATTACTCTGCAAATTACTTTTGAGAGAGGTGAAGAGAATGTGGATCTTCCTAAAACATGAAAAAACCACAAAATATTGCAAATCGAGGACTGCAGGGAAAGCTTTTTCCCTAATCACTTATTCCTTTTTATCAAGGGATTTTAAAGATGATATATTACATCAATGGATCTAAGGGAAGCTAGATGATTCCTTGGATATATCTCTATATCCAGAGTCAGGAAGATCCAAGATCAAATCTTGCCTCAGGTACTTACTGGCTATATCACCCTGGTCAAGTTATGAAACCCTCTCGTGTCCTCAGTTTTTTCACTTATAAAGTGGGAGGCACTTCACATTAGCAACTGAATCACAAATTATTGTGAAGACCAAATGAGATATTTGTAAAACACAGCCCAGTTGTTAGGCACTTAATTCATGCCTGTTTTCTTCCTTCTTTTCAAAGGACTATATATCATCATTGGTTTCATCTATATTCTTGTCTATTTATTTATTTAGCTTGCCCCTCAGCTAGACAGTAAATAATTTAAGGAATGAAGATCTCATCTTATGTTTGCATTCTGAACTAGCATCTTGCTTTGCACATAATGGAAAGTCAATTAATACTCAAGGATAGATTGAATGAATTTCACATCTGATGATGCTTTGATGGAACTATTGACTCCATCAACTGATATTTCCATGATTTCCAAGCTATTTTTCTCTCCCTGAATCCTCAACTTCTTTTTAAATCAAATTCATATGATTTAAAGGTCATTTTCATTACAGTATTCAGATTCAACATATTGGGTACTTCATTAATGATTAGAGAATATACACATGCACAAATGCATACATCTCTCTACACCCACACCCACAAATATATGTGTATAATCAATCTTATTAGAAAGACAATTGTCAATTTATGTTATTCAGTTACCAAAATATTTGCTAACTCCATATCAGTTGTTGAACCTACTTCCACCTAGTACTATGAAGTTCTGAAGTCTACTAGAGGTGAGTGAGTAAGCTTTATAGTCTAGGTTTTTTTTTTTATTCTAGTTGCTAGAGATTAACATTCATTCCACAAGACTTCTTAACATTTGTGTGTGTGTGTGTGTGTGCGTGTGTGTGTGTGTGTGTTTGTGTGTGTGTGTGTGTGTGTGTGTGTGTGAGGTACAGCTTCGGTGACCTTGAGATACCTATGGCTCACCTCTCAGAATAATGACTTTAAGTACATAAAATGAGACAGCATTAAAAAGGAGATCTTTTTTTGTTAGTTAAGAACTTCTGGGAATGACTTTGACAACATTCGTCCCTAAATGTTAGAAATTCCCTAATATGCATACACAGGAAAACTTAACATATGTATTGGGAAAATAATGTTGTTTCAGCAAATGAAGAGATTGATTTGTTTGTATGGTGTCACAGTTAAGTCAAGAAGCTGCTCAAATACCAAATTCTACCAGAAGCCTTTCCTTATCCTTACTTCTGTTAGGTTGCTCCACAAGGAATTACCTTGCATTTAATTATGTAGGTATTTATATAGCCACTTGTCTTTCTCATTCAAAGGTAAACTCTTTGTGACATTTTATTTATGTTAAAGAGGAGGCTTCCTTTTGAACATTTTATTCTATGCAATGACAACTACTTGTTTTTAAACTATCCCAAGAATAAAAGTCACGTTAAAATAAGAAATTAGTTAATTGAACTTCTAAAATATATGTATATTTGCATAAACACAAATGTACATCCGCAACTTATGTGAATACACATGCATATGCAATTTCTTCTATAGTACTCTGATGTCTTATCATGAAGATGATATTGTTTTCTCAATTAATAGGACAGAGAAACACAAGATTTGGAAGAGCAAGTCAAGCTGGGAAAGTTTTACTTACTGGCATGATTATTATCAAAGGACAGCCTAGGTAAATTCAAAGAAGTTAAATGGCCAGTAGTTGATGTTTTGGATTTTATTTTTGGCCAGAATAAGTCATAGAATCCCTACTAAGAATTGGAAGAGCTATAATTAGTAAAAGTACAAGGAAAAATTAAATACATAAAACTGCTAATCTTTTGAAATATCAAAAC
Source organism: Bettongia penicillata ogilbyi (assembly GCA_023548195.1). NCBI lineage: Eukaryota > Metazoa > Chordata > Mammalia > Diprotodontia > Potoroidae > Bettongia > Bettongia penicillata. The sequence continues at coordinate 48,407 of JAJHZJ010000343.1, forward strand.
AATCACCAAAATTCAGTATTGGATAGGACATAAAATGTATTGATTAGTGTCCAATCCAGCATTTGTTTGTTTGTTTGTTTGTTTGTTTTTGGACCTTTAGGAATAATTGCTCAAATTGATTAATTATTTCTGTTTGAAACATTCACTTCCACAAGGTTTTGAGTTCCAAATTTTCACTCCATCTCTCCCCTCCCCCATCCAAAAACAGTGTGCATTCTGATTACCCCTTCCCCCAATCTGCCCTTCCTTCCATCATACCCTCCCACTTCTTTAATCCCCTTCCCTTCTATTTTCTTGTAGGACAAGATAGATTTGATACCTCATTGTCTGTGTGTCTTATTTACCAAGTGCATGTAGGAAAAAAAATTTTTTAACAATCTTTTTAAAACTTTGACAACCAAATTCTCTCCCTTCCTCCCTCCCCCTCCCCCATCCCCACTGAGAGAATAAAAAGTTCCATATAGGTTATGCATATGTGGTGATGCAAAACCCTTCCATAGCAGTTGTGTTGTGAAAGACTAATTTTATTTTCCCTCCATCCTATCCTGCTTCACCATTAATTCAATTCTCTCTTCTGACCGTGACACTTCTCAAAAGTGTTTACTTCTAATTACCTCCTTCTCCCATTTGCCCTCCATTTTATCAGTCCATTTTTCCACATCTCTTCTACTTTCCTATAAGGTAAGACAGATTTTCATACTCTTGAATATGCTTGCTATTCCCTCCTTAAGCCCAGTCTGATGAAAGTAAGATTCACTCTCACCTCCTCTTTTTCCCGTCAATTGTAAAAGCTTTTTCTTGCTTCTTTTATGAGATACTTTACCCGATTCTATTTTTTCCTTTCTTCTCCCAATGTATTCCTCTCTCACCCTTGAATTTTACTTTTTTTTAGATATCATCCCTTCATATTCAACTTATTCTGTGTCCTGTCTTTTTGTATATAATCCCTCAGACTACCCCAATACTAAGAAAACTTTCAAGGGGTAGAAATATTATCTTTACATATAGGAATAAAAATAATTCAACTTTAGTAACTCCCTTATGATTTCCTTTTCCTGTTTACCTTTGCTTCTCTCGATTCTTGTGTTTGAAAGTCAAGTTTTCTATTCAGCTCTGATCTTTTCATTAAGAATGCTTGCAAGTTCTCTTTTTCATTGGATGTCCATTTACTCCACAAAAGGGATTACACTCGGATCTGTGAGGTAGGTGATTCTTGGTTTTAATTCTAACTCCTTTAACCCGAGGAATATTATATTCCAAGCCCTCTGATCTCTTAATATAGAAGCTGCTAGATCTGGTGTTATCCTGAATGTGTTTTAACAATACTTGAATTGTTTCTTCCTGGCTACTTGAAATATTTTCTCCATGATATGGGAACTCTGGAAATTGCTACAATATTCCTAGGAGTTATCCTTTGATATCTCTTTCTGGAGGTGATAGGAGAATTCCTTCAATGTATATTTTATCCTGTGGTTCAACAAATTTGGAACAAATGAAAATTGGGTGATAATTTGCTTGGAATATAGTGTACAAAAGATAGAAAATATGAACTAAGGCTAAAACAGTAGAACCAAATTCTGAAAGTCTCAGATGGTAGGGAGGCATTTGAATTTAAGGTGACCATTGTGTATTACAAAGAAAATGGGTCTGGAGTCAGAAGCCCAAGATTACAATATTAATTCTATTTTATATTTTTCTTTTCTTAAAAAGTATAATTATTTTAATTTTCAATATTCACTTTCACAAGATTTTGAATTCCACACTTTCTCCTCATCTCTCCCCTACCTGGTCCCAGGACAACAAGCATCCTAACCATACCTTTCCCCAAACCACTTTCCCTTCTATTATCCTTTCTTCTCAGGTCCCCTTGCTTTCTATTTTCTTGTAGGGCAAGATGGATTTCTATACCCCATTGCCTATAAAACATTTCCTAGTTGTGGGCAAAAACAAATGTTAATAGTCATTTTAAACCTTTCAGTTCCACATTCTCTCCCTTACTCCCTTACCACTCACCCTCATTGAGAAAGCACATACTTCAGTATAAGTTATGCATGTGTAGCCATGCAAAATAGTTCCATATCTTCCATGTTGCAAAAAATTAACCACATTTCCAAATATCCTGTTTATATATTCCCTCTGTTTATTCCATTCCCTCCCTTGACATGTCTCCTCACAATAATGTTTTCTTCTGATTACCCGTTCCCCAGTCTGCCATCCCTTCTATTATCTTCCCTCTCCTATCCCCTTCCTCCTGCCTTCCTGCAGGGTAAAATAGATTTCCATACCCAACTGAGTGTGACTTAAGCCATATTCAATGAGAGTAAAGTTCCTTTATTCCATCTTATATCCCCTTCATGCCCTCCATTTTAAAAGCTCTTTTTTCCCCCTTTTATGTAAGAAGATTTACTACATTTTACCTCTCCCTTTCTCTTTCTCCCGGTTCAGAACTTAAAATGGAATTCAAGGAATTCCCCACAAATGTTGGGGGGACCTAATGTGGTGAATTTTCTGGAGGATGTACATGAGATCCATGGTGAAGGAAAGTGTATGGTTTATTATCTGCATAATTTAGTAGTCAAATTCAATTAGGTCATATTAAACATTAAAAAATATGCAAAATGATACTTTAAAAATATCCTGAAGGAGAAATAACGGGAAAATTCTTTGACTTACATGCTAAATGTACACTTAAATTTTGTATATATAAATACACTAGAAGTTGTAAAGAAGTTCATAAAAGAAGTTCAGTTTGCAATATATAATCCTCTTTTTTGTTCCTGCTTGTATATGTAATGTTTAAGTTGATATATGCAATGTTGATGACAGTTGAGTCTAAACATAAAATGGTAACAAGAAAAGGAAAATTCTTTATAAATTAAGGGTTGTGCTCAATGTTTTTTATTATTTAAAATGGAAAAAAATGATGAGAATTTGTGTTCAACCTCATAATTATTTTATTTAAGTGGCACATGAAGTAAAAACTTGTAGCCTACACTGTACATTGTTTCCAGCATGTGCTATTGCCTGAAATTAAATGTATACATTGGTAAGAATTTAAGATTTAGTTTTCTTAAAAAAAATATGTTTAGAAATAATTGTCTTTTGGCATTTAAAAGAAAAAAAATGATCTACAAGTAAGAAATATTGTTTGGTGTAAACCCTCATTGACAACTGAACATTTTATATTGTTGATGACTGATTCTGTTTGTCCTTGATTTTTAAATGAAAATTGATTATCACTAAAATCTATCACAACCCTTATTCAGTGAGCTCATGAGCAGTGTTAAAAATGAGAAGCAAAACAATGGTAAAAATCAAGCAAAAAATTCACAGATACAGTTTTCCTAAAACATTAAGTATTAAATTGATTTCAGTTGAGAAATGACTCATAATCTGTTTTGGTTGCAAATACAAAAACTTAAGTTTAAATAATTATTGCACTTTGTCTTTGGAAAATAAAAAGTGATCTGACTACAGTAAATTAGTTGTGAAATGGAAAACATTTAATCCCTCAGTTTTGATGTTATTTACCTGAAACACTGGAATTAGCAGATTAGATTAAGTTAAAGAATTTGAGGAAATGTTAGTTTAAGAACAATGAGTAAACAAAATTAATTACCTATACTATATGTATATAATATTTTCATATACATTCATATATGTGTGTATACACACACACATATACACTCACAAGCATATACTAGAGATGGTAAAGTAGTCATATGGATCAATAGAAGTTAATGATCACTTCTTTTGAGGGGACAATAATTATGCCCAATATTTTTATTAATTTCCTCCTCTCTGGTTCCTTGAAAATGAAATTCCAAGTAACTGTTGTTATACACACATATACACACATGTATGTATATATACATATATGCAAACATATATACACATGCATGTTTAGATATATTATATATAGTATGTACATGTGTGTGCAAGTGTGTGTGTATACACACACAGACACACACATACATGGTTTATACAGAGTACAAGGAGAAAATATGCGAAGAGAAGACACTAGCAACTGTAGAGACCAGGAAAAGTCCTTGTACAAAAGTTGGAAATTATAACAGGAATGATGGATTCTAAAAGTCAGACACGAGTCTAGAGGACCTTCTCCTCTCAAAGGATAATCAGGAGAAATTCATGAATAGAATTTAAAAAGAAATAGTTTGCTCAACTCCAATCCAATGGGACCCGTGGCTTTGAGACCCCTCAACTTACAAAGCTACTTCCAAGCTTGCATATGTCTTATCTCAACATAGATAATTGTTTCTGTAAGATAAGGAAGGAATAAACATAAAAAAGCAACTCAAATTCAGGCTTAGTGTTGCCCACATAAACTTAAGGTTTTCCCTCCTGGCTATTTGAGGGCAGGATAGATGTCAGGATGAACCTGTTATTGTCAAGCTTACTCACCATAGATCAATTTATAGCAGTTTAAACAATCCTACCATAATTCACTGTGGACTGGAAAAGTGGGCTGAAAGAAATATTGATCTGTCTAACATATAACTTGGAAGCAGTAGTTCTATAGCCAATGAGAGCAGTCCAGATCACCTCAAAGTGCAATCTGATTATTGTTGAAAATATCTGTATATTCCTGGAGTATTGGGAATAGTCCCAGGAATATCCTCACATATGACTGGAATCAGTTCCCAAAGCTTCCCTATGGCTAATCAGAATCAAAATGGCCATGCTTAATATACTTTATTCTGTCATCTACAGACCAATGGGTAAGGAGGCCTTAAAACGCTAAGGAAAATTTTTCTTCAACAAAAATGGGGTTAAAAGGTTTACCTCTCTGACCGTGAAAAGACACCACTGGAAACTATTGTTTGCTAGTCAGTTTTAGCAGGTCTTTTGTTGTTTGTTTGTTTTTTTGGTTGTTGATGTTGTTGTTTGTTTGTTTCTGTTTTTTTTTTTTGTAGCATTTATACAAATAATTGTTTAAAACATCCCTCTAGATGCCAAGACATGGAAACAATGCCATATACTATATGGAATTCCCAGCTTTCGTCCTATGTACAATATTCACATCTTGCCCCGTTATGGCTCAGATAAATTTGTTTCAAAAAGATATCCAGCATTAAATACATTGCTAGTTCCTCAGACTCACAGCACTTACTTGAAACTAACACACCCATTACAAAAAGACACTCTGCATTTGGGCAAAGCGTCATTATCTGTTCCCACAGCATCTACTACTATATGTCGGTACTCTACTTGTTACACTAATTTAGTAGCAAGTATATTTTATTCCTTTTCAAAAGGCAATATAGATATGAAACAACAGTGGCATTTTTAATTAAGACAACAAAGAGCTAATTTAATGAAAACTGATTAGTCAAAATGGCTTTTTAAATTTGATCATTATGAGGTATGTTTTTACCTCTTTCTCAGACAAAATTTTCAAGTATCTACTAAAAATGCTCTTTGAACCTGTTGTAAAGCATTATAAATGATAGTGCCTAAAATTATTTACACATTGACTGGACTTGAAAGAATCCAAAACATAATAAATTCCAATGGAAAAGTCAATTCTATTAATCACACATAAATATTAATGGTGCATTTATTAATGTTTCTGTCTTTTGAAATACTAACAAAAATATGTTACATTTTGGAGAAAATTATCATTCAAAGTAATGATTTTTATCCCATTAAGATTCATACATAACTGAAGATTGAAAAGCCTACTTATTATCCAGATATTGGGATGAATTTAAAAGAAAAGAATTCTCCCTCCATTTTATTAGGCATACAACCAAAAAAGATGAAAAGAGTGAGGTGAGAAGGGAAAGAAGGCAGAGAAAATGAATTTGGACAATACCGTGTAATTTTAAAGTCCTCTCTTAACTCTTCAACATGAAAAGTGGCTAAATGTGTTCTTGTTGCAGTTTTCCTATTTATTATACTCTTGACAAATCACTAAGAACAAAATGCCAATGAATGACTTTAACTTACCAGACATATTCAATCAAATAAGCCCTGCAAGCCTCTATACCAGATTACTAAGGAACTTAATTTAAACTCCTTTAAGAAGCAAGAGCTAGTATTTTTTAATTGTGATAAGCTCTAATGAAGTATTTGAGGAATGAAAAAAGGTCAATATATGAAGGATAATTCTAAGAATGAATAGCTTGTTAGGTATTTTATCAAATATGCTTAGAAAAATACTTGATCAGATCATCAAAAATAACTTCTAAACAAAACCATCCGAAGTCCAATGAGAGGCATTATGGTTTGGACGATAGAGGGAAAATGTTGAAGTCTGGAAAACACGGGTTCACAACTTCCTTTTACCTTAAAATACCTTTGGTGACAATAGGTTTTTTACAACCTCTTTACATCAGGCAAATTTCTAAGACAAAAAGTTACAAATCAGCTATTAATCTACATTAATGTTCAGAATTTCTGTAAAAGAAATATATAAGAAATTTCAAATGTGCATCACAATAAAAAATAGTGGTATTAGTATATATGTGTGTGTGGTGTGGGTGTACACATATGCATATAAATACATATGTACACATGTATATTTATATGTGCACATATATTTGCATATTTGTATATAATGCACAATATAGTACACATGTCTATGCTTGCATAACAGTTACTAAGAATTGCTTATAAACATAGATATATGTAAAACACAACTACTTATCTATATTGACATATATAGATATTGAAAATATATCAATATATCTATTAATATAAACCTATTTATATGTGTATGTGTCGACATCTCCCAGATATGTGTGTGTATATGTGTGAATATGTGAAGATATGTATATATGTGTATATATTTATACATATATACACATACATACATACACACATATATGTATATGTGTGTATGTATGTATGTGTATATGCGTTTGTGTGTATATGATTGATATGAAAAACTCATCCTTGGATGACATATTTGATTCTGTGACATTTTACAGGTGTTATATGATGTTTAAATAGTCTTTCATGCATGATTTTGTTTTCAATTATATTACTGAGCATTTAATCAGTAGGTGACTCAATTATGCATCAAGATTTCTTTTGAATGATCAAATACTTAAATATCCTTAAATTAACAGTACCAAATGAAGACATTTTTGTTATATGGATATTCGTTCATTGATTTCTGGAACAAATACTTTCCCCCAAATAATCTAACAGCAACCAGATTGTTAGTTTGAGATTGGAGAAGAAAGAGAGTGGTCAGAACAAGGGTTCGATGTGAGAAAGACTCAAGAAGGTAATCGAAGGTCCTTACAATGTCAAAGAATCAGTTACTATTGCTAACAGTTTTTACCACTGTAGTGTACCTTCCAGATGTTCTGATTCATAAGTAAACAATGTGACATCAAATTGACCCATATTCAGATAATATAAAGTTTCTGTGAATTAAGAGAGACAAATTAAATGAATATATGAACTTGTAGCCAATTATAATGCATCATACACACACACACACACACACACACACACAAACAAACATCCAAAGGGAGCCAATTCATACATACCAAGGAAATATCTCACATTTCTACTTATCTGAACTTGGCACTGCCTGTCCTAAAAAAGAAGCAAGTTTTCTTTTGTTCCAGTAAACTAATGAAATATTTTTGTTAAATTTATTTATTTATTTTTAGTTTTCAACTTTCATTTCCACAAGATTTTGAGTTTCAAATTTTCTCCCCATTTCTCCTCTTTCCCAACCCCAAGACACTGTGCATTCTGATTACCGAATCCCTCAATCAGCCCTCCTTCTATCACACCCCTCCCTTTACTTATTCCCATCTTCTCTCCTTTCTTGTAGGGCAACATAAATTTCTATACAACATTAACTGTATTTTTTATTTCCCAGTTGCAGGCAAAAACAATTCTCAACATTCTTTCCTAAAACTTTGAGTTCCAACTTCTCTCCCTTTCTCCTCCCCCCCATCCCCACTGAGAAGGCAAGCAATACTATATAGGTTATACATGTGTAGTTATGCAAAAGACTTCCATGATAGCCATGTTCTGAAAAACTAACTATATTTCCCTCCATCCTATCCTACTCCCCATAGATTCTATTCTCTCTTTAGACCTTATACCTCCCAAAAGGGTTTACTTCTAATGACTCACTTCATCAATTTGCCCTACCATCTATCATTCCCCACACATGCCATGCATCCCCTTCTTCCCTACTTTCCAATGTAAGATTTTCACACCCAATTTAGTGTGCATGTTATTCCCTCTTTAAGCCAAATGTGATGAGAGTGAGCTTCACTTTTATACTCTCACCTCCCTGCTTTTCCCCTCCATTGAAAAAGTTTTTTATTGCCTCTTTTATGAGAGATAATTTACCCCATTCCATTTCTCCCCTTCTCCTCCCAATATATTCCTCTCTCATCCCTTAATTCTATTTTTTCAGATATCATCCCTTCTTACTCACCTTATCCTGTACCTTCTATACACACACACAGACACACACACACAGACACACACACGTGTGCGTGTGTGTATATCCCTCCAAATACCCAAATACTGAGAAAAATTTCAAGAGTTACAAATATTATCTTTCCATAAAGGAATGTAAAGAATTCAACTGTAGTAAGTCCTTTATGATTTTTCTTTCCTGTTTACATTTTTTTGCTTCTCTTGATTCTTGTGTGTGAAAGTCAAATTTTCTATTCAACTTTGGTCTTTTCATCAAGAATGTTTGAAAGTCCTCTATTTCATTGGATGACTATTTTCCCACTGAAGTATTATATTCAGTTTTGCTGAGTAGGTGATTCTTGGTTTTAATTCTAGTACCTTTGACTTCTGGTTTAGTATATTCTAAGACCTGCAATCCCTTAAGGTAGAAGCTGTTAGATCTTGTGTTGTCCTTTTTGTATTTCTACAATACTCAAAGTGTTTCTTTATGGCTGCTTGAAACATTTTTTCCTTGACCTGAGAACTCTGGAATTTGGCCACAATACTCCCAGGAGTTTCTCTTTTTGGATTTCTTTCAGGAGGTCATCAGTGGATTCTTTAAATATTTTTTCTTTCTGGTTCCAGAATATTAAGGTAGTTTTCCTTGATAATTTCGTGAAAGATGGTGTCTAGGCTCTTTTTTATCATGGTTTTCTGGTAGTCCTTTAATTTTTTATTTATATATTTTAAATTTATTTTATTTATTGTCAGTGTTCTACAAACACTATCATATAACTTACATTTTTTTCCTCCCTCTCTCTCTCTCTCGCCTCTATCTCTTCCCTCCCTCCCCAAGATATCTGAAAGAGTTTGTCTAAGAACTTAGGTGAGTAGTTGCTCTGACTCTGCCATCTTCGCTCTGCCCTCCTAGTCCCTTAATTTTTAAATTGTCTCTCCTGGATCTATTTTCCAGGTCAGTATTTTTTCAAATGAGATATTTCATGTTTTCTTCTATTTTTTCATTCATTTGGTTTATTTTGTAATTTCTTGGTTTCTCATAAAGTTATTAGCTCCTATCCACTCCATTCTATTTTTTAAAGAACTGTTTTCTTTAGTGAGCTTTTGAGCTTCCTTTTCCATTTGGCTAATTCTGCTTTTTAAAGTATTCTTCTCTTTGGTTTTTGTACCTCTTTTGCCATTTTGGTTAGTCTGTTTTTAAAGCTGTTATTTTCTTCAGCATTTTTGGGGTCTCCTTTAGGAAGATGTTGAATCACTTTTCATAATTTTTTTTCATCACTCTCATTTCTCTTCCCAGTTTTTCCTCCACCCCTTTTACTTGATTTTCAAAATCTTTTTTGAGCTCTTCCATGGCCTGATACCATTGCATATTTTTTTGGAGAATTTCATTGCAGAAGCCTTGATTTTTATGTCCTCCTCCGTTGGTATGCTTTGTTCTTCCTTACCCAAAAGAATGGAAGAAAATATCTGTTCACCAAGAAAGTAACCTTCTATAAACTTATTTTCCCCTTTTTTCAGCATTTTCCCATCTGGTTGTTTCACTTTTGAGTCCTTTGTCAAATGGAGGGTATACTCCAGGGACCTGTAAGTTCTCACTTCCTCTAACATGGAAAAATCAAGGGAGAGTAGTTTTCGCCTCTCCTGTCCTATGATCTAGTTTGAGAGTAACCACAAGCTTTTTTGCCCAGGATCTACAAAGAAGATTCCCTCTCTCCAGAGTCACCACAAACTCCACCACACCAGAGCTCTTCCTCACACCAGGACCATCACTCAGAACTGAGACCCAGATTAGCAGCTCAATTCCCCCATTCTCTTTAGGCTTAGGGTTCTAAAAATGGGTGCTGTTACCAGTATTTTCTGCCACCCTGGGGCTGGGGCTCATCCAGGTGAAAGAGTTTTCTCATTGGCCTTTAAAGCTGTCTTTGATATGTGTGGGTTGAGTAATCTGGGCGCCGCAGCTACTACCTGTGATACCATGCCCTGAAGCCTGCTCCAGTCCTGTCCATGCCATGCAGCCAAGGTTGGGCTGCACTCCACTTTGAGCACAGTGTGATAGACCTTTCCTCTCAGCCTTTCAGGCTGTTTTGGGCTGGAAATTTCTTTCACTCTGTCATTTTGTGGCTTCTGCTGCTCTAGAATTTGTTTAGAGTCATTTTTACAGTTATTTTATGGGCTATGGAGGGAGAACTTCTACAGGTCCATCCTTCTGCTCCACCTTCTTGGTTCCACCCCTGAACTTTTGATTTATTTAGGAAGAACAAAGTGATATATAGGAAACATTTGAAGGACTAAAAATAAATGTTTTAATTCCTTTAGGACAGTCAATAAATAAAGTGTACGACATAAGTGGAACCATGAATTTATTTGTAAATTAGAAAAAGTTACATCTGATCACTGAAAACAAAAATGGCATCCACCAGGTAATATACTAGATGAAAGAAATACAGGGAACAAAAGATCAAACAACCATGACTCACACAGAACTTACATACTTAAAAGGGAAACAATAGGCAAAAAAAGAATATTTAATAAAAAATAAATATAAACTTAATATAAATATATATGTTTATGTGTATTTATTTGCCTATGTACTATGTACTTGTGTGCACATGCATGGACACACACACACACACACCCATACACACATACACTCCAAATAATTAAATACAAATAAAATTGGAATGAAGGGTACACTGGCACTAGCAACTGGGGAAAATCTTATAGGGAATAATAGTTGAGCTGTATCCTCAAGGAAGAGAAGGAAATGAAATGGAAATGGAAATAAAGTAGGTGATTCCAGAAGTATGGGATAGCTAGACTTCAAGTATACAAATGGGAAATCGGGTATCTAGTGTGAGAAACCAAAAGAAAGCTAGTTGGACTGGATGGAAGAATGTATTATCTATACTGGGTAGTGGAAGGTAATATCACATGAAGCTGTAAATGAGGTTGAGGCCAAGTTGTATAGGGTTTTAAAAGCTCAACACAGCAGTTTATATATTTCCTAGGTGCAATACTAGGCCATCAGAGTTGCCTGAACTAGAAAGTCACATGATCAAATCTTCACTTAAAGAAAATGATTTTGACAGTAACATTTTGAACAGATAGCCATGGTAAGAAAGGTGGCAAGAAAATCAAATGGTACCTTGTAACAATAATTTAAGGGAGAGATGAGAAGTACCTGAACAAAAGTTGTAGCTGTTTGATTATAAGAAATGTTTCATATTCAAGCGAAGTGTCAGGGAGAGGATTATGAACCAAGGTGATGGAAATTATGGCAGTATACAATGTACAAATATGGAAATTTGCAAAATAGTAGGATTTGGTGGAAAAACAATAATGAGTTCAGTCTTTTTCGATCTTGAGTTTGAGATGTTTGTAATATACAATTTGACATTTACAATAGCCCATTGGTAATGCATGATTGAAACTCTAGGGAAATCAGAACTCTCATCTATATATCACCCATCTCCATAGAAATAGTTATGGGAGTTGATAAGCTTTGCAAAAGAAATGTACAAGGAAAAGAGAAGAGGGCTTAAGACAGAGCTGTGGAAAAATCTAAAACTTATGTGCATGATATAGATTATGATCTAGCAAAGGAGACTGAGTCAGCTGGACAGGAGAATCAGTTAAAAGTATTCCCAGAAAAATCAAGATAGCAAAGAATATCCAAGATCTGGTCAGCAGGATAAAGTGCTTCAATTAAATTGAGAAAGATGATGATTAGGTAAATAAAATCGTGTGATCATCAAAGAGAGGAATCCCCTGATAATTCTGGAGCAAGCACTTCTATTTGGTTTTTGAGAGTAGTCAAATTGAGGAGCAAGGAGTGCATCAGAGGAGACATGTAGGTAATGAGTACAGGCAACTTTGGTTCAAGGCATTTAGCAGAGAAAAGCAGAAGAGATATAAAATTATAGCTTGAGAGGATGGTAGATAAAGTAAAGATTTTATTTGTTTTACTTTCTTTTGTTTGGTAGTATGTGAATAAAATAATCAAAGAAAATAAGGAATGATTGGAAAACAAATCATAGAAGATGTGTTTCACTGAATAAAATGGAAAAGGAGAGGATCAAGGGCACATACAGCTAATTTAATCCTTTAAAGAATTGTCACTCCTTTGGCAGAGACTGGGAGAATGAAAGTTTTGGAAATGAGGAGAAGCAGGTTGGAGAGGAAGATGATGTTAGAAGATGAAACTCTGATAAAATTATCTCAGTCTTTCTGGTAAAGTAAGGGGCAGAGTCCTGAACTAAGGAAGCGTCAAGATATAAGGATATGGAAGGCATAGAAAGGGAAAAGAAGTTTTGAAATAACATCTCTGGACAGGGAAATAAGTCAGCAATTAGAAAAAATAAAATAAAATGACTGACAGGCTGGAGTGAAGGCCCAATTGAGGTTATGTTCCATGAATTCATAATATGTCTAGTCAGTAAGGTCCAATGATTTCTTCTAGCATCTTTTAGGAGCTTCTGAGTAAGAGTGTAAGGTACCGGTAGTGGGAATAACCTAGGACTCTGACAATGAAATGTAGGCTTGCCAAGAAAAGAGAGGCAATATAATAAGGGTGAAGTGGATTCAAAAGCAAAGTGTAAAATTTAAATGTCTCATCATTGGGTTGAGATGTGACAGGGGAGAAAGTACGCAAAGCAGGATTTATGGCCTGACAAAGTATTTTTTATTTGTTTTCAGTTTTCTACAATCACTTCCATTTACCTTAGATTTTTCCTCTCCCTCCTCTACATCCCCACTCTCTCCCTGAGGTGGCATAAAGTTTTATATAGGTTCAGCACATACATTCCTATTAAATACAATTTCACCTTAGTCACGTTGCATAGAAGAATTAAAATGAATGGGAGAAATTATAAAACAAACCAAATCAAAATACAAAAGAAAATGATGTGCTTCATTGTGCAATGGAATTCCATACTATTTTCCCTGGATGTGGAAGGCATTTTGTTTTAAGAGAACGCTGGGAATTATTTAAGTCCTTGCATTACAATGAAGTACTAAGTCTACTAGAAAAATTCTTCACAAACTGTGGTTGTTGCTGTGTACAAATTTCTCCTGGTACTGCTTCATTCACTTTGAATCTTTTCATGTAAGTCTTTCCAGGCCTTGCTGACGTCTTTCTGTTCATTAATTCTTATAGGACAATACGACTCCATTACATTCATATACCACAAATTATCCAGCCATTCCGCAATTGGTGGGCATCCCCTTGATTTCCAGTTTTTGGTCACCACAAAGAGAGTTGTTATAAATATTTTTGTACGTATGGGACTCTTTCCCATTTTTATGATCTCTTAGGGATAGTCCTAGAAGCGGTATTGCTGCGTCAAAGGGTATGTAAATTTTTGCAGCCCTTTGAACATAGTTCCAAATTGCTCTCCAGAATGGTTGGATCAGCTCACAGCCTCACCAGCAATGAATTAGTGTTTCAACTCTTCCACACCTTCTCCAGCATTTATCATCTTGTTCAGTCATGTTAATCAATCTGACAGATGTGATGTAGTTTCTCAGAGTTGATTTGATTTGTATCTCTCTAATCAATAGTGATTTGGATCTTTTTTTTGATATGACTTTAGACAGCTTTAATTTCTTCCTTTGAAAACTGCCTGTTCATATCCCTTGACCATTTACCAATTGAGAAATAACTTGCATTCTTGTGCACTTGATTCAGCTCTCTATATATTTTAGAAATTACGCCTTTGTCACAGATACTAGTTGTGAAAATTCCCAACTTTCTGCTTCCCTCTTAATCTTGGTTGCATTGGGTTTGGCTGTGCAAAACTTTTCAATTTGATATAACCAAAATTATCCATTTTCCACTTCATAATATTTTTATCTCTTCTTTAGTAAAAAAATTCTTCCTTTTTCTATAAATCTGATAAATACACTTTGCTCCTCTAATTTGTTTAGAATATCAATGTTTATACCTATCATGTACCAATTTGGACTTTTTTCTTGTGTATGATGTCAGGTATTGGTCTATACCTAGTTTCTGCCACACTGTTATCCAGTTCTCAACGCAACTTTTTTCAAACAGTGAGCTCTTATCCAAGACACTGGGGTCCTTGGGTTTATCAAATAGTAGATTGTTCTATTCATTGACGACTATGTCTTGAGTACCTAATATATTCTACTGGTCTACCCTTCTGTTTCTTAGCCAGTACCAAATGGTTTTGATATTTACAGCTTTATAATACAATTTGAGATCTGATAGAGCTAGGCCACCTTCCCTCACATTTCTTTGCATTAGTCCCCTTGATATTCTGGACCTTTTCTTCTTCCATATGAGTTTTGACATTATTTTTTCTAGCTCTAAAAAATATTTATCTATAGTTTTATTGGTATGGCACTGAAGAAGTAAAGTAATTTAGGTAGAATTGTCATTTTTATTACATCAACCCGGCCTAACCACAAGCAACTGACATTTTTCCACTTACTTAGATATGACTTTATTTGTGTGAAAAGTGTTTTATAATGGTGTTCATATAGTCCCTGGGTCTGTTATGGCAGGTAGACTCCCAAATTTTGTGTCCACCCTAGCTTCAAATGGGATTTCTCTTTCTATCTTTTGCTATTGGACTTTATTAATAATATACAGAAATGCTGAAGATTTATGAGAGTTTGTTTTGTAACCTGCAAATTTACCATAGTTATTTATTATTTCAAGTAGTTTTTTTATGGAATCTCTGGGATTCTCTAAGTATATCATCATATCATCTGCAAAAAATGATAACTTAGTTTCTTCTTTGCCTATTCTAATTCCTCCAATTTCTTTTCCTTCTCTTAATTCTAGCCTCCCCTCTCGTTTCTTTCACCCTTCCCCTCCTACTGCCTATAGAGCTAGTTAGATTTATATATTTAATTAAGTTTACTCTTCCCTCCTTGAACCAATTAAGATAAGAGTACCTCTCAAAAAATGTTCATCTCCCTCCACTCTTTCCCTCTACTGTAATATAATTTTGTGCCCCTTCCTGTCATGTCATTCACCATTTTCTGCCTCTTCCTTTTCACATATCCCATTACAATCCCTTCACACATCTAAATCACACTTTCATCATCACATCATATACTTTATATCCACTCCCTCTATCTATGCATATTCCTTTTATATTTTATAATAAATGTACGATTCTCAAGATGAATATGTATCATCTTCCCTTATATGGAGGTAAGCAGTTTGCCCTTATGAAATAATGTTTGTTTTTTTCTTCCCCTATTTATCTTTCCATGCTTCTTTTGCAACCTGCATTGGAAGATTGAATTTCTGTTGAGTTCTGGCCTTTTTATCCAGCCTTTGTAGCTGGTCTTTTTATCTGGAAATTCCTTATTTCATTGAATGTCAAACTCCTTGCCTGAAATAATATGCTCAGCTTTGCTGGGTAATTGATGCTTGGCCATAGTCCCAGCTCCTTTGCCTTGTGGTATATCATATTCCAATTCCTTCTTTCTCTTAAGGTAGAAGCTGCAAGGTCCTGTGTGATCCTGACTGCAACTCCTTGATATTTGAATGGTTTCTTTCTGGAGGCCCACAATGTTTTCTCCTTCATTTGATAGTTTTGTAATTTTGCAATGATATTCCTTGGTGTTTTTAGTTTGAGATCCCTTTTACGAGGTGAATGGTAGATTATTTTGATGACAACTTTGACCTCTGGATCTAGCATTTCTGGGCAGCTTTCCTTGATGATTTCTTGGAAGATATTGTCCAGATTCTTTTTTTCACCATGGTTTCTGGAGGCCAATAATTCTTAAATTTTTTCTCCTGGATCTATTTTCCAGCTCAGTTGTTTTTCCAGTTAGATATTTTACATTTTCTTTTATCTTTTCATTCTTTATATTTTGCTTGACTGATTCTTGGTGTTCTATAAAGTCGTAAACTTCTACTTGCCCATTCTAATTTTTATCAAATTTTTTTCAAGGAATTTTTGCATCTCCTTTTCCATCTGTCCAATAATTCCTTTTATGGAATTCCTTTCTCCAGTTGATTTTTTTATCCTTCCTTTTCCATTTGTCCAATTTTCCTTTTTAAGGAGCTGTTCTCTTCATTATTTCTTCATATTTTTAAAATTATTGGCCAGTTTTTCTTCTATTTCTCTAATTTGGCTTTTAAAATCCTTCTTCAACAGTGTTCTTTGAATTTGCAACCAGTTCATGTTCCCTTCTGAAGTTTCAGATGCGAGTATAGTCTCAATGCTAACCTCTTTGGTATTCCAATTTTAGTCCTTGTCCCCATAGAAGCACTCTATGGTCTTTTCTTTCTTGCTTTGCTTCTTACTCATGATGATGAGGCTTTGTGTGTTTTGTTCTCTGGTTCTTTCAGGGAGAAACTAAAGAACCTGATGTTGAGCTCACTGGTGTGAGAAAGCAAAGGCCAGGTGAGGTCTTTTGTGTTTCCCTGAATTTGTCCTGGAGCTAGCTTGTTAAGTGTGAGGGAGGGGTAGTCTGGCCACAGCAGAGCTCCTCAGATGATCCATAGCAAAGACAGACTCAGAGTTTGGTGGTCCTGGCTGCCCTTGTGTCTTCCTGATTCCCCTGGGGTGCTGAGGCACTCCTGGGATCCTGGTGTTGGTAGATGCATGGCTCCATTCCCTTGTCCTGGTTTACTGAGCTGGGTCTGTCTGGGTCAGCTCAAGTCCTGCACTGTTCTCCTTCTGTCACAACAAGAAGTTTCCTTGTTAGCTATTTTCCTAGCTTCACATGCTGCAAGAATGTTTGCCACTTCTGCTGATCCCACTGATCTAGGATTTTTCTAGGGAAATATTTTATGATTCTTTCAAGGTTGACAAGAGGACGGAGAGAGAGTATTTACCCATCACTCTGCCATTTTGGTTCCTGGAAGTTCAAGTAGGTGACTTTCAGACATTTAATCTGTGTGCTGATAGTCTCAGGGGTAGCTGCTGCAGATACCTGGGACTCCTGGCTCTCACTCACTCAGTTCCACTGGACTCTTGCCCTGGATTGATATGCCCAAGATTCCACAGCGCAGCTGCTGCCTCCGACTGCCCATGACTTCCTACTTGACCCTGCCAGGAAGGGACACCACCTGACAAAGTGTTAAAGCAGGGCAAAGCAAAAAGACTAGTAATTTCCACATGGTGGCTGTAGAATGAAGTGGAATGATGGAAGGTTATGTTTACATCAACTATCAGAATTTCTAGTAGGGCAGTAGAAAACTTTTGGAAAATGGCAAGATGCAATATGTGACTGTCCTTATTTGAGACAGAATGAAGTAATTTAAGGAAAAAGAAAAATTGACAGGTTAAGAGTTTAATATAACATCTGTGTAGATATTAAAATATATTAGTGTGAAGGTAAGAGTTGAGAAAAAGATACTTAACTCTTGGCTTATCCCTTTGATAAAGGATATTGACAGTCTGCAAACTGGTACTGTAATACCTATAATTTGGATGCTATGGAAATGTTTGATTCAGTAATTGCAATACAGCAAATTAAATGTTACTAGATATTATAACACTTATGTGTATGTATGTGTGTATGTATATATATGCATGTGTATAATACATGTGTGTGATATGTATATGTATGTATAATAATAACTCAAGTTACACTCTGGGACAGCAGAGCCAACAGAACATTGAAGTGAGATATTCTTCCTGTCAAAGACAAATTAAGATGTGAGAAGCAGAGATCTGTTTCTTGATATGGAGGTTGACCAGTGGATGCAACACTTGTGGCAGGTCTAGGAATAGGGACAGAAGCATTAACAACTTCAGGATCTCTCAATAAAAGGGGATTGAGCAACTGGTCCCAGACAACCCCTAGCACCAGGTATAGGACCAGACATTATTGGGCAATTCCATTGCCTATATTGACTTCCAAATCAGAGTCCAAGAATGGAGAGAAGCACATTCAGTCATGAGAGAACAGGAACCTTGAATAACGGGGGCCCTGACAAGCAGTATCATTTTTGTTCCAAAAGGATAAGGGGCTCTTCCTGGCTAAGGATCAGATAGAACTCTGGGAAAGTGGTGGTCATGCCCTAGAGTGCATCACCTTAAATGCACCAAAACTTCCAAACCTCCACAACTAGCTCCAAAACAGCAATGCAACAAAAAAAAAAAAAAAAAATTAAGCTTGGCACAATGCACTTACCCCTCACCCCATCCCCCACACTGCAGACAGAGCTCAAGTTTAACAGAGCCCAAATCAAGAAATAGTCTAGGAAAAACGAGCAAACAAAAACAACTAAAAAAGAACTTGACCATATTAAAAAAAAAAAAAAAAGCAACTATTATCGTGACTTCGGTTGTTATTTTTCAGTCGTTTTAGTCAGGTCTGACTATTTGTGAGCCCGTTTGGGCTATTCTTGGTAAGATGCTGGAATGGTTTCCCATTTCAACCTCCAGCTTATTTTGTAGAAGAGATAGCTGAGGCAAGCATGGTTAAATGACTTGACCAGAATCAAAAGTTAGTATGTATCTAAAGTCAAATTTGATCTCATGAAGATGAGTCTTCCTATCTCTAGGACCAGAACTACAATGACAGGGAAAGAAAAGAAAAAGACAGAAACTGAGAAGATAATGATGTCAAACAGCTACAAGAAAAGTCTCACAAAAAACCTAATTATGCATTAGTCCAACAAGATCTTCCTAGACAAATTTAAAAAGTACTTTCAAAATCAGGTAGAAGGAAAATTGGGTAAGAGGGAAATTATGAAAATACAATTAACAACTTGCTAAAGGAGGCACAAAAAATAATACCTTGAAATGAAATTGTCCAAGTATTAAAGAGCTACCAAACTTTGTTGGAGAAAATATCTCTTTAAAAATCATAATTGACCAAGAGACTAACAAAGTAAGAAAAGATCAATGAAGAAAATAATTACATAAAATTTGAAATTAGACAAGTGGAAGCTAAAGACTCTATGAGCCATCAATAAACAATAAAACAAAGTCAAAGGACTGAAAAAAATAGAAGAAAATATGAACTATTTCATGGAAAACTATTAATGAGGAATATAGATGATGGAAAGATCATTCAAAAATTATTAGACTACCTAAAAATTCCATGATCAAAGAAATAGCAATATCTGTGTATGTGTGTATGTATATGGAGCCACATTGATTAATGTTAAGGACATGATCCGAGAGAGATGAGCTGAGCACTTGCATAATGTTCTCAATAGATCATCACCAATCAATGCTGAGACCATTGACCATTTACTTCAGGTTGAAGTCAATCTCTCCTTAGTTGAACTTCCAACTGAAGAAGAGGTTTTGAGGGCCATTAGGGTATTTTGATGTGGCAAAGTACCTGGTACTGATTCTATTCCAGTTGAGTTTTACAAGGTAGGGGGACCACTGCTTATGTAAAAACTGACTGAAATTTTTCAGGTATTATGGCAAGAAGAGGTTATCCCCAAGAAGTGCATGGATGCCTCCATTGTCCATATATGCAAATGTAAAGGGAATAGGTTGCCCTGCAACAATCACAGGGAGATCTCTCTTTTAGTCATTGCTGGCAAAATTCTTGGTAGAGTCCTCCTTAATAGACTAATCTTTCATCCGGAAGATTGTCATATACCTGAGAGCCACTGTGGTTTCAGAAAGGGTTGAGGAACATTCAATATGATGTTTCCTGCCCAACAACTCCAGGAGAAACGCCAGGAACAGAACAGAGGTCTGTACACAATATTTGTGGATCTGACCAAGGCCTTTGACACTGTTATTCATGAGGACATATGGAAAATTATGTCAAAATTTGGTTGCCTGGAGAAGTTCATCAAAATTGTATGTCAATTTCATAATGGCATATTTGTCCAGGTTCTGGATAATAAACAATACTCTCTTCCCTTCCCAGTCACCAGTGAAGTGAAACAGGGCTGTGTGCTTGCTCCCATGCTTTTTAGCATGATGTTGCAGTCATGTTGACAAATGTTTTCAATGAGGATGAAGAAGACATTAAGGTCAACTACCATACTCATGGTAAGGTCTGCAATTTGAAAAGGCTACAAGCCAAGACCAAAGTGGAGGGAGTGTTGGTGCACGATTTTCTGTTTACAGATGATTGTGCATTCAATGGAGCCTCTGAAGCTGAGATGCAGCAAAGTATGGATCAATTCTCTGCTGCCTTTGCTAATTTTGACCTAATAATTAACACCAAGAAATCACAGGTGCTCCATCAGTCACCACCACACCATCTATATATATGGAACGATGTGCCGTTCATGGGAAGAGCTGTTGTGCTAGCCTACATTGCTATATGTTTGTGAAACAGGGACAGTCTACCAGCTCCATGACAAGAAACTGAATTGCTCCCATTTGAATTGTCTCAGGAAGATTCGGAGGATCACCTGGCAGGATAAGGTATCAGACACTGAAGTCCCTGCTTGAGCAGAGCCGTCAAGTATTCAAACTATGCTTCAGAGAACACAACTCCAATGGGCTGGCCACGGTGGTTGAATGCAAAATGTACGCTTGCCAAAAAGACTATTTTATGGAGAACTCACATGGGGCAGGCCAGAGGAAGTGATACAAGGACACTCTCAAGGTCTTCCTCAAGCACTTTGGATCTGACTGTGCAACATGGGAGACATTAGCACAGGACTACACAGCATGACGTACCCACATCAGAAAGGGTGCTGTGCTCTTTGACCAAAGCAGAATAGAGATAGCACAAAGTAAATGCATGATGTGCAAATTTGGGATATCCACCCCAAATGTTCATAGAGACTATTTGTGCCCAGTCTGTGCTAAAGCATTTCAGTCTCACATTGATCTGATCAGCCACAGTGAGACACACTGAAATTTCACTTTATCATGGTGATGTCAAATTGATCCTCTTCAAAGACGAAGGACAGCAACAATATGTTCATGTATGTGTGTGTGTGTGTGTGTGTGTGTGTGTGTGTGTGTGTGTGTGTATATATATATATATATATATATATATATATATATATATAATATGTGTGTGTGTTGTGTTTGTCCTTCCTTCTCAAAGAGGACCATGACTTCAAGATGATGACATGACTTCCAGTTGACTTTGATTTGAGTGAAGGAGGGCTGGGCAAGGTCACCAACCTCACTTTCTTCTCCTGAGACATCTGGATTCAGTAGTCTGATATTCATCAGGGAGACTGGAGATGTCCCAGGATGCAATGTGAGACCCTGGCCCTTTCAGACTAAGGTCTTGTACCATTCTCATTTTGAGTGAGATACACCCATTCAATGAATTGGCTTCTTTAAGTAGTTGCTCAAGAGATGGTCCCTTTAATCCAAAAAAATACATATATCAAACAGGGAGAAGACCCCGAGGGTTCCTGGGTTAAAGAGAAACAATCACTATTTAGTATTTAAATTCAGGTTATGCTAGGTGATGGGGACAATGGGGGAGGGGAGGGCACTTGCTGTCCAGTCTATGAGCTCCAGAGTGAATTGCATTTGAGGCTTGATCTTTGAGCAAGAGATGTAGCCAGAGGCAAAAGGGCAGCCTTTGGTGGTGGAACACTGGAGAAGGAGGAAGAGTAAGAAGGGGAAGAGGAGGAGGAGGAAGAAGAGGAGGAGGGGAGGCAAGGAGGAGAAGGAGAGCTGCTACTCACTCACAGGTTGTGTTTGCCCTTTCTTCTTGAAGAGAACCATGACATCAAGATGATGACATAACTTGGAGTTGACTTTGATCTGAGTGAAGGAGGGCATATGTCTATACATACACACACATACATACATACATACATCCACACATGTATGTGCTTATGTGTGCATAAAAATTATACACATCTATAAACATACATATATGTAGCATTAAACCATCATCTGAGGAATATAATTCAAAACTATTCAAGTTGTTCTTTTCTCATTCTACAATTTCACTTCTTATTCAGATGCATTAATTTTGCTTGTCCAGCTTTTTTTGAATTTCATGTAATCCGAATGATAAATTTTGTCTTTTGTTATTTCATCTTGTCAGTGTTTGGCTAAAATTTGTCATGTTTCTAATTTATAAATAGCATATTCAATTCAATAGTGTACTTTTCCCAATCTTATTTATGATATTGTAAGTAATACTTTTTCCTCTGAGAACTTTCTTATTGCATAACAGAAATTCTTGCCTTATCACTTTCATTATTTTTCAGATGTTGCTAATTGTATTCATAATTTGTCTTTTGACCCTATCATTTTAAGCTCCCATTTAGGTCTTTGTTTTTGCTCCTTTTTAAAAGGTTAATTAAGATTTCATTGTACTTGGTTCACAAAAGATGCACATCTCTGCTTTTTTTACATAACTTTAAAATGTCTTTGTACTCTAGTACACAGTCTCTTTTGGCTAAGTTTTGTCTAAGTATTTGCATTTATATGACATTGTAGAAAAATGCAAATTAAAGCAATTCTAAGACTCCACCTCTAAACTATCACAATGGAAAATGACAATAAAAGAAAAAAGATACTTTGATGCTTTATCGTTTGATCTTTGAATGGGTACAGCCATTCTGGATAATAAAGTCCAATTACGTACAAAATGTTACTTAATGCATGCCTTTTGACTAACTATAACACTGTTAGGCCTATATCTCATGAAGCAGAAAAGAAATAGGAGAAGCTTTTTTAAACCAATTAAATTATTTATAGTGGTTCCCTTTGTACTTCAGATAATGATAGCAAAATGAGTTGCAACATACAAATATGATGAAATATTATTGAGCTACAAGAAGTGAGGAAATAAATTACTAACAAAAGACATGGAGTTATGTGAACTGATGCAGAGTAATGCATGCCGAACATGATGAAAAATCCACACTATAATATCAATAATATAAAAATGAAAAAATTGCATGCTTTTATAAACTGAAGAAGAATGAAATGAAAAAAGTCAGGGCAACAAACAAATTATATAAAAACAAAAATACTATAAAAGCAAGCAAATTTGAAAGCAGTAAGAACACTGATGAATAAACTGATATGATTCTTAAAAATCTGGAATCACATTGATATGTAATGGATTTGAGGTGCAAAATGAGATGTTTTTGCATATAGGGTCATTTGGATAATTTACTTTGTTTAAATTTACATATTTACGAGAAAAAAATTTGGATTCCTTTCCTTTTTCCAGTTGGTTGAATGGTTGAGATAAAATTCATTGCTGTTAAAAGAAAGATATGGATGTATAACAGATATATGATATATTGGTTATATATAAAACACATAATATATAACATATGTTATATGTATCCTATATCACACATTTTATATGTGCACACACACACACAGATTTTATATGTAGGTATAAACTTTGTGTGTGTGTGGTTGCTAGAGATGTGAAATGATGCATTAGCTTTTCAATAAGTTCCTAATATTATTATTTTTAATTTACTATTGTGCTTTGTTACAGGAAAATTCTCCTGACAATTTTTTGAGAAATATGTTCATTCTTCAGTTTTTCTATTGAGATTTAAGTCTTTTAGTTCCATATCTTCTAACAGATAGTTCAGCTTTACCTTTTAGTTTGCCATTGATATTTCTATTAGTTTTATCCTATCATGAGTGAAAAAAAAAGTTTCCTACTATTTTCCTATAACTGTAAATATCTTCTGCAATTCTTGAACTTTTTTCTATGAATTTAGATGCTGTTATTTTCCATATATGTGTTTCATATTGCTATTCATTCATTGTTTCTTCTTTCTTTAAGCAGAAAACTTTCTTCTTATCTCTATTGTTTTTTTTATAAAAAATATTTTATGGATGTTTAAGCAACCTACCTCCTTGAATTTACTTAATATACAACAAATTTTTCCTGGATTTTGATAGTGCTTCTACGTTTGCTACAAATGGATTTATTATACATAAGAGATTATGGTTTTTTTATCTATTTTGCTATTCTTTTTAAAAAATAATAGATCATTTAGTCTCTTACTATTTTTAGTCAATTTTTATTTTTTTTAAGTTAACATATTTCTCCTTCCTACCCCTCCTCCGTTAGTGGGGGGAATAAAATAAACAAAACTCTAGTAATAAATACACATATTTAATCATTGAAAGTAGGTAAAATTGCTCTGCATCTGGAATCATGTGACCCAGCCCCACCTACATTTCAATATGATTAGTTTTATCCTAATGGTCAATGCCAACTCACCTTTAAGTTCCATTTATCATTCTGGGTTCCAGCTTGAGTTGTAATGTTAAGATGCTTACCAATCAAGGAGTCAGGGTATGGGCACAGATTTTTACAGTTTTTCCCCACTATTGAAATATTCTCTGAGTCTGACAATCAAGAAAACGATAAATCAGGTCCTGACTCGCATTTCTCTTTCCATAAGCCATGCTGCTGGCCATGTAGGTGCAATAGAAATAGGCACCTCTTTTAGAAAAGGTGGTCTCCAAGTATTCCCACTCTTCCTAGATTATGTTCATTGTGTGAACCTTCTATTATATTGCAGGCTTACAACTACTCCCAAAAGACAGTGTCCTTCAGAGAGAGTCTCTTCCACAGGATTAGTTAGTACTCTTTCCCTTCTATACCCCAGAGGCTCAATACTTCCCTTCTCTGCAGTCTCTCACTCTCCTATAACTTTAGAAATTATGATTCATTCACTAGTGATGCTATTTTAACAGAGAAGGAAAAAATTAACTATTAGATTAACAGTTGGAAATTTTATTACATGAATAAATTTAAGATTATTGATTAACTTCTATAATTATACAAGGTAATGTTAAGATACCTGAAATGGAATTAAAATCAACTAAAATCTACTAAACTATTGCCTTGCTATGGGAACTTTTCTATTGTGACTTGATGATTAAAAATTGTCATTTAATTAAAAAGAGAATCAATAAGAACGACACAGATGTAGTAAGGAATGTTATGGACAGGTATAAATAAAAGGTGAAAAGATAGGATAGCTTAATAAGTATCCATGAATAACTACATTAAAAATTTAACATGTTTTTATGATACCATAATTAATTTATTAATATCTTACAAGATATAAAGGCACCAGTGGGGCAGCTTTGATCACAAATTGCCTTATTGAAATAGACCTTCAAAATTCTTTCAATATAATTTTTTGGCAATAAAAGTATATGTGTAATATAGTAACAAAATATAATCATCACCCATCTGCTGGACAGTAGGATTTTAATTTTAATGCATTCAGTGTTGCCTAGCTTAAGGTTCTTTTAGACCTGACTGCCAATTTCAGAAAGCAGAGTTTTGTAATTTTCAGGGAAATATGACTAATTATTATGAGACATTATGTAAAACATGGGATCTGAAAAAGAATATCTTTTCAATGCACTTGAACTCTAATGGATTTTACAAAATGGCATGAAACACCAAATGGAAAGTGAACAAAAGACAATTAAGGAAAGTATATCTGATGTGGAATCTTGTCAGCAAAATATTTGGTGAAACTAGTCCCCCATAAGGACTTCTGTTATATTCTATGAACAACAAAGAATGGTCAGAAGAATTACCTAGTTAGCATGTGTCATTTTCCAGGGTAGCCTATAGAAAGTAGTCTTACTAAGAAGGAATAATTCACATTCTAATTTCTTCTGACATTTCACAGAGGTCTTAGCAAGCTTAGTTAAGCAAAAAGCTTAAACAGGGAGAGAGAAAAGTTTGAATCACAAAACAAAAAGTTCTATCTCTTCCATCCTATACCCTCTACTCCCAAAAAGAAAAAAATAAACAAGACAATGAATATATGAATTTTTACCAATATGTTGTGTCTACTATTGAAATCTAGTAGACTTTCAAATAATTTGGTGATGTAAAACTTCCCAGAAGAAAAATAATAATTACCTACTCAAACCAGTCCATAACTATACCAAAAAAGACTAAACCTTCATGTATATTGAGAAAAAAAATATAAGGTGGGGGGAGGGATGTTAGTACCTTGAGTTAAGTCCTAAAGACTGTAGGTCGAGCTTGGTGGAAAACTAAGGGACTGAACTAATGCTTATTGTTTTCTCCATAGAGACACATTGCAAATGTGCATTTATAATTATTCAGGAGACCTGAAATCCGAACACACAGACCATTTTAGAATCCCACAAAGAGACACGGCCAGAACAAAGCCCAAGAAGCTCTTGAGTTGGAGGAACAGAGCAACCATGGGCTTGAAGTAAATTCTTGAAGTGACATTAACCAGGTAGAATGTTTCAGCATCAGAGGAATAGAAAATGTTACCAAAGTTCCTAGACTGTCCACAGTAGAAGCAGACTAAGACATAAGACCAGGACAGTGCTGAAACAGCCTACACGAAAGTTGGAAATAAGTGACTTGCCTTAGAAACACACCAAGAAACTTGAGAACAATACACATAGTCATTGTAGGAGAGAAGGTCATTGGAGCACTAGAGCTACAGCAGGAGCAAAGGAGATAAGTAGTACCTGAGTGGAGCCAGTAGCAAGAGTTCACAAGAGCCCTGAAACCAGAACTTCCACCAAATCCACCTAAAAGAAATTAGAAACAAAGAACCAAGAAAGGTCCAACACAATCTAATGACCTTGTCAGATCTTGTGACTAGCGCATTATACTAGATATATGAGGGTACTAATAAAACTGTAGCTGGAGACACACATACAGAGGGAGAATTGGTGTGAGGAAGACTCAGACGAGGTGCAAAGCATAATTGCATATACAGACACATAGTGATGGATCCTGACATCAACTCTGAAAATGGCAAACCTTAGCCAAGGGCAACTTATCCAAAGTTTTGGTAGCAAAAGCATCCAGATAACAAAGAAGACATAACAATGCAAAGTCAGCTTCCCCTATGCCAGAGTGTGGGAAAGGGGAAAATTTGAATTTTTGTAAAATTTCTCTATCTAGCAACTAAACCTGGAGATAAGAATATGTGGAAGGTAATATTAACCCAAAAGGAGAAAAAAAGAAAAGTTAAGAGGTGCTCACAAAGCAAGGTAAGAGTAAATCCAAAATAATTTCAAACTAAGCTTTAGGGAATAGAATATCTTGGCCACAACCAATCCCAGAATGGCTAGAGGAAATTAAATGAGATAAAAATGAAATATGAAATACAAAAGAAAATGAAAAAACAGAATGTCTTAGAAATGGAGTAAAAATTTACCCAAATAGTGATATCACCTTGCCAAAATAGAGGAGAGAAAACAGAACCTAACTATTCTAAGAGACAACAAAAAAAATAATATAGAAAGAAGAACAATAACAAAATGGTAGTGGTGGTGGTGGTAGTGATACTACTATCACAAAAGTACTTACCTGAACAATTGATAAGAAAATAAAATATTATTTAGAAGATCTCTCTGAAAACCCTGACTAAACAAGAATAATGAAAATAAAACTATCTATTACAGAGTAGAAAGTGAAAATAAAATGATCCACCAACAAATACTCCTGCAGTAATACCAAATAGAACGCATCAAGGAATGTTATAGAGAAAATCCATAACTTGAAAGATGAAGAAAATTTACAAGAATCCAGAATGAGGGGCAGAGTGACAGCAAAGACTTTCCAGAGATCCCCCACAAAACCTATCCAAATATCTGTAAAAATGACTTTAAACAAATTCCAAAGCAGAAGAACCCACAAAAGAAAGAGTGAAGCAAATCCAGTCCAAGACAAGCAAGAAGGTCAACAGGAAATGTGTGTTACACCAGACTGGGAGAAGGGAGCTTATTGGCCCCAATCTCAAAAGAGCCCTGGTCCAAGCAAACAAGTAACAGGTCTTATAAGTGACTGAATCAGTGACAACAGCAAGAGTTGTGGCTGTTTCCCGAGCTCTCAGGCCCACATAGTAAGGGGATAGAACAAATTCTCAGAAAGGAATTACAGAGGTCTGTTTCTGTCACTGAGGCAAGACTCTGTTGCTTTGTCCATATCTGAATCTGGGTCACAGTTCTGGGTGGTAGTCCTAGATCAAGAAGGAGCACTGGCAGAGCTGGTGAGAGGGAAAAAGTGAAACTTTCTCCCATCACATTTGGCTTAAGGAAGGACTAACATGCAAACACAATTCGGTATGAAAATCTATTTTACACTACAGGAAAGTGAGGGAAAAAGAGATAAGAAGGGTGTGCGGGAGTGTTAGAAGGGAGTGCAAATGAGAACAGGGGGATAATTAGAAGCAAACTTCTAGGGAGGGAAAAGGCCAAGGGAAAGAAGAGAATAAATGTGGGGGCAAGATAGGATGAAGGGAAATATAGGTAGTTTTTCACAACATGGTTATTACGGAAGTCTTTAGTAAAACTACAAATATATAGCCTATATTGAATTGCTTGTCTTCTCAGTGGGGAAGGGTGGGGAGGGAGGAATGGAGAAAAGGTGGAACTCAAGGTTGTAGAAAGGAATGTTGAGAATTATTTTTGCACATAATTGGGAAATAAGAGATACAGGTAATGGGGTATAAAATCCGTCTTGCCCTACCAGAAAAGTGAGAAGGTGGGAATAAGGAAGGGATTTGATAGAGGGGAGGGTAATTTGGGGGAAGGGATAATCAGAACACATTGTGTTTTGGGGTGGAGGAAGGGGAGAGATGGGGAGAAAATTTGAAACTCTAAATCTTGTGGAAATGAATGCTAAAAACTAAAAATAAATAAATAAATAAACGGGGGTGGGGTGGGGAGGAATAGACTAACCCAAATGACAAAAGAGATCCACAAAGGCAATGAAGGGAAGAATGACCTAAAAAGCATAATTGGCCAGATTATGAACAGGAGCTTCAAAAGTTGACTGAAGAAAATAATTCTTTACAGATTAGAATGGAGCAGATGGAAGTTAACAACTTTATGAAAAATCAAGAAATTATAAAACAAAGCTGAAGGAATGAAAAAAATAGTTCGTAGTGTGGAATACTTCATTGGAAAACAACTGACCTGGAAAATAGATTCATGAGAAATAATTTTAAAACTATGAAACTACTTGAAAACCATAACAAAAAAAAAATAGCCTAGACATCATCTTACAAGAAATTATCAAGGAAAACTTCCATGATATTCTAGAACCGGAGGGTAAAGAAAATATTGAAAGAATCCACCAATCACCTCCTGGAAGCGTTCCCAAAAGGAAAACTCCTGTGAATGTTGTAGTCAAATTTCAGAGCCTCCTGGTTAAGAAGAAAGATTGGAAGAAGTCAGAAATAAACAATTCGAGTATTGTGGAAATACCATCAGGATAAAACAAGATCGAGCAGCTGCTACATCAAATGATCTAATGGTTTGGAATATGATATTCCAGAGGTGAAATGAACGAGGATTAAAACCAAGGATCCCCTACCTAGCAAAACTGAGTGTAACACTTCAGAGGAAAAATGGTCATTCAAAGAAATAGAAGAATTTCAAGCATTCTTGATGAAAAGAACAGAGCTGAATGGAAATTTTGATTTTCAAACACAAGAACCAATAGAAGCATGAAAAGGTAAACAGGAAAGAGAAATCATATGGGACTTAATAAAGTTGAACTGTTTGCATTACTACATGGAAAGATGTTAATTATAACTCTTCAGACTTTTCCCAGTACTAGTGTAATTGGAGGAATTACAGACATACAGAGAGAGGCCCCAGAGTGAGTTGAGTAGCAAGGGATGATATCTAAAAAATTAAGGGATGAGAGAAGAATATATTGGGAGGAGAAAGGAAAAATTAGAATGGGGCAAATTATCTCTCACATTAAAGAGGCAAGCAAAACGTTTTCCAATGGAAGGGAAGAGAGGGGAGGTGAGAAGGATAAAGTGAACCTTACCCTCATCCCATTTGGCTTACAGAGGGAATTATATGCATGCTCTATTTGCTATGAATTTGGAAAGTAGTGGAGAAGGTTGGGGGTAGGAATGGGGAGATGATAGAAGGGAGGGCAAATGGAAGGAAGACCTGACTAGAAATAAATATTTTTGAGGAGGGATAGGACAAAAGAGAGAATAGAATAAATGCGGGGGGCAGGAGAGGTTGGAGGGAAATATAGTTAGTCTTCCACAATATAACTTATATGGAAGCCTTTTGCATAACTAAACATGTACAACATGTATCGAATCGCTTGTTTTCTCAGTGGGAATGGGTGCTGAGGGAGAAAGGGAGAGAAATAGGAACTCAAAATTTTAAAACTAGTGTTAAAAATTGTTTTTACATGAAACTGGAAAGTAAGATATGCAGGCAATGGGGTATAGAAATACATTGTGTCCTCCAAGAAAATAGAGGGGATGTGGATAAAAGGAGTGATGAGATAGAACAGAGAGCAGATTGGGAGAAGGGGTAATCAGAACGCAGGCTGTTTTGGGATGGGCAGAGGGGAGAGATGGGGAGAAAATTTAGAACCCAAAATCTTATGGAAATGAATGTTGAAAAATAAAAATAAACTTCAAAATTGGAATTAAAAAAAAAATTCCTGTTAAATTCATCTATCCCTGGAGATTTTTTCTTGGGGAGTTCATTGATGGTTTGTTCAATTTCTTTTTTGGAAGGGAGGTTAGGTCATTTAACTAATCAACTTCGTCTTCTGTTAATCTGAACATATATATATATAACATTGTCAAATTTATAAGCATATGGTTGGGCAAAGTAATTTCTAATTATTGCTTTAATTTTCTCCTCATTGGAAGTGAGTTCACCGTTTTGAACTTTGGCATTGGTAATTTGGTTTTCTTCTTCATTTTTTAAAATCAAATTGACCAAAGGTTTTTCATTTTTTTTGTTTTTTTCTTAAAACAAACTCTTAGTTTTATTTATTAGTTCAATAATTATCTCTCCTTTGGTTTTTAGTATTTTTAATTTGGCATTTACTAGCGATTTTCAATTTGTTCTTTTTCTAGCTTTTTCAGCAGCATGCCAAATTCATTGATATCCTCTTTCTCTATTTTATTCACAGAGACATTCAAGGATATAAAGCTTCCCCTAAGAACTGCTTTTTCAGTATCCCATAAGTTTAGTACTTTGTCTCATTATTGTCATACTGTTGAATGAAGTTGTCGATTGTTTCTATGATTTGTTGTTTAACCCACTTACTTTTAGGATTAGATTATTTAATTTTCAACTGATTTTTGATTTACCTATCCATGGCCTTTGATTATCTTGCAATATTTTCCACTTGACCTGGGAACTTTGGAATTTAGTTATAATATTCTCAGGAATTTTCCTTTTAGTATCTCTTTCCATACATGGGTTCTTTCAGTTTCTATTTAACCCTCTAGTTCTAGAATATTTGGGCAGTTTTCTTTGATAATTTCTTGGAAGTTGATGCCTAGGTTCTTTTTTTGATCCTGACTTTCAGGTAGTTCAATATTTTTTTTTTATTTTTTTTCCCCTGGATCTATTTTCCAGGTAAATGGTTTTTGCAATGAGGTATTTCATATTGTCTTCTTTTTTTTCACTCTTTTGATTTTATTTTAAAATATCTTGCTTTCTCAAAATCACTAGATTTCATTTGATCCATTCCAATTTTCAAGGAATTATTTTCTTCAGTGAGCTTTTGGAACTCTTTTTTCGATTTGACCAATTCTACTTTTCAAGACATTTTTCTCCTTATTGACTTTTTGGACTTCTTTTGACTTTTGAGTTAGTCTATTTGTAAGGTTTAATTATTTTCTTCAGTATCTTTAGAGGGAGAGGGTCTCCTTTAGCAAGGTGTTGACTTCATTTTCATGATTTTCTTGCACCACTTTCATTTCTCTTCCAATTTTTTTCTCTACCTCTCTTACTTGATATTCAAAATCTTTTTTGAGCTCCTCCATGGTCTGCCACCAATTCATATTCTTCTGGAGGCTTTTGATGCAGGAACTTTGACTCTACTGTCCTCCTCTCTTTGTATTTCTTGATCTTCCCTGTCACCAAAGTAAGATTCTATAGTCTGAGTTCTTTTATGGTGTTCAGTCATGATTCATTCCCCTGACACCTGCTCTGACCCATCTCTTCCAGTGTGGCCTATGCCAGACTGAGAGCTACTCCCTGCCAAGTGTGAAAGACCCTTCATTTCAACTTTTCATATTTTCTTGGGCTAAGGATTTGTTTCCCTACATCTTTTTCTGGGTTCTGTAGCTGTAGTGTTTGTTTAGAGTCACTTTTTCAGGTTTTTGGAGAGCTTTGGGAGATAATTCAGGTAATTCTCTCCTTTTATGACACCATCTTGGCTCTGCCCCTCCTTTTGATCACTTCTTAAACAGTACTAATCACTGAATGGTAATTGCCTCAGTCAAAGTGACAACCCTTAAAGATCTTAGCTTCAGACAGCCATGGTCTCCCACTGAACCCTGGACCATCTCCAGTCATCTTACATATATCTGGTCACTGGACCCAGATAGGTCCTGAGGAGAAAATGAGACTGGTGACTTTGAACAGCACTCTTATCACTTGAATCCAATTGACTTGCAAGTTGTAGCATCATCTTCCTGATGTCATGATCCTTTTTCAGAATGAATGACAAAACAGAACTACAACTATCAAAATAAAAAAATGAAATCTTCTTTATTCCAATGCTACAATTTCACATGGTCCAGAATGCCTGGATCATGAAAACAATTGCCTCTGATGTGTAAACTAGACCAAGATCCCTGGTATGAGCAGTATTCAGCAGATAATCAACCCTGTTACCAACTCAAACCCCCAAACCCATCATGCTGAGAATTAATTCTTTTAGAGATGTTATCTAATAACCATATACCTATACTATCCTAAAATTTAGAGAAATGCAGAAGTATGCTTGGATATTTTATTTCTAATTTACAAAACTGCCTCTTCTGTTTCATTAATTATTTAGATCAAACCTCTACCAGAATTTATTAAATATTGTTTATTTAATAAACTGTAGAAGGTTTCTTTACAATAGTAATTAATGATATTCAATTTATGAACAAACTAACTTGAAACAAAGATACGAATAATTATTAGCAATTTTATGAGGATAAGGAAGATTACAGTCAGAGTAACCTCAACACCTCACTCTAATACCATATAACTTCTTCTCATTTGTTCCATACCATTCAGTTTTTTCTCAAAATTTAAAGTAAAGTCAACACTCCAAAACCATTTTTTCAAGTTAAAGATGAAAAGAACTTCATTATAACAGATTGTTCTATGTCCCTTTCTGTGCCCTTGCTAGAGTTTCTGAGCTATGTGTGTGTGTGTGCATGTATCTGTGTATGTATAAGTAACACCACATAGTAAGACATTCAAAATTGCAGATATACTCTGCCTTTCCCCAGCATTCCATTTATATGTTAAAGATACAGTAATAGCACCTGGAAGGACCAAGTAAAAAAAAATGTTAAACATAGAAAATGTGAAAATGGGCCCTGCCCTACAACAGTTTATGTTCTAATGAGAAATTTTTGAAATATTAAAATATCTCTAATCTTTGAAAAAACATTTAACCCTCTATATAATATTTTAGAACTGACTGTGAAAGCATCATGACAAAATAAATATATCTCCTGAATATGTGCATGTATATATATATATATATACACACACACACACATATGTATGTATATACATACATACAAATAGTCACAATCTGACTAATATAGATGCGATAGACTTAATTTTATTGAGGCAAGTGTTATAATGTATTTTTGAGGTGATTGGATCCCTCTTTACCTATTTATTACACATTTTTCATCCTCTCTCCTCATATCTGGATAAAGTAGGAAGAAGATAGACAGTGATTATATTAAAATGTTCATAGAACATATAATGTCTTCCATAGTGTTTCCTTACTGGTTTAATGATGTAGTTTGCAGATCTGATCAAGGCATTTGATACTCTCAGTTGTGAGGGTTTATGGAGAATTACGTCAAAATTTGGTTGCCCAGAGAAGTTCATTAGCATTGTATGTCAATTTCATCATGGCATGTTTGTCCAAGTTCTTGATAGTGGACAGTGTTCTCATGTTTTCCCAGTCACCAGTGGGATAAAACAAGGCTGTATTCTTGCTCCTATGCTTTTTGTATGATGTTTTCAGCCATCTTGTCAAAGGCCTTCAATAAAAATGAACACAGACTCAAGATCAGCTACTGCTTTGATGGCAAACTCTTTAACTTGAAAAATCTGCAAGCCGCGACCAAAGTGGAAGGAGTATCAGTGCATGATTTTCTTTTTGTTTGCAGGTTATTCATTCAATGCAGTTTCTAATGCTGAGATGCCACAAAGTATGGGTTGATTCTCTGTTGTTTGCACTAATTTTTGCCTAACAATTAATACCAAGAAAACATAGGTGCTCCTTCAGTCGCTACCACATCATCCAAATGTGAAACCATTGCCTATGCAAATGGAGAAGTATTTAATGTTGTGAATAGGTTTACTTATGTTGGCAGTATACTTTTCAGGGATGTACACATTGATTATGAGGTTTAAGTATGCATTGCTAGAGCTATCACAGTTTCAGTGAGGCTCTGAAAGTGTGGGAGAAAACGTTAACTACCACACTGAAGGTCTACAGAGTCACTGTTCTGACCTCATTATTATATGCCTGTGAAACCTGGATGTATACCAATGCCATGCCAGGAAACTGAATGATTTCCATGTGAATTGTTTTAGGAAGATTCTGCTGATCATTTGGCAGGATAAGATACCAGGCACTGAGGTTCTCTCTAGAACTAAACTGCTTAGCATTCAAATTCTGCTAAAGAGAGCACAACTAGGATGAGTTGGTCACATTGTTCAAATGCAAAATATGCATTTGCCCCAAAGACTCTTTTATGGAGAACTGGCACAGGGTAAATATTCGCATGGTAGTCAGAAGAAGCAATACAAGGGCATTCTCAAGGTCTCTTTTAAGAAATTTAGAATTGATTTTGGGACATGGGAGACACTGGCAGAGGATGGCTCAGCATGGTGAGTCCACATCAAAGAAGTATTTTCCTCTATGAGCAAAGCAGAAATGAAGTACCTCAAAAGAAACATGAGATGTGCAAATTTAGAGAATCCACCCCAAATGTTTACATGGATTTTTGTGCCTAACCTGTGGCAGAGCATTCAGAGCTTCTATTGGTCTGATCAGCCAAAATCAGATACCCTGTAACTTGACTCAAGTGTAGTGATATCATTTTGGTCCTCTTCAAGAACAAAGGGCAGCAGTCAGTGATCCCTAGTTTTAAAATGGACAAGAATGGGATAGGCTATTCCATAGGAGTCATTTTGTCAAAGGAGAGTTCTGGAGAGGAAGGCAATATTCTCTTTGAGAATCTATGCATTCAGCAAACACCATGACATGTGCTTCTGGATTAGAAAGAATCAAGCTGCTCATATCAAAAAGATTAGGTACCACTCAATTTGAGAAGATGTAGTTTTCTCATAAACTCCTTTATTGCCTTTTCTTGATGCATTGGCTGTATATATTTAAATGGATGGATTCTTTTTACTTTTATTTGTAAATAAAATCTAGAGTCTGTACTCTTGTAGACTAGTGTATGTGGAGGGTTAAGAAGGGAAAGAATGAACAGATGTCTGAGTCAGGCATTCAGTTATGGTGACAATGTTAGAAAAAAAGGGGGGCAAAGTCATGAGGAATTGGTGAAGAAAATTGTACTCTAGGAAGCCAAGGAGTCCAGACAGTATTGTGGTGTTTATAGATTTAATACACCAAATCTCTAGGTCCCTTTCCAATCTCAAGAGGCTTCATGCCTTGAATTCCATTCCCTGTCCAGCAAGGATTTACAAAAATAGAGAAAAATGAAAGCCTTGGGATCAAAGGTAATATCCTCTGGATAGGTTCCAAGGAGGAGCTGGAGTTCCCACAAAAGTTATGGAAATCTCTGAGACTTAAGACCTAAGACTGGATCCTTCCCAGTGGAGCAAACTAGGTTAATGAGCTCCAATGACAGCTGGAAAGACAGGAGATAAAAGTTTGTGGACATTTATTCATGAAGCCTTAATTTAATTAAGTTGCTCCTATGATATTACATGCAGAAGTGATGACCTCTCTCCTACTGGAATGTAGACTTTAATAAAAATGACAGTTGCAAAAACTTGCAGAAAGTTTTGGAATTGCTAAACAAACTGCAAATTATAAAACCACAATGAAATGGAGCAAATGCTCATGTACATGTTAAAAAGAAACCTGGTTGCCAAGCAGGGGATAATGTTCCACTCCTTTCTACCACGTATGAATAAAACCCCCTTCAAGGACATTCTCTTAAGAGTTGCTTTTGTGCATTTGTTTATTTTAGGTCTCTTTCTTATTCAACAAGACAATAATCTCCTCCAATTATTGGCTGGCTTTTTAGCCATTATTTACTTGGAGGAGAATGATCAGGCCAGTCATTTCCTGAAAGGTGATTTTCATCACCAAAGTCATCTTTACCCCCTTGATTAGTAGTCCTTCAGCATGTTGTAGCAGAAAGAAACAAGCCTAGGAACACAATTTGGTGAAACTTTCTTTTAAAACAAGAAAGAGCTTGCACCTGAGCGGGGCAGACAGTATCCCAGGTGGACAAATGTCTGAGGCAACCTCAATGTCTAGGATTCACTTTGAAATTCTGTCTCTTAGTGGAGGAGCCAAGATGGTGGAGTAGAAAGATATACATATGCAGGATCCTAATCCATAGCCCATAAAATACCTGTAAAGAAGAACTCTCAAAAAATTCTGGAGCAGCAGAAGCCATACAACAATGGAGTGGAGGAGATTTCTGTTTCAGAGAGCCCTGAAAAACTGCCACCAAAGGTCTGTCGTGCACCGGACCCAGAGCAGAGCCCAGCCCTGCCTTGGCCACATGGCACCAAGAGGAGCAGATCCAAGCAGGCTTCAGAGACAGAATCTCCAGCAGCCTCCCAGGTCCCTCCATCTACAGGCACCAAAGGTCAATGAGAGAGTCTTTTCAGCTTTCTGAGAGGGGAGCAGGGTATCTCCATAAGTCAGTCCCCCTTAGGAGGCAGCAGCAGAGGCAGTAGCAGACAGGGGCTCCAAAAGTAGGCTGGAGCTCGGATCCATTGTTGAAAGTATCTGCATAAAACCCCTGAGGGAACTGAGTCCTGTGTGGTGGCCCTGCCACCACCTGAGCAGCTAAATTGAATAGCAGCCATGCTCCCACTGAAATCCCCAAGGCTTGGAAACAGCATTTGAACCTCAGCCCCCAAGTACTAGCTGGGCAGGTATGGAGGCAAGGTGGGTGTGGCTGGGAAAATGCCCAGAAAAGGGAAAAAAATAAGACCATAGAAGGTTACTTTCTTGGTGAACAGATATCTCCTCCCATCCTTTCAGATGAGGAAGAACAATGCTTACTATCAGGGAAATATATAGAGGTCAAGGTTTCTATATCCCAAACATCCAAAATAAATATTCAATGGGCTCAGGCCATGGAAGGGCTCAAAAAGGATTTGAGAAATCAAGTTAGAGAGGTGGAGGAAAAACTGGGAAGAGAAATGAGAGAGATGCAAGAAAAGCATGAAAACCAGGTCAACACCTTGCTAAAGGAGACCCAAAAAATGCTGAAGAAAATAAAACCTTGAAAAATAGGCTAACTCAATTAGAAAAAGGGGTTCCAAAAGTCAATGAGAAAAGAATGCTTTAAAAAGCAGAATTAGCCAAGTGGAAAAGGAGGTTCAAAAGCTCATTGAAGATAATAGTTCTCTCAAAATTAGAATGGAGCAGATGGAAGCTAATGACTTTCTGAGAAACCAAGAAATCACCAAACAAAACCAAAAGAATGAAAAAATGGAAGAGAAGGTGAAATATCTCATTGGAAAAACAACTGACCTGGAAAATAGATCCAGGAAAGACAATTTAAAAATTATGGGACTACGTGGAAGCCATGATCAAAAAAAGAGCCTAGACATCATCTTTCATGAAATTATCAAGGAAAACTGCCCTGAGATTCTAGAACCAGAGGGAAAAATAATTATTGAAGGAATCCATTGATCACCACCTGAAACAGATCCAAAAAGAGAAAATCCAAGGAACATTGTGGCCAAATTCCAGAGTTCCCAGGTCAAGGAGAAAATATTGTGAGAAGCTAGAAAGAAACAATTCCAGTATTGTGGAAATACAATCAGGATAACACAAGATCTAGCAACTTCTACATTAGGGGATCAAAGGGCATGTAGTAGGATATTCCAGAAGTCAAAGGAACTAGGACTCAAACCAAGAATCACCTACCCAGCAAAACTGCGCATAATACTTTAGGAGAAAAAACGGTCTTTCAATGAAATCGAGGACTTTGAAGGATTCTTGATGAAAAGACCAGAGTTGAAAAGAAAATTTGACTTTCAAACACAAGAATGAGGAGAAGCATGAAAAGGTAAACAGCAAAGAGAAGTCATAAGGGACTTACTAGAGTTGAACTGTTTACATTCCTACATGGGAAGACAATATTTGTAACTCTTGAAACTTTTCAGTATCTGGGTAGTTGGTGGGATTACACACACACACACACACACACACACACATGCATGCACATGCACACACATGCACACGCATGCACTCACAGAGACAGAGAGCACAGAGTGAATTGAATAGGATGGGATCGTATCTTAAAAAATGAAATTAAATGATGAGAGAGAAATGTATTGGGAGGAGAGAGGGTGAAATGGAATGGGGCAAATTATCTCTCATAGAAGAGGCAAGCAGGAGACTTATTAGTGGAGAGAATAAAAGAGGAGGTGAGAGAAAAACATGAAGTTTACTCTCATCACATTCGACTAAATGAAGGAATAAAATGCACACTCATTTTGCTATGAAAACCTACCTTACAATACAAGAAAGTGGGGGAGAAGGGGATAATCAGGGTGGTGGGGGATGATGGAAGAGAGGGCAATGGGAGGAGGGAGCAATTTGAAACCAACACTCTTGGGGAGGGACAGAGAGAATAGAAGCAATGGGGGGGGCAGGATAGGATGGAGGGAAATATAGTTAGTTTTACACAACTCGACTATCATGGAAGTCATTTGCAAAACTACACAGATATGGCCTATATGGAATTATCTGCCTTCCAAAAGGGTGTGGGTGGGGAGGGAGGGATGGGGAGAAGTTGGAACTCAAAGTTTTAGGAACAACTGTAGAGTACTGTTCTTGCTACTAGGAAATAAGAAATAAGGGTAATGGGGAATAGAAAGTTACCTGGCCCTACAGGACAAAAGAGAAGATGGGGATAAGGGAAGGGAGGGATGATAGAAGAGAGGGCAGATTGGTGATGGGGGAAATTAGAATGCTTGGTGTTTTGGGGTAGGGGAAGGGACAAATGGGGAGAAAATTTGGAACCCCAAAATTTTGTGAAAATGAATGTGAAAAATTAAAAAAATAAATAAAAGAAAATAAAAGAAAAAGAAAATTCTGTTTCTTTTTCTCACTATCTTTAACCCAAATTTTGTAGTTTTGCTTGGTTATTTTAAATCCTTGAAATTTATTCTCCATACCCATTTTTGGTGATCCAATTGTCTATATTAATCTTTTCTTCTTTTCTGAGGCATGCTTGGCTTTGGGCCATGAAAAAAGACAATGACTGTTATGTTTTCAACAAAAGCCATATAGGCACCATGAATAGATTGTTCATTATTTCCATAAGAGTATACTGCCACCTATTCCATATGAAGTCTCAAACTGGAAAAATAAGTCATATTCAATTAAATTAAACCAAAACATTTTTCATGTTTGTTCAATTTTGTTACATCCTCACATATGAAAATATTAGTTCTTCAGCTTCAATATAAAATAGTTGAAAGAAAAGATAGTTGTCTTCCTCAGCAAGTAAAATTTCAAAAAGTACTATTTTTCAGAAGGAAAGTCAGAAGTACTAGGGTGACTTGGGCTATATTTCATGACAAATGGGGGTATAAGCCAGGATGGTAAAGATAGCACTCTTAACAATAATAACTAGTTATATATATATATATATATATATTATATATATATATAGATATAGATATAGATAGATAGATAGATAGATAGATAGATAGATAGATAGATAGATAGATAGATATAGATATAGATATAATATTTTAAAGCAACTGATGTGAATCATCTTCTTGAGTACTGGTTAGTGATTCAATTACCAAATCTCTTTGTTCCCAACTTCATGATGCTTTTCAAATCTTCTTTATATTCACACACTGTTTCAGGTTCTCTTTATACCTCTCCTTTTTCAATAGCCTCATAATTGGTCTCCCTCCATGGAGTCTCTTAACTCTCCAAACTTTCTCCAAATATCTGCCAAAGAGAAATTCCAAAAATTTAATCTGACCATGTCATTCCTATGCTCAATAAAAAAAAAACAATCATAATAATAATTAGTTATACAGCAATTAAGTACTTCTCATATATTATCTAATTTAATCAAAACCACCCTGGGACATAGATGTTATTTTTTGTTGCTCATTCATTTAATTGTGTCTGACTCTTTGGGACCCTCTTAACTACAGCATGCCAGGCAATGCTACCATCCAGTGCCTTCTGAAGTCAATTCAAGCTCATATACCCTGTTTCATTGCATTATCTGTGCTGTCCCTTTGCTGTCCCTGTATTCTTTTGCCTTAAATTTTTCAGTATCAGGGTCCTTTCCAATCAGGCCTGTCTTCTCATTATGTTGCACGGTGTTTAAGTTTCAGTTTTATCATTCCCTCTTCCAATGCATAGTCTGATTTAATTTATTTAAGTATTGACTAATTTCATCTCCTTGCTGTCCAACAAACTCTCAAAATTCTTCTCCTGCGCCAGAGTCCAGAAATATTGATTCTCTGGCGCTCAGGTATCTTAATACTCCAACTCTTAAAGCCATACATTAACATAATAAAAAACCATAGTTTTGACTATACAGACACTTGTCAGCAAGGTGACGTCGACTTTTTAGCAGTTGTCCAGATCAGCCAAAGTTTTCCTTCCAAGGAGCAAATATCTTTTAAATTCATGGCTGCAATCAATCATGGCTGCGATCTTTGAGCCCAAGAATATAAAATCTAACACTGCTTCCACTTCCTTTTCCTCTATTTGCCAGGAAATGATGCGACACATTGTCAGGATGTTTGTTTAGTTTTAATGTTAAGATTTAAGCCCACTTTTGCACTCTCCTGCTTGACCTTTGTGAAGAGATATCTTAATTCTTCTTCAACCTCTCCCATCAAAGTGGTATCATTTGCATTATCTGAGATGGTTGATATTTCTTCTGACAGCTTTACTTCTAGTTTTTAAGTTAAATAAATAAGGTAAGAATATACAGTTGTCATATTCGTTTTCTAATATTAAACCAATCAGTTATTTCACGTCTGATTACATTTATTCTTAATCTACATTCAGGTTCCTCCAGAGGCAAGTTAGATGACCTGGTATTCCCAACTCTTTGAGGACTAGGCACATTTTGCTGTGATCTACACAAAGACTGTAGTCTCATCAATGAAGCAGAAGTAGAGTTTTAATTATTTGGTTTTTATTCTGGAATGCCCTTGTTTTTTCCATAAACCAGGGAATATTGGAAATCTTGTGTCTAATTCCTCAGCTTCTTCAAAAAATAGTTTGTAGTTCTAATAATTCTTGGTTCATATTGCTGAGGGTAGCTTACAAAGTCTTAAGCATAATGTTGCTGGAATGTGAAATGTATTGTTCAGTAATTTTAACATTCTTCATCACTGACTTTCTTTAGGACTAGTATTTAAACTAATATTTTAAAATCCAGTGGCCACTGTTGAATTTTCCAAAATTTGCTGGCATATTGAATACAGCATTTCAACAGCATCATCTTTTAGGATTTGAAAGACCTCATCATGACTCCCATCACCTCCACTAACCTTATTGTTACTGATTCTCTTTAAGTCCTGCTTCACTTTATTATCCAGGAGTTATGGATGCAGATCAGGAATCATACCATTGTGATTGCTAGTGATGTCAAGACCTTTCTCAAACAGTTCTTCTCTGTTTTCTTGCTATGACTTCTTAACATTTTCTATTTCTTTTAATTCTCTACTATTTTTTTTGTCTTTTATCATGTCCATTTTTTCACAAAATATTCTCTTGATACCTTTATCCTATTTTATGTCTTCAAATAGCATTATACTTTTTATAATTACAAGAAAAGACATTTTTTAACATTCCTTTTAAACAAAATTTTGAGTTCAAATTTTCCCCTTTCCCTCTTCCCCCCTTCCTAAGATATTAATCAATTTAATAAAGATTACAGATATTCAAAATGCATTTCCATATTAGTCATGTTGTGAAAGAAGAAACAGAACAAAAGCAAAAAAGATAAGCAAAGAAAGTGAATATAGTATACTTGGATATGCATTCAAACTCCACCAGTTCTTTGTTTGGATAGAGATAGAATTTTATATGCATAAATATATACATACATGTGCACACATGCATATGTGTATATGTGTGTATATAGATAGATATACACTTACATACATATAAGTATGTGTTTCTATATGTATGTATATATTATGTGTATATATACTATGTATATGTGTGTATATATGTGTGTGTGTTATTACAGTATATTTTGTTCATCTTTTACATTCTGCTATGCACATGGTGATGATTTTTTATTTTCTTATTTTGCATTTGTTTAGTGTTTAAGTTTAACCTATTAATAAATTAATAAAAAAAAGTGTTTACTATGACCAGCAAGTTATCACGACAAAGCACTGTTTGTCTCTGTATTCATT
Organism: Bettongia penicillata ogilbyi; assembly: GCA_023548195.1. Taxonomy (NCBI): domain Eukaryota; kingdom Metazoa; phylum Chordata; class Mammalia; order Diprotodontia; family Potoroidae; genus Bettongia; species Bettongia penicillata. The sequence continues at coordinate 91,336 of JAJHZJ010000343.1, forward strand.
TTGTATTCCAGGACCAAATTTGCCTATTATTCCAATTTTCTTTTTACTTCCTATTTTAGTGTTCTAATCCCCTATACCGAATATGACATCTTTTTTAAAATTATTATTTTTAGAAGAAATTTTAGGTTTTCATAAAATTGAACCACTTTAGCCTCTTTGGTATCAATGTTTGGAATGTGCATGTATTGTTCTGGTGCTGAATTATTTGCTTTGGATATGAAAATATATTATTGTCATTTTTGAGATTGTACCCAAGTACTGCTTTTTTCACCCTTTTATTGACTATGAAATTTACTTCATTTCTTCTAAAGAATTAATTCCAATATTATATGTAATGATCACCTGAAATAAATTCACTTACTTTCTTCCATTTAGCTTCACTCACAACCAAGATGTTGATGTTCAATTCCTCCATCTCCTGTTTGACCACATCTACCTTACTTTGTTTCATAGATCCTACATTCCAGGTTCCTTTGCAATACTGTTCTTTATAGTGTCAGATTTTTCTTTTGTCACCAGAAACATTCCCAGCTGAGCTTCCCTTCTGCTTTGGCCAGGTCAGTTCATTCTTTCTAGAGCTTCTAGTCGTTGTCCTTTACTCTTCCTCAGTATTGTGTTGGAAACCTTCTAAACTTAGGGGTTCATGCCCCAATGCCATACATTTTGTCAGTTTGATACTGTCCACGGAGTCTTGTTGGTAATAATTCTGAAGTGGCATACCATTTCCTTCTCTAGTGGATAAACTGTATTGTTTTTTTTTTTTGATTCTCCACCATGACCTATCCATTTTGGGTAACCCTGCATGTCATAGCTCATAGTTTCACCGAGCTATGCGAGCTGCTCCACTAAGACAGAGGAGTGATCCAGAGCACTCTACCAGTTAACTGTCCTTGATGTTGTTATTATCACCATTTTACAACTGAGGAAACTGTGGCAGGCAGAGGTTAAGTGACTTTCCCTGGGTCACACAACTAATACTAAGTGCTGGAAGTCAGATTTGAATTCAAGTCTTCCTGACTGTAGTCCCTCCACTGAATATGATATGCCACCCAGTTCCCTCTCAACTGTCTCTCACAACGTATGAAAACTCATCTTTTTGGCATTTTAAACCCTTTGCAAATTTACTCCAGTCAACCTTAACATTAAGATTTTCTTGTAAATATTACAGTGAAAAGAAGTAAGATGAAAATGGAACTTCTGCCCTAGACTGAAATCACCAAGAGCTAATCGCATTATATGCAATCAGACGTGCTTTTCTCTTTATGCATTTTTAGTATCTGACCACTGATAAGGGTACTTGGGAGTACAGAACTCAAGAGAAAGTCAGCCTTTAGTGATTGTTCACCTTTTGACACTTTTTCTAGCAAAGAGTTGGGAAAAGTACCTCTAATTCATGCTATCATTCACAGTGTCTTCTTCTGGTCAGCCAGAGAAATTGCAAAGGGAAAATAATATTGCAAACATCCCACAAAATCCCCCCAGTTGGTTATGTAAATAATGGCAAAAACTATTCTACAAATATTCTATTCTGCCATGTAGTTAAATTCCAAAGCTCAGCTTGTCAAAATGGATGATGGCCTCAGAGAGTGTCCAGGATTCTTCTTTAATTGATATGTAAAAAACTTCTTGGGTACTGCTGTTTTTTTTTTTTTTAAGACAATTGTACTAAAAGGACAAAAATGTATCGATGCCAAAAGATAGCATATGCACATATGTATTCAGCTAATATAAATTCTGTAATGTAAAAAAAGACATTTGAATAGGTTAGTGGATAAAGCAATGGACTTGGAGCTAGGAAGATTTGATTTTCAATCCTACTTCAGGTTCTTCTACTTGTGTGATTCTGGGCAAGTTGTTTAACCTCTGTCTACATCAGTTTCTATATCTGAAAAATGGGGATAATAATTGTATGTTTCAAGTTTGTTACTAGAACAACATGATTTTTATGTAAAGCACTTTGAAAATCTTAAAAATACCATACAATTACTGGGTGTTATTATTATTGAAGGAGCTATTGCTAAAGATAATTTTCTGAATTATCCCACGAAAGTTTCTTGAATCCAAATTTTGTAGTTATGTTCATGACTTTTTCTGGAATTCTGGGAGCAATTATAATCCCCCTCATTACAGGTCCCATTAAAAGCACTTGCCCTTCCATCACTGCAGTAATTATTCCTACTTATGATATCTTTAGTAAAAATACAATTATGCACTGTAGGGCCCCTTTCAGAGATGTTATTTTCAGAAGTCCATTGGTGAAGATCCATCAAGAATATTTTAGTGATACAGTGCTGAGGAATGATACAATATCTGTGCTGCCATACATGGAATCTTATTTTTTTTTCACTTTGCAAAAGTCATACATGGATATTTAGAGGCTTGCAAATGAGGTATAAACTTCATGGTTTCATTTATTTAATGAATCTATAATTTTTGTCTCAAACATTGTCATAGCACTGACCTTCCCTGACTTCTACATAGAAACTATGGAACTCATTTTACACTGTTTAGTAATTAAATTGGAAAACGAACTTCCAGTATCAGGAATATTTATATACATGAAGAAGGGTCATCCAGAGAATAAGTCTACTAGGAATTTGACTAATATTTTTAGCAAACTTTTCTTTCCCTCAGTAGAGATATTGAAGAAGTCATACATATTTTCTGTTGTTTAATAGGCTTTTCCTGATAAAAACTGCTATCTTATGTCTAATTTGTGAATTGTATTCCAATTTTTTAAAAAAATACCATCAATTTATTCCATCTCCTTTCAATAACTTCCTATCCCCATGGGAATAAATTAAGATGCAATGCATGTTGTTTGTTCTTTTGTGTGTGTGTGTATCTATCATATATATATATATATATAATATGAATTTATGTGTACACATACACACACATATACACACGTGTAAATTATTTGTGTATTTTTTTCAGCCTTCTCATGCAACGGGAGGTGATATCAATGATTATTAGTATAAACTGCATTCTATACAAAACAGACCAGATGTTCAGGAGACTGAGATATTTTCATTTTTCACCCCATTTCTTCTGTTTAACATGACCCTTTCAGTACTTTCTCTTTTGTCACACAATGATATTAGTTTTACTTAGGGAATGTTACAAAAATAACTCATTTATCTTGTTTTTAATGTGTATGAAGTTTTCAACCTCACTCCTTTACTCATTTTTTTTCTGAGCAAAGTCTATGACTTCAAACTTCCCTCAAAAAAACAAAAATTCTCCCCAATCCTATACTTCAGAAAAAGCATTGTCACTCTCCGTTCCTTTTATACCCTCCTATCCACAACTTCAATTCTTTTCTCCTTGATAATCTTCAAATTCTATATCTCTTTCTCTCTTTGTCTGTTTGTCTGTATCTCTGTCTGTATCTCTGTCTCTCTCTGTCTCTCTCTGTCTCTCTCTCTCTCTCTCTCTCTCTCTCTCTCTCTCTCACACACACACACACACACGCATGCATGCACACACAGAAACATGCACACAAACACTCAGTCTATTCTTTCTCCCCAATGCTTCTACTTCCCTTGAAATCCTTAACTTCCTTCAAGGCTCATGGGTGGGGTGACTGATTTTATAAGGTATGATTTTATTGGCTGGTATTTTTTTTAATTCATCTGCATGACTGATAGGGGTCATACAGTGGATGGAGTTTCTGTACATACTTCCTGAAATCACGAACACAATTCCCCCATTTGGCAACTTTTAGATTTCTAGGTGATATATGAGTGCACCCGAAAATGTCCCTATCCATTCTGAGATAAGGGGCACTGAATGTTCTTGAGGAATACTTCCCAGGTAAAGTGTTCTGTTTCCTCTGATGACAAAATGTGATCTTGGAAATAGACAAGGAGTGGAGAAAACAAAACTTCTAAAGACTTCCAGGGGCAGAAAATAACATATTAGTGCTCTTGTTCCTGGAGATCGAAGAACAACATCTCACTTCAAACAGGAGAGAACAAAATCAAACTGAATGGAGTCACGGGAATGAGAATATGGTTAGTAAGTTACCAGGAAGGTAACAGAAAAAAAAATGTGGACTTGATTTCAGTGAGAGTTGAGGAAAATTGTTGTTGTAGATGATGATAAAGAAGATGATGGCTTATCTAACCCTAAAAGTCCAGAGAACTCAGAACACAATTCAGAGTTTGAGGAAGATGAGTGTATTAAATAATTACCAGTTTTAGAACATCCAGATAAAATGAAAGTCCTTGCAACTAAGAAGGGTACAAAAATTAATTTTAAGTGGTATTTGTCAAAGATAGTGGCTCGTATCTGCTATGTTATTAGTCTTTGCATTCAAAGAAAACCTTACTGTTGAAATGTACAAGGGAAGACCCCTATAGCATAGGAATTCACATTAAAGGTCCTTTGTTTTAAAAGGTCCTTTTAAATAGTTACTTAAAAAGTTCACTTTAGGATGTTATGAAGTATGATTTTATGGCCATTGTTACATCCATATTTTTTGTGAAAAATACAAACATTACATTGAAAAAAAATTCCCAGATATATTTCACGTTGTCATACTAGGCCCTCTAGCTACTCTCCCTCATCTTTTTTTTCGTTCATTCTAAGGCAATTAAATGTGAGACCTTGTTCAAACTCCTAACTCTTTATTATTAGAGTTCTAGAAAAAAGTTGTCTCTGCTTCCTAGCCAGTTTCTCTTTCCTCAAAAGTATGTATTTTGATTTCTTTTCCTTTACTTTCCTGAAATTACTATTTTTAATGTTCATCAATGTCTTCCTATTCACTAAATTCAATAACTTTGTCTTAGAGCACAGATATAAAAAAGTGATCTAAGACAAAGTCACCTATTCTCCATTAGTGAAGGTTTGTGTTCATTAAGTTTTTGTTGGTGTCTTCTGCCTTCAGTTAGTTCCAATAATACCCCACACACACCTTCCAGAAATTCATATCACATAAGAAATTATATTTTAAAGAAAAGAAAAGTAAAAGGGAAGAAGCCAACACATATAATTTATACCTAGAAAGAGTTTCAAACCTTGTGCAACGTGTAACAACTGTGGAGGGGTGGGGTATTTTATACCTCTTCATTCAAGTCATGCTTGAGCTTCATAATTTTGCTATATTAACTTTTGAATTTTTTTAAATTCGTAGCCATTCTTTTTATATACATTGTTGCAGTTATTGTACAAATTATTTCATTGGCTCTGATTACCTTTTCTCTCAGTCAGTTCGTGACTTTTCCGTGCTTTTCTATATTCAATATATTATTTTTGAGAACACATTAATGTTCCATTGCATTCATGTACTACAATTTGTGTAACCATTCTCTATTCCATGAAGATCTACTTTGCTTCTAATTCATAGCTGTTATAAAAAATGCTATTATAAATATTTTGGCATGTGTGAGGAGTTTCTTCTCATCAGTGGTTTTTTATGTGCATCAGTTTTAAGTGTACAAAACATTTTTAGTTTTATATAATCAAAGTTCTCTATTTTACATTTTTTTAATATATAAGGCTAACCCTTCATCCAATATGCCAGGATATCACTCTACCTAAGTGATATGAGCTATACATCCTCTAAGCTGATAGTTGAAATTAAAACTGGAAAAATCTGAATGGATAGAAGTTTTAATCCCATTTGAGCAACTGAATTGCTTAATATATAAGGGGTAGATTCTATTCTGACACGGTCCACAGATGAAGTCCGGATCACTCTATGATGAAAGGATGCTAAAGAAATATAGGAGAAATATTCCCAAAGGTTCCCACATGGTTGGAAAACTGATAATTACATCCCATTTACAAGTCTCCCTCAGCAGGTCCTATGAGATACAATGTTCATTCTCTGTATTGTCTGATGCCAGCATGAACTATTAATAATTACAATGTATCCCAACAGATTTCTACCTTTTTTTGTGGGAAATGAAGTGATCACTGTGGATACAATGTTTATTCTGTAATGTACAATGTGGATTTTGGAATAAAATCAACCATAATTGTATGCAATTATCACTACAACAGTGCTTTGAGATATTCATCTGTGATTAGAAAAAAAAATGTCCAGAGTTGCATCAAATCTCATGTGGTCTTTTGAATATTGATTTTATCTTATTATGAAAACAATCCTGTCCTTGCTTTGTACAATTTACTATGTGTCTCACAAGATAGTCTTTATGCCTAAGAGGCTTAAAATTGCTATAGTACAATTAATGATCATATTATGTTAATATTTTGCTCTTATTTTCCATCATTTAAACTTTATTTTTCTTCAAAAGTGTAAAGGCATTCTATTCGAGCAAATTTGTATTTTCATTAGTATTTTATTTAGTTCCTGTGTAGAATGGCTATTACTTCTTGCTGAATAAAGAGAAAGGAATTGACACCGTAAATGCGGGATGACATATATAACTAGATAGAGAAATAGAGAAAAAAAACCATTTAAAAAGGAAGAAAAAATGGGATAATAAATATAATTTCGGGTTATGGTCAATTAAACAATGTGCTTTCACATGAGCAAAAGGAATTAAATTCTTCCTCCAATCTCTGTCTGCTTTGTTTATGTTTTTTCTTCTTTTGGATTCCCTGGAAAATCATTTAGCCTCTGCCACAGCTGCCCTTACAGCTGTGCAGCAGCTGAGAGATACCTCTATTCTGGAAAGAAAAAAATGTGAATTTTAATAGTAAAATGTATTGATAATTGCAGAACTATTTAGATTGTTACACTTCTCACGCGTGCCTCTTCCTGACTCAATAAAGTCAGGTACCTACTGAAAAGAGTACATGGTACCTTCAAAAATATATGTGAGAGGGAAAAGAAGATTCTTGTTATTCATTATGTGTTCTAATACAAAGGCTTGATGCTTTTATACAAAGGCTTGATCCTGTTGCCTAAAGGAGATGGGAGTTGTAGTATGCAGCTCAGCTAGACCCACATGGATGTTTCCTATTCCTTACAGTTACAAGCAATATCTTTTTAATTACACATGTCAAGAAATGAAAGTAGCAACATAGATTTCTCAGTCATTGACATTCGTTGGGGTTATGTTCTATGAGGCATTATCATTTTGTCAGAAGGAACTTGTTTCTATGGTACATTTCTTGATGTTTCTTGCTTTATGAAAAAGTTAACCTGTTGGCAACCATGACAACATAGGACAGAAAAAGAGGGTCAAAGGGAATTATAATTTTTCTTTAATTTCCTCTGATTTGTCTGTTCACATTTGTTTGTGCTGTTGTTTTGTTGCGATGTCCATACTGATAAATTAATCATGGACATTATTATGAAATGTATGGAAATTCAGTATTATAGAAATTGTAAAAATAAGGTGAAATAGAAGTAGAGCTAATTTATCTTTAATAAAATAATTTATTAAAATTTATGTTTATTTTCTTTGTAAATTGTAAGGAATTTGAGCTATAACTAAGTTTTATTTTACTCTATTTCTGGTACTCTTGTTCAGTCATTTCAGTCATGTCGGACTCTTCATAACCTCATTTGGGGTTTTCTTGGCAAAGATACTGAAGTGTATTTATTTTTTCCTTCTCCAGCTCATTTTAGAGATGAGGAATGATGGGAGAAAGGGCTGAGTGACTTGCCTGGGGTTATACACCTAGTAAGTATTTGAAGTCAGATTTGAACTCAGGAAGATGAGTCTTCCTTACACCAGGTCCAGCACTTACTCTACCACCTAGCTGACTGAGTTACAATAAAGAACACAATAATTTAATATTAGTCAATAAAAGATTATTTAACAGTATAATAAACATTAATTTTAAACAATGAAGATAAATTATAAAGCAAAATTCTGGCAACAAAAACAAATTCCTCATAGAGTAAATTTCCATTATCCTTCACTTCTTTTTTATTTCTAATATTACCACACATTGAACACAACAACTTTTACCTATTATTTGTTTGTTTTTGAGATCATGTATCTGAATCTCATCTCGCCTGGTATTACAGGGGCAAATCCCTGGTTAATTCTACTACTGATAGGCATGGAATTAATTTGCTCCCTTTCCAGCCCGTGTAGGCTTTCCCAATCCAATGCAACTTGGTACCCTTCCATTATCAAGGGCCTACCACAGTGATGCTAGGCTTAGTGAAGACACCTGATGAGCTTAGTCCATTGCAGTTCAGAACTCATAAACTTAAGAGATCTGTTAGCCTCAGCCCTTCTGTGTTTAGTAGGAATTACAGACCTGCATCACTAAGGCCAGAAAAAGCAAAGGAACTTAATGGAATAGTAAAGGATCCAAAAGGTCAAACTGAAATTAACATAAGAACTATTTAGCTCTCAAGCAATCTTTCCAGGGAAATGCATGGTGTATTAAAATTGCAGTATCTTGGAAATTTTCTTCATGATCAAGTATTGCTTTAAGTTTCCCTTTTCATTATATTCTTGTTTTATAAAGTTTATAATCCTCAAATGTTTTTGTATCTTTTTTCCTCAAGTAAACTATTCTTATTATAGAATGATTAGGTGTTATTTCAATTGTCTTTTATTTTTTGAATTTTATTTCATTAAAGTTCCATCTTCCTCTGAATGTTGATATCCTGATTCTGTCTTGTTTTCTTTTTAAAAAATCTATTATTTTAAAAATGTCTGATTTTTCTCCAATCCTCCATTCTCTGCTTATATTTGCTGATTTATTCCTTATGTCCTCATATGTTTGTCCTATTTCTTTACTATATTTTACCAATTGATGGCTCTTCTAAACCATTTGGTAGAGTCTGAGAGTTGCTCCTGTTTCAATTTCAGAAGATTTGAAGAGTATATTATTAAATGTTAACCTTCCTCTGGGGATTTTAACTTACAAAATATTCATTCATTAAATGACCTCTCTTCTACTGTTTTTTTTTCTTTTCTCCTCAGGTAGTTTTTATTTTCATTTACTGAGCACTCCGCTGATTTTTCCATGGTGTTTTTGACTAGCCATATAGGCAGCTGGAGAGAAGGACTGTGGCAGAGGACCTGGAGCCAAGAAGCAGCAATGCCAAGAGTGATAAACTGATGAGTTCAACATGTTTTTTGGTGGCATTTAATTTCTGGAAATTATTTGAATTTTCTTCTTCTGGTAATTGTAGATTTTGGTGGATTATTTGGAGTTTATTTCCTGTTCGTTTCAGGCAGTCTACACATTTAGTCATGAAAGGTTAAATGAGCCAACAGACAGTAGTTTAGGAAACAGGAGACAGTAGACAGATAATCTTGGATTATCAGGGAGGAGATCACCACCAGTAGAATGCATCCACATATCTTAAACGTTCAGCAAAATTTCTGGAGCTTAGCAAACAAAGTAGGAAGTACTGGAAAGTCAAAGTGAGACGTAGAACTCAGAGAAATGCTTTTTGTATTTATTTAGATCCCTGTCATTTGTCAATTTTTCCATTGTCGACACTGCCCTATGTCAGTTCAGCAACTGGTTATATATACCCAGTTAGCTAATCAGTAGGAGATCAAGGACTAGAAACCAGGTTTCCTATCTTGATTTTTATTTTAATTTTGAATATGTCAAAGGTGGCAGGAACAAAAAACATGCAGGATAAACCATGGGATAAAAGTCATGAATGAACAGAGAAAATTAATTATCTCTCCACTGAACTATTATTCCACAGGATGAAATAAATTCTAATCCAAAGGTATCAAACTTCTTGCAAGGATGCAAACTTGTTAAAGCTCTAACCCTTGCAGAAACCAAAAGTGGAGGCAACCAGTACATTTCTACTTACTGTAAAAGAATTCTATTTTAAAACACAGGCAGATAGTTCTGAGTCTGGCTTAATTGGATTTTCTTCACCTTTTGCTGACCCTTTAGCTAGTCCTAACCCTTCACTGTATATGAAACTTCTGCTCTTCTCTCACTATTCTGCATATGCTCAGCCTCCTATCTATTTCCAATTCACATTTCTGCTATTTTTGTTGGTGTTGTGATACCTTTTCTCAAACTCGGTTTTGACCTTGAACCTTTATCTTTGACTTCTTCTTTTGTTTCTAAACCTCTAGTTCCTACCTTCCCAATTCTCCTCCTCTAAAAAATCAAGAGTTCTCAGTAGCCTGAAGTCTTGAAGTTAACACATTCCAAGCTGACTGACACTGAGAAAAAGATCATGATATTTCTGTTAAAAAAAAGAAAGAAAGAAAAGAACTGGCTCTTGTCTTCCCCTTATAATGATGACTTGTAAAAAACTCGAGCTATATAAAAAAAATTCAATAATCACTTGTTGGTTATGTTCTGCAAGAATCAATACTTCAATTCCAGAATGACTGGAAAAAACTAGGAATTGTCAGTTGAAGAAATCTGGAGAAAAATATCAAACAGGGAAGAATTGAAAACTGAAGGTTTAAAATAAAGGAAGCATTTTCAATTCTTCAAAGAAATCTCTTTTTTATGCATGTTCTTTGGAATGAGTTCAGTTCATTTTGAGGTCCACTTTTTTGGACTCTCACCTGCAGAGACTAGGCCTGCATTCCTCCAGTAGTCATGCATGTAAATAGGTATATAATTTGTTCACATGGTCATGCTATCCTGAAATTATCAAGCTCACACATACAAAAAGACATCTCTGGGGAGATTCACAAACCTGCTAACTTACCAAGCACTATGTATCTAAAAACCAGGACAAGAAAGAAGCTTTTGTTGATCAGGTTCTCAATTCTAGCAGATGAATTGTTATAAATATTTTTCATACATATAAAACTTAAATAAATCTCCATACCTCTGCCTCAATACACCCTTCTCCTCTAATCATCAATCTGGGAAATATCCTAATGTGCCCCTCACTCTCTTTATATTACATAGATAATGAACTTCCTATAGCCACATACTCTAAAATATATACCATCAAAAGGGAAAGTTTCATCATTCCCTGATGGACTATATTCCTGGTCCAAATTTTGTAGGTTATAAGAATTTAAAATGGGATGGATGAAGTGCTCCTGTCCAGGGTCTAATTTTAGATACTAAAGTAAGACCGAGAAAACAAGAAACTTGAGATTCCTGGAAAGCAGACTTGTCATTGTGTTTGGTCCAGACTTCATTTTCCACAACTCCCAAATGACCCTTTGTGAGCCCAGAATGCTGCACAAATGGTTCCTTACCCTAGTTCCCAGACTAGTTTATGCCTAGGATCAAAATTACCTTGGAAACACTCAAATGTTTATTCTATCACTATGACACTGCTCTCTAGGATCTCTCGCAACTTTTCCATTGTCAAAACCATCAGTGACCAAAGTAGCAGCAAGTATGGTAGTTCTGAGAATTTTCTGTCTATGTCTCTTATTCTTGAACCCAGTAGAGAGAACTCAAAGAACCTGCATACCCTCACTCACCTTGCAGTAATTTAAAAAATGCTTCCCTTTTTCATGAACTTTGACAAGACAGGAGAAGGATAATCTCCAAACTAGTATTATCACTTTCTCTTTAAAATATTATTGTAAGAAGTGAGAGGTAGGGGCAGAGGCAAGATGGCAGAGAAACAGCATTCACTTTCTAGAGTGCTGCCTCCAAGCCCAGGCAAATACCTGTAAAAACTGTTTGAAACAAATTCTGGAGTCACAGAGCTTACAGAATGGTGGAACTAAGCAAATCTCTAGGCCAAGACAGCCTGGAAAGTTGCTGGGTAGTAGCTATCTAGTCACAGTGGGGTCAGGGCACAGTTCAACATGAGATGCATCACACAACCAGGACCTGAACAAACCTTGGGGAGACTGAATCTCTCCCACTTGTGGCAGTTTCCAGACTTTGGGACCCCAAAAATGCTAAGGACCAATTGGAAGATCAAAGGAAAAAGCCTGTGGAACCAGTGTAGTAGAGTGGAGTGGTCTGGCCCCAGTTCCAAAGCACTGAGGGGTGAGTGGAAGGAAGAGTCCTCAGCTGTTTCAGCAGTAGTAGAGCAAGAGACAGTCACTGTTTCTGGAGCTCAATGCTCACAGATTGTGAGGGAATGAAGCAGCTATCAGAACATCCCTTACCCCCACTAGAAGCAGAGAATTATCTTGACAAAGAGCTCAAAACTCAAATAATTGACTGGAGAAATGAGTAAAAACTAGAAAAAGAATCTGACTACAGAATATTACTTTGGCAACAAGGAAGATCAAAGCATACAAAAAGAAGAAAACAAAGTCAAAAGTCCTTTATCAAAAGCCTCCAAGAAAAAATAAGAATTGATCTCAGGCCATAGAAGAGCTCAAAAAGGATTTTGAAAATCAAGTAAGAGAAGTAGACCAAAAATTATGAAGAGAAATGAGAGTGATGCAAGAAAATCATGAAAAACAAGTCAACTGCTTGCTAAAGGAGACCCAAAAAAATGCTGAAGAAAATAACACTTAAAAAAACCAAAACACTAACCCAAATGACAATAGAGATCCAAAATGTCAATGAGGAGAAGAATGCCCTAAAAAGCAGAATTGGTCAGATGGAAAAAGAGGCCCCAAAGCTCGTTAAAGAAAACAATTCTTTAAACATTAGAACAGAGCAGATAGAAGCTAATGACATTATGAAAAATCAAGAAATTATGAAAAAAACTCATAGGAACAAAAAAAAAATAGGAGACAATGTGAAATATCTCTTTGGAAAAACAACTGACTTGGAAAATAAATCCAGAAGAGACAATTTAAAAATAAGGCTACCTGGCACCATGACCACAAAAGAGCATAGAAATAATCTTTTGTGAAATTATCAAGCAAAACTGCCCTGATATTCTATAACCAGAGGCTAAAATAAATATTGAAAAAATCCACTGATCACCTCCTGAAACAGACGTGAAAAGAAAAATTCCTAGGGATATTGTAGCCAAATTCCAGAGTTGCCTGGTCAAGGAGAAAATATTTCAAGCAGTCAGAACAAAATAATTTGAGTATTGTGGAAATACAATCAGGGTAACACAAGTTCTAGCAGCTTCTACACTGAAGTATCAGAGGCCTTGGAATATGGTATTCTAGAAGTCAAAGGAAATAGGATTAAAACCAAAAATCACCTACCCAGAAAAACTGAGTATAGTACTTTAGGGGAAAAATGGTCATTGAATGAAACAGAGAACTTTCAAGCATTCTCGATGAAAAGACCAGAGCTGAAAAGAAATTTGACTTTCAAACATAAGAATCAAGATAAACATGAAAAAGTAAACAAGAAAAAGAAGTCATAAGGGATTGACTAAAGTTGAAGTGTTTATATTCCTACATGTAAAGATAATATTTGTAATTTTTGAGATTTTTCTCAGTATTTGCATAATTGGAGGGATTACAGACAGATTTATAGAGCGAGGGCACAAGGTGAGTCAAATAGAAGAGATGATATCTAAAAAAATAAAATTAACTTGTGAGAGAGGATATATTGGGAGGAGAAGGAGAAATAGAATGGAGCAAATTATCTCTCATAAAAGAGGCAAGGAAAAGCTTTTTTCAGTGGAGGGGGGAAAGGGTGGAGGTGAGATGAGAAAAATAAACGTCAATCTCATCACATTTGGCTTATGGAGGGAACATAATGCACACTCAATTTGGTATGAAAATCTATCTTACACTACAGGAAAATAGGGGAAATAGGGATAAATAGAGTGAGGGGAGGATGAAAGAAAGGAGGGCAAATGAGAGGAGGGGGTAATGAGAAGTAAACACTTTTGGGGAAGGATGAGGTCAAAAGAGAGAATAGAATAAATAGGGGCAGGATAGGATATGTAGTTAGTCTTCCTCAACATGACCTTTATGGAATTCTTTTGCAAAGCTTCATATGCATATTCTATAGTGAATTGCTTCTTCTCAGTGGGGAATGGGTGGGGAGGGAGTAAGGGAGAGAAGTTGGAACTCAAAGTTTTAGGAATGAATGTTGAGAACCACTTTTGCATGCAACTGGAAAATAAGAGATACAGGTAATCAGGTATAGAAATCTAGAAAACAGAGGAGGTGGGGATAATGGAAGGGTGTGATAGAAAGGAGGGCAGATGGGGGAAGGAAGGGGTAATCAGAATGCATGGAGTCTTGTAGCAGGGGGAGGGGAGAGATGGGGAGAAAATTTGGAACTCAAAATCTTGTGGAAATGAATGCTGAAAACTAAAAATAAGTAAATTTTAAAAAATAAAATGAAAAAATGAAGGGAGAGGTAGAATGGAGTAAATTATTTCACATGAAGCAGGAAAAAAATCTATTATAATGGAGGGGAAGATGAGAGAGTGAGTGACGGGTGTGGCTTGAACCTTAATCTCATCAATATTTCTTAAAGAAGGAATAATATGCACAATCAGTTGAATATAGAACTCTGTCTTATGCAACAGGAAAGTAGGAGGGGAAGATACTAAAGAAAAGGGGAGAGAGAGAAGAAAAAACATGCTGGGGGAGGATTTAGACAGATGCAAAACAAGATCAAGTTGGGAAAGGGTGAAAGAAGAGAGGACAAACAGGAGGAAAAAAGAGAATGGAGGGAAAGAGACAATTTTGTAATTCTAATTATTATAACTGTGAATGTGAATAGGATGAATTCTTCCAAAAAATGCAAGTGGATAGCAGATTATTTCAAAAATTGAATCCTATATTATGTTGTTTACAAGAAACATAACAAAAGGAGAGAGACAGCGAGTAAAGGTAAGGGACTCCTTGTATGTTTCAGCTGAGGTTTAAAAAAAAAGGAGGGGAAACAATCTGATCTCAGATAAAGTAAAGGCAAAAATAAACCCAATTAAAAGACATAAAGAAGTAAACTACACATTACTTGCTAAAAGGTACAATAGAAAATGAAGTAATATTAATATCAAACATATATGCATCAAGAGATAAAGTATCCAATTTCTTAAAGGATAAGTTAAGAGAGTTACAGCAAGAAATAGACAGCAAAACTATGTTAGTGAGGTGCCTCAAATTTCCCCTTTCAGAACTTGGTAAATCCAAACAAAAACAAACCATAAAGAAACTACGGAGGTGAATAAAATAGGGGAAAAAATGTTAAATATGACAGATCTTTGGAAAAAACTGAATGAGGACACAAAGAAATATGCTTTTTTCTCAGAAAGAAATATACATTTTTCTCAGTGGCAGATAGCACCTACCCAAATATTGACCATGTATTAGGGCATAAAACCTCAAAATCATACATAAAAAAGCAGAAATATGAAATTCATTCTTTTTAGGTCATACTGCAATAGAAATTATATTCAACAAATGGCAGTGGAAAATAGATTTAAAATTAATTGGAAATTACATACTCTAATCCTACAGAAGAAAAGGGTCACAGAACAAATCATAGAAACAATCAATTATTTCATTAAAGTGAATGACAACAATGAGACAACATCACAAAATTTATGACCTGCAGCAAAAGAAGTAGTTAGGAGAAATTGTATTTCTCTAACTTTTTTGTATCCACTAATAGAGAAAGAGTAGATCAATAAATTGGGAATGCCACCAAAAAAAAAAAAACATAGAAAAAATTTTAACACCTTAAATTGAGCACCAAGTTGGAAAATCTGACAGTCAAAAATGAGATTAATGAAATTGATAGTAAAATGGATAAATAAGTAAATACTGTAGATAACACCTATCAAGCTAAAAAATAAAATTTTGACATGTTATACAAAAAAAAAAAAATCACTGGCTAATGTACTTTGAAAAAAAGAAGAAAGTCAAATATCCACTATCAAAAATTAAAAAGGTAGTATCACCACAGAAGAAATTAAAACAATCATTGGGAAACATTTTACCCAATCATAGACTGATAAATCTGGTAATCTGAGTGAAATCAATGAATGTTTTCAAAAATATAAATTGCCCAAACTAACTTATCAGGAAATAGAATGCCTAAATATCTGCATCTTAGAAAAATAAATTGTACAAGCCATCAATGAACTCCACAAGAAAAGTAATCTCACTAGAAGTGAATTCTGTCAAATATTTAAAAAATAATTAATGCCAATATTATATAAACTATTTGGAAAAATGGGGAGAAAAGTAGTCCTACCAATGTCTTTTTATGTCTCGTATATGGTGATGATATCTAAACCATGGGTAGCTTCAAAAAGAGAAAGAAAAGAATGATCAATAAACCAATTATCCAAATAAAGACTGATGCAGAGATTTTGAACAAAATATAGCAAAGCAATTGCAGCAATATATCATAAAGATTAAGCACTATGAGGGGAGATTTATACCAGGAATGCAGGTTTGATTCAATATTAGGGAAAATAGCAATATAATTGACTATACCTATAATAAAACAAAAAAAAATAACCATGGGATTATCTCAGTAGATGGTATATACATTTCTTTGTTACTCTGGTGGATTTGGCCTTCTGGAGTTGGAATTTGGCTTTCTGGTGTCTGAATAAATGTTTGGGTTCTGTCTTCCATGTGCAGAGTCTGTTGTATTACACGATTCAGAATTGCACCAACATATTCATAGCCACAGTAGGTGCTGTGGATATTGCATTGGTACTACACATGGTGATGATGAGGGAACAGCAAAATATCAAACCTCTATTTGGAGGCAGAAAAGCTTTCAAGGAAAAAAAGAGATATCCCAGGGTGGGAGGATTTACTTTATTCTTCACTGGCAAGAAAGTACACTAAAATCGGGGACTTTGTGGAAACTGGGACTTGAGGCTACAGAAGGGAGTATTCAAAGATTTAGAAAGATGTTTGCAAGAGATACCAATAGAATAGGGGAAAGAACTGATAGGGATATGTAAGAGAGGCTGGGCTTTGCTAATAAGTTATCACCTTATTTTTAAAAGCAGAGACAAGCTGCTGGAAGAGAAAGTTCCGATGGAAAGGGAGTTGACTGGTTTGCAGAAGAAGCTTTTGATTCTGCAATTTTCAAGCTCTCCTTTAGAAGTGCAAGCTAGAAAATTTCGAGTGGTAGAAGAAAAAGATGTTGTTAGTTCAGCTCACAAAAGTAGCAAAAAGTAACAAAGGGAAGTTGCATGTAGTCCTTGCACAGGCTAGGCTTCACTGGGGCCCAAACACCTGCCAGCAGGATGCATCGGAGAAGAGTGAAACAAAGTTAAATGATGAGCCTGAAGTTCATCCAATATGAAGGAAGCAGGAGAATTGGAGGGTGAGTGTCACATAGTGTTTAGGGAGGTAACTGGGGATTTTACTCTGCAGAATGTCACAGAAATTTTAAGTCAGTTCATTCAAGGGAGGGGGGAATCACTGGTATACTGGATGGTGAGAAACAGTGAAAAAGATTAATTTCCTTGAGAGAGAAGAATAAGTGACCAGCAGATTCTAAGTCAGAATAGACTGAGAAGAAAAGAATTGTTCACTGCTCTATTGAGAGAAGGGCTGAATTTTGGAAGCATAGATGGTGTTCCAACTAATGAACGATATAAAATGTATCAATGAAAGGAGTTTGATATTAGAGTGAGCAGGAAGATGAGAACTGCTCCTACAGATCCTCCTGAAATGTTGTATCCAAGCTCATCACACCTGCAGGGAGAATAGGAATTTGGCCAGGTCCCAGCTCCGATTAAAGAAAGTATAATCTAGCCAGAATGATGACTGCAATACTGCAAATTGGAAAACAGTAAACAATGGTAAATGATGCTATACTAGTGGGTTCATGGACTGCAGAAGCATGGATCAACCCTGCTTCTGATTATTGTCTCATTTCTTTTTGGATTTTTGCATCCTCAACTTGTTTGTCAGATTTGTTTTCTACAGGCTTAGTACCATCTGTAGTATTATCCTGTAGTTGCCACCTCAGGAACTGACCTCTCGAATGGGACCTCTTGGAGCAGGGACAGCTCCACAATCTCAGGAAGAAGTGACCTTCTCCCCTTACCCCAAGATTTTAGACCCCATTGTTCTCAATCCCCACCCTAAGATGCTGTTTTATGTGCTTATGTTGTGAGATCCCCTGTTGTTTCATTGTAAAGTTCTGATAAAACCAATTCCCTAAGATATTGTTTCATATGTTTATTTTCTGTTATCCCTGTTAAAGTTCTGTGATACCAGTTGCCCCACCAACCTATGTAAGAATAAGAAAGATCTTGGGGTCACATGTATGGTAATTTAAATGGGAAGACCTTTTCCCATTCATTAATAGGCTCACGTGACCTGCCTGGGTCACATGGAAGGCTGAGTCACATGGAGCCTGTGGTAGAAAAGTTTGCTAAATGGGTGTAGCAGGAAGGGTGAAACAAGAAGAGATGGAGCTGGAGCAGATCTGAGAGGCCACAGGTAACAGGCAGCTGACTGTGAGCGAGAAAAAAGTGCACTTTTTTAAGGGAGCCTGCTTGTGATTTCTTTACAGGAACTGGTTTGTGGGAAGCCTAACAGAAGGAAAACTCGAGGCCACAGTTGCCCTCTGCATTGTTATTGTGTATAGATTTCTTTGTTACTGTGATGGATTTGACTTTCTGATATTGGGATTTGACTTTCTGGTGTCTGAATAAATGTTTTGGTTCTTTCTTCCATATGGAGAGTCTATTGTAATTTGCGATTCAGAATTGTCCAACATATTCATAGACTCTGTAGGTTCTGTGAATATCACAATGGCGCTACAGTTTTGTGTGTGTATGAGTGAAGCAAATCTTGAAAGTCTGATAGTTGATTAAATATCCATTTTCTTCCTTCAGGATTATGCTTAATTTTTCTGGATATGATATTTTCTGCCAAAAACCCACTTCTTTTGCTGTTGGACATTCAGTGTTCATGCAGTCCTTTAGTATCTCTGATGCTAGGTCTGGTGTGATTCCATTTTTCTTTTTTTTTTTCTCACCATAATTTTAATGTATTTTTTTTTACTTTTTAATTTTATTTATTTATTTTTTTAATGTTTTACAATCATTTCCTTAAAGTTAAGATTTTATCCCCCCACCCTTGCCCCAATACCCCCCTCCCTCCCCATGACAGCATACAATTCTGTATAGGTTCTACATATACTTTCCTATTGAGCACATTTTCACTATAGTCATGCTATGTAGTCGAACTAAAATAAATGGGAGAAATCATATAACAAATCAAAACATAATACACTGAAACCCACACATACACAAACATGATGTGCTACATTCTGCCAATGACTTCCATATTTCTTTCTCTGAGTGTGGAAGGCATTTTACCTTAGAAGACCGACATTACGATTTTTTTTTCTCAGTAAGTTCTTGTGTTATTACTAAGTTCCAAGTCTACCAGAAAAAAACTCTCGCACACTGTGGTCGTTGCTGTGTACAAGGTTCTCCTGGTTCTGCTCCTTTCGCTCAGCATCAGGTCATATAAGTCCTTCCAGGCCTCCCTAAAGTCTTCTTGTTCATCATTTCTTATGGCACAATAGTGCTCCATTACATTCATATACCATAATTTATTCAGCCATTCCCCAATTGATGGGCATCCCCTTGACTTCCAGTTTTTGGCTACCACAAAGAGTGCTGCTATAAATATTTTTGTACAGGTGGGACCCTTTCCCATTTTTATAATCTCTTGGGGATACAGTCCTAGTAGCGATATTGCTGGGTCAAAGGGCATTTTTTTTCTATTACTCTTTATATTTTGTCCTTGAGCTGGGGGTTTGGGAATTTGACTGTAATGTTCCTATGAGTTTCCTCATAAGATCTCTTTAAAGTAGTGATCAATAGATCTTTTTTTTTTTTCGTATTTCTACTTTTCCTCCTTTTTCTAATGTTTCTGGACAATTTTAAAAATTATTTTTTATATTGTACAAGATTCTTTTCTTTTTTTAACATAGCCTTCAGGTAAGCCAATTATCCTTATGTTTTCTCTTCTTGTTATCTTCTCCACAAGAGTTGCTTTTCTTATAAGACTTTGATTTTCTCTTATAACTTCACTAGCTTCATCTTGTGCAATTCTAATTTTCGACATATCTTTTTCTTCTTTAAGGTTCTGGATCTCCTTTTCTACTTGGCTGACTCTCTTTCCATAGTCTTCTTGCTCTTCATGGATTGTTTTTTTTTTTTTTTTCTTTTAGTTTTTCTTCAGTCTGTCTCATTTGAGTTTTAAAGTCTTTTAAAAGTTCTCCTATAAATTATGTTGGGGAAGGTGAACATTTGATTTTAGTCTTTGGGGCAGAAGAGAGTGTCTTTGGGGGAGGAGTCAAGATGACAGAGTAGAAAGACTCACGTATGCTAGCTCCGAATCCAAAGCCCAAAAATTACCTGTAAAGAGGAACTTCCAACAAATTCTGGAGCAGTGGAAGTCGCACAACAATGGAGTGGAGGAGATTTCTCTTCCAGAGAGCCCTAAAATACTGACATCAAAGGTCCATCATGCACCAGATATGGAGCAGACCCCGGCCTTGCATTGGCCTTGTGGCACCGAGAGGACCAGATCTGAGCAGGCTTCAGGGACAGAATCTCCAGCAGCTGTGCAGGTTCATCTACCCACAAGTGCAAAGGTCAGTGAGAGAGCCTGTTTGGGGCCAGAAGGGGAGCGAGGTGTCTCCATAACTCAGGCCTCTTTGGGAAGCAGCAGCAGAGGCAGCAGAGGACAGGAGCTCCCAAAGCAGACAGGAGCTCGGATCCATTGTTACAGGTCTCCACATAAACCCCCTCAGGGAACTGAGCCCAGTGTGGTGACCCTGCCCCCCCCCAGCACCTGAACTTAATCTCACACTGAATGGCATGCCCCTCCACCACTGAAAGCCCTGAGGCTAGGAAGCAGCATTTGAATCTCAGACCCCAAGCACTAGCTGGGCAGATCTGGAGGTGAGGCAGGGGTGGAGAGGAATCTCTGAAGTCAAGTAACTGGCTGGGAAAATGTACAGAAAGGGGAAAAAAATAAGAACATAGAAGGTTACTTTCTTGGTGAACAGATATTTCCTCCTTTCCTTTCTGATTAGAAAGAACAATGTTTACCATCAGGTAAAGACACAGAAGTCAAGGCCTCTGTATCCCAAACATGTGAAATATATATCCAATGGACTCAGGCCATGGAAGAGCTCAAAAAGGATTTTGAAAATCAAGTTAGACATGTGGAGGAAAAACTGGGAAGAGAAATGAGAGAGATACAAGTAAAGCATGTAAAACATGTCAATACCTTGCTAAAGGAGACCCAAAAAAATCCTGAAGAGAATAACACCTTGAAAAATAGGCTAATAAAATTGGAAAAAGAGGTTCAAAAAGCCAATGAGGACAAGAATGCTTTAAAAAGTAGAATTAGCCAAATGGAAAAGGAGGTTCAAAAGCTCACTGAAGAAAATAGTTCTCTCAAAATTAGAATGGAACAGATGGAGGCTAATGACTTTATGAGAAACCAAGAAATCATAAAACAAAACCAAAAGAATGAAAAAATGGAAGAGAATGTGAAATATCTCATTGGAAAAACAAGTGACCTGGAAAATAGATCCAGGAGAGACAATTTAAAAATTATGGGACTACCTGAAAGCCATGATCAAAAAAAAAGCCTAGACATCATCTTTCATGAAATTATCAAGGAGAACTGCCCTGAGATTCTAGAACCAGAGGGCAAAATAAGTATTGAAGGAATCCATTGATCACCGCCTGAAAGAGATCCAAAAAGAGAAACTCCTAGGAACATTGTGGCCAAGTTCCAGAATTCCCAGGTCAAGGAGAAAATATTGCAAGCAGCTAGAAAGAAACAATTCCAGTACTGTGGAAATACAATCAGGATAACACAAGATCTAGCAGCTTCTACATTATTCCATGACGGGCGTGGAATAGGATATTCCATAAGTCAAAGGACCTAGGACTCAAACCAAGAATCGCCTACCCAGCAAAACTGAGTATAATACTTCAGGGGAAAAAGTGGTCTTTCAATGAAATAAAGGACTTTGAAGCATTCTTGATGAAAAGACCAGAGCTGAAATGAAAACTTGACTTTCAAACACAAGAATCAGAAGAAGCATGAAAAAGTAAACAGCAAAGAGAAGTTATAAGGGACTTACCAAAGTTGAACTGTTTACATTCCTACATGAAAAGACAATACTTGTAACTCTTGATACTTTTCAGTATCTGGGTAGTTGGTGGGATTACACACACATACACACACACACACACACACACATGTACACGCATGCACACATACACCCATATACATAGAGACAGAGAACAAAGAGTGAATTGAATAGGATGGGATCATAGCTTTAAAAAATTAAGGTAAATAATGAGAGAGAAATGTAATGCGGGGAGAAAGGGTGAAATGGAATGGGGCAAATTATTTCTCATAGAAGAGGGAGGCAGGAGGCTTTTTAGTGGAGGGACAAGAGGAGAGCTGAGAGAAAAACATAAAGTTTACCCTCATCACATTCGACTAAAGGAAGGAATAAAATGCACATTCATTTTGGTATGAAAATCTATCTTACAATACAGGAAAGTGGGGGAGAAGGAGATAAGCAAGGTGGGGGGGGATGATGGAAGAGAGGGCAATGGGAGGAGGGAGGAATTTGAAGTCAACACTCGGGGAGGGCCTGCATCAAAAGAGAGAATGGAAGCAATGGGGGGGTAGGATAGGATGGAGGGAAATATAGTTAGTCTTACACAACACGACTATTATCGAAGTCATTTGCAAAACTACACAGATATGACCCACATTGAATTGCCTGCTTTCCCAAAGGGAATGGGTAGGGAGCAAGGGATGGGGAGAAGTTGGAAATGTTTTGCATGATGACATATGTAAAACCTACATCAAATTGTCTCCATTTTAGAAAGAGGCAAGGGGAAGAAGAGAGGGAGAAGAATTTGCTACTCCAAATATTGTTAAAGTGCATGCTAAAAATTGTCAACATGTAAGTAGAAAACAAATACAATGTAATAAAATCATCATTGCAAGGCATGGGCAGTTAATGATATTTAATAGTTATGATAACAGATACCAGTGCCATCCAAGTGTATAAGTTTCAGGAGGAATTCAGAGACACAGAGTGGGACTGTTAGAACTGAGGCACACTGGAGCAAGTAGAATTAGGTGAATAATGTATACACTATTCAATGTTTTTATCTGTTAGTTTTTTTATTGTTGAGTTTTTTTTTTTCAGTTGTGTCTCCCTTTCCATGAGCCATTTGGAGTTTTTCTGATAAAGATCTTTAAATGGTTTTCCATTTCATTCTCCAGTAGATTTTTACAGATATGAATTGAAGCAAACAAGGTCAAATGACTTGACCAAGGAAACATAACTGGTAAAAACGTGAGGGTAAAATCCTCCTTACTCCAGGGCCAGGACTCTATCCTTTGTACCACCTACCTGTCCATAATTACTCAATAAAGTACATTAAATGAAAACAGTACTGAAAGGCAGCTGAACTCCAACTCTAGTTTCAGTCTTGGTCACAGGGGGCAGATCACCAACATCTCCCTGTTTTCGTAGGGAAATAAGAGATGATGATGCTAACTGTTATTCACAGTTTCATGTACTTCTGAGATCATACTTAACTATTTTCCTCTTACCAGAGAAAGCTTATTGGAGGATGGGCATACTAAGAAGTGATTGTGATATAAAAACAAAAGTTTTTTTATGAATTATTCCCTATTTTCCCTGCTATCTGAAACCACTTCACATCAGGTCCTCATTATCTTTCCCCAGAAGCATTATTATAACCCTCCTTCTTATATTCTTTGTTATAGCCAATGTGCCCTCTATCTGGAACCAGTTTTGTGTCTTTCCCTGATTTCCTATATGTCCCATTTCTTGAAGTCTCTCCCTTCTTTTAGGAAAGCTTCTCTGATTTTACCATGTAAAAACATATCTTGGTCTTTAAATGTCTCAGATTATTTTGACTATATCTCTCATTTTCACAGCTCATTTGTACTAAATTATATTTTTCACCCATGATTTATTGTCCATTTCATTGAAAGTATTTTGAATGTGTGGCCTGTAATATCTATTTTTGTATCCCCAGAAAATACTACACAGTGCCCTCAATATGGCATAGTAAATATTTTTCTAATATGAATTGAATTGAATATATGTTTACTTTTTTCTCCTATTGTCCTCAAGGAAAATAGAATTTAAATTAACGAATTCCTTCATTTTCATTTTTACCATATTTCACATGATCCCATTATTTCCAGTTTATTGTATGTGTGTGACATCAATTAAACTTAATAAATTTAGCATTATTTGGATTCAAGCAAAATTGTGGTGGTAATAGGCAGCTTTACTTACTTCCTTTTCCTTTATCCCAAATCTATTAAGGATAATAGAAGAAAAATACATAATGAAAAGTAGAGTTAGAAGGTTAATAAAGAAACTTAGAAAGAGAGACCTAATAAATTAGCAAATAGATGTTAACTGTAGAGGATCACGTAAGATGACGGAATAGTTATTTTCCTGAAACTTCAAAAAACTGAATATCAGAAAGAGAGAGAGAAGAGTAGAGAATAGGAGAGGAGAAGAGAGTAGAGAGAAAAGCAAAAGGGAAGGAGGAGAGAGAGAAAAAGAAGGGATGAAGAAAAGGAAGAAATAAAAGTGGAAAGAAATTATTAACAAAAAATAGAATAACCTGAATCCACATGATAAGAAGACAGAAACATAGCACAAGGTAAAAACATTATGAAATAGTATCAGAAAAACAAAACACAGTTTGAACTCAGGGTCCCCACCCCAATTCCATTTTGCTTATTACACAAAAATCAGCACAAACATACTAACATATCTGTACCTTATGCTCTGCTGTTGGGAACTTTCCCTAGTCTTTGGACTGTGTCCATTGAAGATGAATTCTCCCCGACCCAACAAAAGTCAGCAGGTGCTAATTCTAAGCTTTCACACAAAATATAGAGTATCTGAGTTGAAAGGGAGCACGGAAGGTGGAGGTAGTACAAAGTTTTGTACTTTGAACAGGGAAATGTTTCCATGCCTGAAAATGAGAAGAGGGTAAAATCAGATGGGCCTAGCTCTCACCTCCCAAGAGTTTACTCTGAATACTAATTCTATAAAGGTTTCCAAACGTCTTAATCTGAGGCTAATGGGAACACCTAAAAGACCAAAAATCCAACGGAAAAGTCTAAATAAAAAATCTACTTCAAAGCAGATAAATCAACTGAGAAGTGAGTAAAGACAAAAGAAGAACTTCTAGGAGCCAAGATTGGGGAGTAAGTAGAAAATCGCTCTCACTCTCCCTTATTGACTTTGATAAACTCAGAAAATACTGCCTCAGGAAAAGTCCTAGAGCAGTGGAACCAGCAGAAAGACAAAGTGTAGCAGGTTTTTAACTACTAAGTCTCGGGGAATTCTTGGATAAATTCTCTTTCCCTGTAGTTGAAGGGCACCAATCCATGTGGGAAACATCCAGGCAAGTCAGCAGAATGAGCTATCTCAGAAAACCAGTGGGACATCCCGAGTATCAGGATGGTAGAGCACACAGGTGCCAACACCAGGCACCAGGCACCCAACCCCATGACTCCACATGCCTTCACACAGAGGGGAGAACATATATATATATATATATATATATATATATATATATATATATATATATATATATATATATATATACATATCTGTGCAGTGGATAGTGTACACTAAGGACTGAGCCTATTCATGCTCTAGGGCATCCCTCAGCAAGGATGGAAACTCCAGAAGCCAGACTACCCTGACCCCAACAAAATGACCCCCCAAGCTTCAGTATAACCTGGGGGTAATGCAGTAAAACCCTACAGAGTATCTCTACACACCAGTAAACACCACCAACTTGAGTTTAGCACCAGGTAACCTACAACCTCTACAGCATCTAGCTGACAGAATCTGAGGCCCTAGCATACAAGGTCAATAACCAGGCCCTTAGTCCCCAGCACAAGAAATGTGGCTCAGTGCCCCTGTGTCTCAGTAGCATAGATCAACATTAAATCCAGGAAAAAGTAAATCAAAATGAGAAAGAAGCAACATAGAATATCAAATACCAATTGATTCTTATTAGGGGAAGAGGGAAGATCAAAATGCCAACTCTGAAGAGAACAGTATTGTCACTGCAACCATGTCTGAAACTTCAAAGGAGACTATGAACTGGTCTCAAGACCAAAAAGCCTTACTGTAGAGCTCAAGAAAGATTTTAAAAATCAAATTAGAGTGGTGGACAAAAAATTGAACAATTTCTTCAAAAATACAATTGACAAAATGGAAAAGAAACGTACACTGAAGAAAACAATTCCTTAAAAAGTAGAATTGGTAAAATAGAAAGAAGGTACAAAAGCTAAGTGAAGAGAACAATTTGCTAAAAATTGGAATAGAGTACGTGGAAACTACTTACTCTATGAGGCATAAAGAATCAGTCAAACAAAATCTAAAGAATGAAAAAATAGAAGGAAAAAAATAAAATACCTCATTGGAAAAACAACTGACCTGGAAAATCGATCTAGGAAAGATCAGTTAAGAATTGTTGGTCAATCTGAGACACATGAGAAAAAGGAACCTGGATAGCATCTTCCAAGAAATCATTAAAGAAAACTGCCCCACAGCCCGAGAGCCGGAGGATAAAATACACACTAAAAGAATCCATCAAGCACTTCATGAAAGAGATCCCAAATTGAAAATGCCAAGGATTATTGACCAAATTCCAGCATTATCAGGTCAAGGAGAAAACACTGCAAGCAGTCAGAAAGAAACTATTCAAACATCATGGAGCTGCAGTCAAGATCATGAACCTTGGAGCTTCTACATTAAAAGATTGGGGAAGGGACTATAAGGCAAAGGAGCTTGTGTTACAAGCAGGTATCATCTAAGGAGCAAAAATGAACATAATATTTCAGGCAAGATGTGTGTTCAGTGAAAGAGGGGACTTCCAGAACTTCGTGATGAAAAGACCAGAGCTCAACGGAAAATATGATCTTCAAATACAAGACTCAAGAAAGTCATAATGAGGTGAACAAGAAAGGAAAAAAAAAAACCAAGTTATTCAATAAAGGCAAAATGTTTTATCTCTATATCAAAAGGTGATACTTGCAAATCTTGATAATTTTATCTTTATTATATTTAAAATGGATGTGTGAATATATACAAACAGAGGGTGTAGTTATCAATTAACTGAAATGATGAAAAAAATAATTAAGAGATGAAAAGAGATTGGAATGGGAGAAGATGAAAGGAAGAGGCAAAAGAAGGGCAAATTATATCACATGAAGATTTGCAAAAATCTATTACAGTGGAAGGAAGGAGAAGAAGAGGATGAACATTGTTTGAACTTTGTTCTCATTGAATTTTGTTCAAGGAGGGAATAATATATTCATTTATGTATAGAAATCTAGCTTGCCTTAAAGGCAGTAGATGGGTAAAAGGGAAAGCAAAAGGAGGAGGAAGTTGAAAAGGAGGGAATAAATAGCAATGGAAAAGGGAAAGAAAAAGGAAAAGACTGAAAGAAAGGAGGGAAGATTAAAGTAGTTGTGGTCAAATGCAAAGCTTTTTGAGGGAGAAAACAAAGTAGGAAGAAATAAAAACAAAATTTGGGGAGGGGGAGGATGGAAAGAAAGACACAGGGAGTAATCATAACTCTGAATGTGAGTGGGATGATCTCTCCCATAGAACGAGGTGGATAACACAATGTCTAATCCATTCTACTATCCTATAATCCTACAATATGTTTACAAGAAAATGTGAAACAGGTGAATACACACCGGATAAAGGTAAAAAGCTGGAGTAGAATATATTATGTTTCAGCAGAAGTAAACACACACAACACACACACACACACACACACACACACACCCCAAACAAACCAGGGATAGCAATCCTAATCTCAGACAAAGCAACAACAAAAATAGATCTAATTAAAAGAGATAAGGAAGGAAACTGTATCCTGCTAAAAATGCATCATAGACAATGAAGTAATATCATTACTGAACATATGTGCACAAAGTAGTTTAGCATCCAGTTTCTTGAAGGAGAGATTATGGTAGTTACAAGAAGAAATAGACAGAAAAACTGTACCAATGGAGGGCATCATCCTCCCTTTCTCTGATCTAGATAAATATAACCTTAAAATAAATAAGTAAAAAGTAAAGGAGGTGAATAGAATTTTAGAAAAGGTAGAAATTATAGACATCATGAGAAAATTGAATAGGGATATAAAAGACCATATCATTTTCTCAGTGGTACATAACTCCTACAAAAAATTGACCATGTATTAGAGTATAAAAATATCGCAATCCAATGCAGAGAGGCAGAAATAGTTGATATATCCTTTTCATATCATGATGAAATAAAAACATATGTAACAAAGGACAATGGACAGATATACTAAAAATTAATTGCAAACTAAATAACTTAATGCTAAAGAATGAGTAGGTCAAATGATAAATCATAGAAATAAATAATAAATTCATCCAACCTAATGACAATAATGAGGCAACATACCAAAATTTATGGGATGAAACACAAACAGTTTTAGGGGAAGTTTTATATCATTGAATGCCTACATGAACAAAATAGAGAAAGAAAGATCAATAAATTAGACATGCAACTGAAAAAGCTAGAAAAACAACAAATGTCTAAGAATCCTCAATTAAATATCAAATTATAAATCATGAAAACCAAAGGAGATATTAATGCAATTGAAATCAAGAAAAATATTCAACTAATAAATAAAACTAAGAGCTGGTGTTAAGAAAAAATAATGAAATACATAAACCTATGGTTAATTTGATTTAAAATAAATGAAGAAAATCAAATTGTTGGTATCACAAAAGAAAAAGGTGAATTCCCTACCAATGAGAAGAATTACAACAATGATTAGGAACTATTTTGCCCAACCATATGCCAAAAAATTTACAATCTGAATAAATACAAAAATATAAATTGCAGAGGGGTAGAGCCAAGATGGTGGAGTAGAAGGAGGGACTTACTCTAGCTCTAACCCATACCCCATAAAACACCTACAAAAATGATGAAATAAATTCAAGAGCAGCAGAAGCCACAAAAAGACAGAGTGAAAGAGATTTCCAGCCAAGACAGCTTGGAAGGCAGACAGAAAAGGTCTATCACACCGAACTCAGAGAAAAGCACAGCCCAACCCTAGCTGCACAGCATGGGCAGGACTAAAACAGGCTTTGGAGTACAGAATCATGGGTAGCAGCTGTGGTTCCCAGATTTCTCAAGCCACAAATGGCAAAAACAGCTTCAAAGGTCAGTAAGAAAGCTCTATCACCTGGGTGAGAGGGGAGCACAATCAGGTCCTAAGCCCAGCCCCAGGGCAGTGACAGCCACTGTGACAGCAATGTCCATTTTTGGAGACCCCAGCCTAAAGATTCTGGGGGAATAGAGCAGCTGATATAAATCTCAGTCCTGAGTGAAAGTCCTGGGGTGAGGAGGACCATTGGCATAGTACAGCTGGTGGAGGCTCTGGAGAGGGAATCCTACCCACACATCTTGGGAAGAAAATCTTGTGATTGCTCCCAGACCAGAGTGCAGGCCGAAAAGGAGTAAATTCCTCTCCCTTGATTGTACCACCATGGAAGGACTGAGAACTTACAGGTCCCTGGAGTATACCATTCACTTGACAAAGGACGCAAAGGTCAAGTAACTGACCAGAAAAATGGCCAACAAAAGGGGGGAAATATGACTATAGAAGGTTACTTTCTGGGCAAAAAGGTACTCCCTTCCATACTTTCAGATGAGCAAGAATAAACTATACCATAAGAGGAAGACATAAAAGTCGGTGTTTTTGCACTAAAAACCTCCAAAATAAATAAGCAATTGTCACAGACCTGGGAACACCTCAAAAAAGGATTTTGAAAGTCAGTTAAGATAAGTGGAGGAAAAATTGGGAAGAGACATGGAAGTGATTCAAGAAAATCATGAAAAGCAAGTCAACAGCTAGCTAAAGGAGATCTAACAAAATGCTGAAGAAAATAACACCTTTAGAAATAGACTAACCCAAATGGTAAAAGAGATCCAAAAAGCCAATGAGGAGAACAATGTTTTAAAAAGTAGAATTAGTCAAATAGAAAAGGCAGTTCAAAAGTTCACTGAAGAAAATTGTTCTTTAAAAATTAGAATGGAGTAGATGGAAGATAATGACTTTATGAGAAACCAGGAAACTACAAAAAAAAAAACAAAAAACAACTTGAAGGAATGAAAATATAGAAGGAACTGTGAAATATCTCATTGGAAAGACAACTGACCTGTAAAATAAATCCAGGAGAGTCAGTTTAAAAATTATGGGACTACCTGAAACCATGATCAAAAAAAGAGCCTAGACATCATCTTTCATGAAATTATCAAGGAATATTGCGCGGATGTTACTGAAAGTATCCACTGATCATCTCCTGAAAGAGATCTGAAAAGAAAAAAAAACTCCTAGGAATATTGTAGACAAATTCCAGAGTTCCTAGGTCAAGGAGAAAATATTCCAAGCAGTCAGAAAGAAACAATTCCACTATCGTGGAAATACAATCAGGGTAACAAAAGATCTAGTAGCTTCCACCTTAAGAGACTGAAGGACTTGGAATCCGAGATTCCAGAAGTCAAAAGAGGCAGGATTAAAACCAAGAATCACCTACCCAGGAAAAATGAGTATAATATTTCAGGGGAAAAAAATTATCATTCAATGAAATAGAGGACATTCAAGCATTCTTGATGAAAAGACCAGAGCTGAAAAGAAAATTTGACTTTCAAACACAAGAATCAAGAGAAGCATGAAAAAGTAAACAGGAAAGAGAAATCATAAGAGACTTGCTGGAGTTGAACTGTTTACATTCCTACACAGAAAGGTAGTATTTGTAACTCTTGAAACTTTTCTCAGTGTTTGGATAGTTGGAAGGATTACACACACACACACACACACACACACACACACACACATATATATATTTATTTATACACACACATACACATACACAAACACATATATTTATATATATGCACATATATGTATGTACACACACATATATATGCACATATATATATACACACACATATATATGCACACACACATATTGTGTGTGTAGAGAGAGAGTCAGACAAACACAGAGGGCACAGGGTGAGTTGAATAGGAAGGCATGATATCCAAAAATGTAAAATTAAGGGGTGAGAAAAGAGTATAATGGGAGAAGAAAGGAAGAAATGGAATGGGGTAAATTATCTCTCATTAAAAAGGCAATAAAAAGCTTTTACAATAGAGGGGAAAAGCGGGAAGGTGAGAGAGAGAAAGTGCAGCTTATTCTCATCACATTTGGCCTAAGTGGAGAATAACATGCACACTCCATTTGGTATGAAAATCTATCTCACACTATAGGAAAGTAGGAGAGAAGGGGTAAGTGGGTTGTGGGGGATGGTAGGAGGGAGGGCAAATGAAAGGAGGTAGTAACTGGAAGCAAATACTCTTGGGGAGGGACAAGATCAAGAGAGAGAATGGAATAAATAGAGGGCAGGATAGAATGGAGGGAAATATAGTTAGTCCTTCACAACATGACTATTATGGAAGTCTTTTGCATAACTGCACATGGATAGCCTACATTGAATTGCTTGCCTTCTTATTAGGAATATTGGAACTTGGAATTTTACGAACAAATGTTGAGAATTGTTTTTGCATGAAACTAGGAAATAAGAAATACAGGTAATGGTGTATAGAAGTCTATCTTACCTTCATGAAAAGAGAGAAGATATGGGTCAGGAAAGGGAGGGGTGTGTTGGAAAGGAGGGCAGATGAGGCAATGGATAATCAGAATGAATGGTATCTTGGAGTGCGGGAACAACATTTGCAACTCAAAATTTTGTGGAAATGAATGTTGAAAACTAAAAATAGATAAATTAATTAAATATAAAAATATAAATTTCCCAAATTAACAGAAGAGGAAATAAAATACTTAAATAACCTCATCTCAGAAGAAACTGAATAGGCCATCAATGAACTCCCTAGGTAAAAATTTCCATGGCCAGATAGATTTATAAGCAAATTCAAATAAACATTTAAAAAGCAATTATTTCTCATACTATAAAGACTATTTTAGAAAATATGAGAAAGATTTCCACCAAATTCTTTTTATTGTACAAATATGGTACTGATATCTAAACTAGGAAGAGTCAAAATAGAGAAAGAAAATTACAGACATTTCCTTAATGAATTTAGATGCATAATATTTAAATAAAATATTAGCAAAAAGATTCCAGCAACTTATCATGTGAATAATATGCTATATATGAGAAGGTAGGATTTATACCAGGAATTCAAGGCTGATTAAATGTTACGAAAACTATCATCATAATTGATTACAGCAACAAGAAACCTGATAGAAAATATATGATTATCTCAATATATACAAAAAAGCTTTTGACAAAATATGATGCCCATTAAAATATGATAGTTATTAAAAAAAGACTAGATTTTATAGGAATAAATGGAACTTTGCTTAAAATGATAAGTAGCATCTACCTAAAATGATCAGCATACCTTATATGTAATAGGGATAAGCTTGTAGCATTTCCCACAAGATTGGGGGTGAAACAAGGAAATCCATTACCACCACTGTTTGGGTCATAAAAAATGTTAACTTTAGCAATAAAAGAAGAAAAAGAAATTGAAGGAATTAGAATAGGCAAAGAAAAAACTAAAGTATCACTCCTTGTGGATGATATAATGGGATGCTTAGAGAATCCCAGAGAATCAAGTGTCAAACAAAACTACTTGAAATAATCAACACCTTTAGCAAAGTTGCAGGATATAAAATAAACTCACATAAATCATTAGTATTTCTATACATTAATTACAAAGTCCAACAGCAAGAAATAGAAAGAGAAACTCCATTCAAAGTTACTGCAGATATTATAAAAAATTTGGAAATCTGCTTGCCAAAACAAACACAAGAGCTGTATGAACACAACTATAAAACACTTTTCACACAAATAGATGCAAATCTAAATAAATGTAGAAACTTCAGTTGCTCATGTGTAGACCAAGCTAATTAAAAAAAATGACAACTGTACCTAAAGTAACTTATCTATTCAGTGCTATAACAATCAAATCATTTTTATAGAGCTTGAAAAAACAGTAACAAAATTCATTTGGAAGAAAAAAAGGTTCACAGTATCAAGGGAATTAATGAACAGAAATGCTAGGGAAGGCAGCCTGGCCATACAAGATCTTAAATTCTATTATACAGCCACAATTATCAAAACTACTTGTGAAGGGCTAAGAAATAGAGTGGTGGCTCAGTGGAATAGCTTAGTACACAAGACACAGTAGAGAATGAGTATAGTAATCTACTGTTTGATAAACCCAAGAACCCCACCTTCTAGGATAAGAACTCACTAATTGAAAAAAACATCTGGGAAAGTTGGAAATAATGTGAAGGAAATTGGTATAAACCAATATTTTACACTGTATATCAAAATGAAGTCCAAATGGCATATGAGTTAGACACAAGGACTGATATTATAATCAAATTAGATGAGCAAGGAATAGTTTACCTCTCAGATTTATTAAGAATTAAGAAATTTATGACTAAAAAAGTGGTAGAGAACAGTATAAAATGCAAAATGGATAACTTTTATTACATTAAATTGAAAATTTTTGCACAAACAAAACCAATGCAACCAAGATTTGGAGAGAAGCAGAAAATTGGAAAAGAATTTTCAAAACCAGTGTCTCTGATAAAGGCCTCATTTCTAAAATATATAGAGGACTCAACCAAATTTATAGGAATACATGTCATTTCTCTATTGATAAATATTCAAAGGATACAAACAGGAACTTTTCAGAGGAAGAAATTAAAGATATCTATAGTCATATGAAAAAATTCTATAAATCACTATTGACTAGAGAAATGCTAATCAAAAGAGCTCTTAGGTACCAGATCACACCTATCAGATGGGCTAGAAAGGAAAGGCAGGAAAATTATAACTACTGAGGAAGAAGTGAGAATTTGGAACACCAGTGCATGATGGAGTTGTGACCTGATCCAACGACTCTGGAGAACAATTTGGAACTATGACAAAAAGGCTATAAAAATGCGCATATCCTTTGACCCAGCAATACCACTTCTAGTCCTGTATTCCAAAGAGATCATAAAAACGTGGAAATGACCCACATGTACAAAATATTCATAACAACTCAGTGGCCAAGAACTGGAAATTGAGGAGATGGCCATCAATTGTGGAATGGTTGAATATGTTGTGGTTTATGAATGTAATGGAATACTATTGTACTATAAGAAATGATAAGCAAGCAGACTTCAGAAAAAAAATGGAAAGACATGCATCAAATGACACTGAGTGAAATAAACAGAATCAGAACTTTATACACAATAATAGAGGGGGATGAGTAACTTTGATAGACTTCGCTCTTCTCAGCAAAGCAAAGACCTAAAATAACTCCCAAAGACTCATAATGGAAAATACCATCTACATCCAAAAAATATGGAGTTTGAATGCAGATCAAAACATAGTATTTCTAATTTTGGGTTTTTTTCTTTCTCATGGATCCTCTAAAACAATCTAATTCTTCTGTACAAAAGGACAAATATGAGTATATCTGTACTGAGAATGTATGTGTACAGCCTATGTAGGATTAAATTCCATCTTGTTTAAGGAGGAGGAGTAAGAGAAAATTTAAAACTTATGAAATGAATGTTGAAAACTAAAAATATAAAAGAAATCAATACTATGAAGAAATGATCCCAAATTCCCAAATGAAGAAAGAACTTTATGGACTCCCCAAAGATCATGAAACAATAACAAATTACATAATACATCAAAAGACAAAGAGAATTGAAACTTTTAAGAAAACGTATTGGAAATGAGATTAGAAATCTAAATATCAGTTGCAAATCAAAAAAACATAGAGCAGTAAAAAATTGTTGCTCATGCATCTCCAATTCTTTGTGACTGCATTTGGAATTTTATTGGCAAAAATACTATAGTGGTTAGTTATTTCATATTCCCAATCAATTTACAGATGATGAAACCTAGGCAAACAGAGTTAATTGATTTCCCCAGGGAAATCCCCATTTAGTAAGTTTCTTGAGGCTGAATTTGAATTTGGGTCTTCCTGACTCCTGGTCCCAGTGCTCTTCCCCTTTTCAAAAGAAAAAAAGAAAGAAAAAGAAAAGTCAGTAACAACAGCAAAAAGAATACAGAATGTGAAAGAAAAGATGATTTTTCTAATTATGTATCAACTTTGAGAGGGAATGTGAAAATCAATCAGTCAAGTTTCTCATACTCTAATACTTAGTTTTAATCACATAAGGCTAGTTATTGCCCACATGACACTTATGCTTTTTTTCTAAATCACTGAATGTAAGGTTAGATATACAACAGGGTACAACAGAAAAGCTGGGTAGCTAAGTGGATAGAGTGCTAGACCAGGAATCAAAAATACTTCTATTGAGATCTGGTCTCAGACATTGGCTAGCCTTGTGGCCCTGGGCATGTCATTTAATATCTGTTTGCCTTAATTCTCTAGAGAAGAAAATGGGAAAACATTCCGGTATCTTTACCAAGAAAACTCCATGGATTCCATGGTCCATCTGGTTATGAAGAGTTAGATACATTTTAACTCTGAATGAGAAATGTTTTCTACTGTTTTTAAGTTAAAGTATCTATACTGAAATTCTTTTCTCTTCCATTTGTCTTGGCCTTACTCTGCCAAGAAAATCTCTTACTTTAAAAGAATCACTTATTTCTTCTGAGTCTCAGTTTTAATCTGGAAAATGATAGAATTAGAAGAGAAGTTCTTTGAATAGCCTCACATTAAGTATAATGTCCTATGAATGAAAAATTGTTATAAGTGAGGTTTATTTTTTCCCCAATGGAAATAAATGAAAAGAGAATTCCTGAATTTTTTTTTCCCAGCCCCAGCCTCAAATGTGACATAAACAGATACTAATCAATATGCACTTTATTGTTTGCCGTGAATTTTGGGGATTTTATCTCTCTAGAACTATGATTCCTTCCACATAAAAGCACTTGATAAGGAATATCCTTTGCAATGTAGGTCCACACACCATGAGAGTATGTCATCAATTTTGTAGTATTAGAGTCATGAGATATACTTTTGCATGTCTGTTAACATCACTTGTGCTTCCCATGCACAGGGTTCTACATTTATCTGCCCTGTTTGAACTCACTCTTCCCAATGATATATGATATGACATTGTGGAAGATTGTACCCCAGTTTTATGGAAGAAATACTTTTGTTGTTCCTTCAAAAAATCTATTTATTTTGATTCTTCCCCCACCCAATATAATGAGTTCTGTCTTTTTCTCTAGCTCCTCCACTCCTATTGATAAAGAATGCAGTATGATATCAATTACATATGTGAAATCACAGAATAATCCAAAATAGCCATGTTTCCAAAAAAAGCAAAAAAAAAAAGTGGAAAAATATTCTTCAATTTATACTCAGAATTCACTAGCTCTCTGGAGTGAATAGCATTTTTCATCATGAATCCTTTGGAATTGTCATAGATGATTATCTTGAGCAGAGCAGCTAAGTCTTTAACAGCTGATCATAAATACAATATTGCTGTTACTGTGTACAGTGTTTTTCTGGTTCTGATCACCTCATTTTGCATAAGTTTGTATAAGTCTTCCCAGAATTTCTGAAATCATTTTGCTTGTCTTTTCTTATTGAGCAATAGTATTCCATTATAAACAAATATCACAACTTGTTCAGTCATTTCCCAATTGATGGGCACCCCCTCAGTTTCCATATCTTTCCCATCACAAAAACAATTAACATATTTTTTTTGCTAGATATAAGATCTTTTCCTTTTTCTTTAGTATCCTTGAGAAATAGTCATAAAAAGTAGAGTTGCTGGAGCCATGGTTATATGGTTTTGTAGCTCTTTGGACATAATTCCATATAAATTTCCAGTATGATTAGACTCACAACTCTAAGAAAAGTGCATTACTGTACCTATTTTCCCCCCATTCAATCCAGAATGTGTCATTTTCCTTTTCTAATAAACGTGAGGTGGAACTTCACACCTGTTTTAATTTGTGCTTCTCTACTCAATAGAGATATAGAACATCTTATATGACCATAGATAGCTTTAATGTCTTCTGAAAACTGATTGTTCATATCCTTTGACCATTTACATATTGGAGCATAGTCCTTCTTTTAATTATTTTGACTCTACATATTTCAGCTCTCTACATATTTAAGAAATGAAACCTTTATCGGAGAAACTTATGGTAAACTGCTTTCTGCTTTCCTTCCAATTTTGGTTTCATTGGTTATGTTTGTACAAAACATTTCTAATTTCATGTAAACAAAATTTAAAATTTTATTTCCTATGATCCTTTCACACTTGTTTGTTTACAAACACTTCCCATAGATCTGAAAGGTTACTTTTTTCCATGAAACCCTAATTTGTTTATGATACCATCCTTTATGTCCATTATCCATTTTGACCTTCAATTGGCATGGTGTGAGGTGTTGGTCTATGCCTTGTTTCTGACAAACTTTTCTATTTTTCCTAACAGTTTTTGTCAAATACTAAGTTATAGATGCCCAAAAATTGGATATTTGGAATTACATAATACTATATTACCATAGACACAAGCTTCTCTGATTTCACTATTCATTTTTGTGATTAATCTATTCCACTGATCCATCATTCTGTTTCTTAGCCAGTACCAAATTATTTTGATTATTACTAGTTTGTGGGAAAACCTTGAGATCTGGTTCATTAGGCTGCCTGCCTTTATACACACACACACACACACACACACACATATAATATATTATTATATATTATTGAGTGCTTTGATATTATTGACCTTTTGTTTTCTGTATGAACTCTGTTACTTTGTCTAGCTCTTTGTGGTAGTTTGATTGGAATGGCACAGAATTTCAATTCATTTAGGTAGAATTGTCATTCTTATTGTATTGACTTCCCCTATCTATGTACCATTCATATTTGTCCAATTGTTTAGTTCTATCTTTATTGCATGAAACAAGGCTTTCTTTTCTTTTTCTTTTTTAACTTGTGCTCATATCACTCCTGCATTTGTCTTGTAGGTAGACTCGCACATATTTTGTAATGTCCACATTATTTTGAATGTAATTTCTCTTTCTATCTCTTCCTAGTGTTTTTTGGGGTGATATATAGAAATGTTGACAATTTCTGTGGGTTTATTTTATATCTTGCAACTTTGCTAATGTTATTAATTGTTTCAAGTAGATTTTTAGCTGATTCTCTAGGATTCTGTAAGTATATCATCATATCATATGCAAAGAGTGATAATTTTGTTTCCTGTTTTTATTCCCTCATTTTATTTTTCTTGTCTCATTGTGATAGTTAGAATTTCTGGTACATAGAATACATATTGAATAATTGTGCTGATAATGGACATCTTTGCTTAACATTTGATTTTACTGGGGAGGCTTCTATTTTATCCTCCTTAACAGATAATGTTTGTTCTTCATTTTAGATAGATACAACTTGCTATTTTACTAAAGGTTTGATTGATTCCTATGCTTTTTGGTGTTTTTAATAGTAATGGATGCTGTACTAGTGAAAATCTTTTTCTGCATCTATAAATATAAATATACAATTTCTATCTCTTCCTCCTGTTTATTTTTAGTATATGTAGAAATGCTGATAATTTGTGTGGGTTTATTTTACATCCTGCAACTTTGCTAAAGTTGGTTGTTGTTTCAATTTGTTGTGTATTTATATGGTGAATTATGTTTATATTTTTCCTAAGATTGAACCAGCTCTGCATTCCAGGATTAAATCTTATCTAATAACAGCATACGATCTTAGTGATATATTTGCTGTAATCTCTTCGCTAGTATTTTATGTAAACTTTTATTTTATCAATAATCATTGGAAAATTAGCATATAATATTTTCCCTTTTTTGCTTGCCTTGATTTAAGTATCAAAATTGTATTCACAGAATTTGATATTATTCTTATTTATCTATTTTTCAAATAGTGTATATTGTATTCAAGTGAATGGTTCTCTAAATATTTGGTAAAATTCACTTGTAAATCCATTTTGTCCTGAAAATATTTACTTGGAGAACTCATTTATGGCTTATTCCATTTTTTTTCTAATAAAAGGCTATTCCATTACTGTATTTTGTCTTCTATTTATTTAGATAATTCATTTTTTTTTTCAATATGCATTGATTTTCTTTGGAGCATCTATTTTACTAGTATGTAGTTGGATAAAATAATTAATAATAGCTTTAATTTCATCTTCATTTGTAGTACATTCACTTTTTTCATTTGTCTTTCTAGTAATTTAGTTTCTTCTTTAATTTTTAAATGAAATTAATCAATATTTTATCTATTCCTACATAACATCAGCTCCTAGATTTATCTATTAATTCATTTTTTACTTGTAACTTTATTAATGTCCTATTTGATTTTCAGGATTATTATACTAGTATTTAATCAGAGGTTGTTAATGTATTTTCTTTTAAGTTTTTTTTTAACTTCATGCCCAATTTATCAAGCTGTTCTTTATCTTTTTTATTGATGTACACTTTTAGAGATATAAATTTTCCCCTAACAACTACTTTGACTGCAACCCACATATTGTGATATGCTGTCTCATTTTTATTACTATGTATAGTGAAATTGTTGATTGGTTCTATGCCTTGTTCTTTGATCCATGAATTCCTTAGAGTTAGATTATTTAATTTCTAATTAATTTTAAATATATTTCCAAATATTTTATTGAATTTAATTTTTATTGCTATATGATCTGGAAAGGTTCATTTAATATTTCTACTTTTCTGCATTGGTTTCAGAGATTTTTATGCCGTTGTCAAATTTAATGAAGTTGCCATGTACAGCTGAAAAACAATTTGTTATCTTTCCATTTTCATTGAATTTCTTCTAGTGGTCTATCTTTTTCTAAAATTCTATTCATTTTCTTGACTTCTTTCTTTTTTACAATTGAATTTATCTGGTTCTGACAATGAAAAGTTGGTAACCCCCACTAGAACCATTTTACCTATTTAACTCTTCTCTGAAGAATTTGATGCTATACCAGTTGGTGCATGTATGATTAGTACAGATGTTACTTCAATGTCTATGCATTTTTTTAAGCAAAATGGCTTTCCTGACTACGTCTTTTACTTAGTTCTATTTTTGTTTTTGTACTTTTTTTAAGATCATGATTTCTATCCCTGACTTTTTTTTACCTCAGCTGAAGCATGTTATATTCTGTTCCAGACCTTATTTTAACTCTTTGTATTGCTTTTATTTGTTTGTTTTTTTCAAGTGTGTTTTGTGCCAACAACATAGTTTGGCATTGGAATTACTAACTCATTCTACTTTATGACTCCATTTTACATGCAGATTTCTGCTGTTTTTGTTCACAGTTCTCATTGTTTTGTATTTCCATCTATCCTATTTCTTCTCCTTCTTCTCCTCCTTCTTCTTCTCCTTCTCCTTCTTCTCCCT
Organism: Bettongia penicillata ogilbyi; assembly: GCA_023548195.1. Taxonomy (NCBI): domain Eukaryota; kingdom Metazoa; phylum Chordata; class Mammalia; order Diprotodontia; family Potoroidae; genus Bettongia; species Bettongia penicillata. Next base: position 131,577 of record JAJHZJ010000343.1, read on the forward strand.
CTTCTCCCTCTTCTTCCTCTTCCTCTTCCTCTTCCTGTTCCTCTTCTTCTTCTTCTTCTTCTTCTTCTTCTTCTTCTTCTTCTTCTTCTTCTCCTTCTTCTTCTTCTTCTTCTTCTTCTTCTTCTTCTTCTTCTTCTTCTTCTTCTTCTTCTTCTTCTTCTTCTTCTTCTTCTTCCTTCTCTGGATATGGAAAACATTTTTCCCCAAAAGTCCATTGGGAATTTTTCGGGTCCTTGCTTGGCTATGAAGGACAAAGTCCACCAGAAAAATCCTCGCGTACAATGGTTGTTACTGTGTACAGAGTTCTCCTGCTTTTGCTCCTTTCACTCAACATCAGTTCATATAAGTCTTTCTGAGCCTCTCTGAAGTCTTCCTGTTCATCATTTCGTATAGTACAATAGCATTCCATTACATTCATATACCACAATTTGTTCAGTCATTTCACAATTGATGGGCATCCCCTTGATGATCCAGTTGACTATTTAAGGTAAAACATCAAAGATTACTTGTAAGTGATGGTTTAAGATGGATCTACAAAGGACCTTGATCACATCAAGACAACCTTTGGGGAACATAGGTGCTACATTAGCAGAAAGACATTATAAGTAATGGTAATAATAATAAGTTCAGCAATAGTAACTATAATAAAAAATATTATGAGACAAAAAAGAGGAGAAAGAAAATTAGCAAAATTTTGAAGACTAGTCTTTTACTTTTTAATTTTTTAATTATTTTTTTTTCAGTGTTCTACAATCACCACAAAACCTGGAAGGTTTTGACCACTACAAAGAGAGCTGCTATAAATATTTTTGTACATGTGGGACACTGTCCCATTTTAATGAAGTCTTTGGGATACAGTCCTGGAAACAATATTGCTGGGTCAAAGAATATGCACATTTTTGTAGCCCTTTGGAGGTAGCTTCAAATTGTTCTCCAGACTGGTTGGATCAGCTCACAGCTCCACCAACAATGAACTAGTGTTTCAACTCTCCCACATCTAATCCAACTTTTGCTATTTTCTTGTTTTGTCATGTTAGCCAATCTAATCGGTGTGATATAATAGCTTAGAGTTGTTTTGATTTGCATCTCTCTAATCAATAGTGATTTAGAGCATTTTTTCATATGACCAGAGATAGCTTCAATTTCTTCCTTTGAAAATTACCTGTTCATATCCTTTGACCATTTACCAATTGGGAAATGACTTGTATTCTTATACATTTGACTCAGTTGTTTATAAGTTTTAGAAATGAAGCCTTTATCACAGACACTAGCTGCAAAAATTCTTTCTCAGTTGTCTACTTCACTCCTAGTATTAACTGCATTGGATTTGTTAGCACCAAAACTTTTCAATTTAATGTAATCAAATTATCCATTTTTGTACTTCGTAACGTTCTCTGTCTCTTGTTTGGTCAAAAATTTCTGTGTTCTCCATTAATCTGATGAATACACTATTCCTTGCTCCCCTAATTTGTTTATAGTATCAATCTTTATACTTAGATCATGCATCCATTTGGACTTTATTCTTATGTGCAGTGTCAGGCACTGGTCTATGCCCAGTTTCCACCACATTGTTATCTAGCTTTCTCAGCAATTTTTGTCAAGCAGTGAGTTCTTATCCCAGAAGTTGGGGACTTGAGGTTTTATCAAACCATGGAATGCTATGCTCATTGACTACTGGGTCTTGAGTACCTAACATATTCCAGTGTTCTACTCCTCTGTGACTAGACCACCAACACAAGCATTTCTTTTACATAGTTCCCTTGATATTCTGGACATATTATTCTTCCAGATGATTTTTGATATTATTTTCTCTAGTTGTAGAAAATAATTATCTGATAGTTTGATTGGTATAGCACTGAATAAGTAAGTTAATTTAGGTAGAATTGTCATTTTTATGATATTGATATTCAGCCTACTCATGAGCAATTGATGTTTTTTCTATGTACTTAGATCTGACTTTTTTTGTATGAAAAATGTTTTGTAATTGTGTTCATATCGTCCCTGGGTTTCTTTAAGCAAGTAGACTCACAGATATTTCATAGTGTCTACTGTAGCTTTAAATGAGATTTCCCTTTCTATCTCTTGCTGTTTGGCTTTGTTAGTAATATATAGAAATGCAGAAGATTTTTGTGGGTTTATTTCCTTCCTTATCTCTTTTGATTAGATCTATGTCTGCTTTTGCTTTGTCCAAGATTAGGATTGCTACCACACCATTTTTTTACATCAACTGAAGCACAATATATTCTGCTCCCACCTCTTACTTTCCCTTGTGTTCATCCTCTCATTTCAAATGCATTTTTTGTAAACAATATATTGTTGAATTATGTTTTTTAATCCATTCTGTTATCTGTCTCCTTTTTATGGGAGAGTTCATCCCATTCACATTCACAGTTATGGTTACTATCTGTGTCTTCCCCTCCATCCTCTTTCCCCCTGTTTATGCTTTTAGTTCTCCCTTCTCCACAATAGTTTTAATTTTTGACCACTGCCTCCATCAGTCTTCCCTCCCCTCTTTCAGCCTCCCTTTCTCCCTTTCACTCTTTTGCTCTCTTTTTCCTTACCACTTCTTCCCTCCCCTTTAGCCTCCCCTCCCTTTTCTTTCCCCCTTATCCTCCTACTGCCTGTAGAGCTAGCTATGTTTCTATATGTAACTGAATTTGTTGTTGCCTCCTTGAACCCAAATCAGATAAGAGTAATTCTCAGACAATGCCCATTGCCCTCCCTTCTTTCCCTCCACTGTAATATATTCCGTGCCTCTTCTGTGATGTAATTTACATTTTCCTGCCTCCTCCTTTTCACACCTCTCATTGCAGTCCCTTTACACCCTTAAATCACATTTTTATCATGATATCATTTACTTTATACCCACTCCATCTTTATATATATATATATATATATTCCTTTTATATATCATAAAAAATATACAATTCTCAAGAATAACAAATATCATCTTCCCTTATAAGAATGTAAATAGTTTGGCCTTATTGAATAACATTTTTCCCCTTCTTTATCTTTTTATTTCTCTCTTGAGATTTGTGTTTGAAGATCTAATTTTCTTTTGAGCTCTGGCCTTTTCATCAGGAATGTCTGGAAGTCCCTTATTCCATTGAATGCTCATCTTCTTGCCTGAAATTTTATGCTTTTAAATTCCATCTACACTAGTGTCTTCCCAATTCCCCTGAGACACACCTGGGAACCTGGTATTAGTGTTCTCCACACCCCTGGGGTTCAGGATCTCCTACTGCTTTGCTGAGGTGGTACTGCCTGGGACAGCTCAGGTCCTGCACTGATCTCCTTTAGCCACAGCAAGAGGGACCCTCCTTAGTGACTTTCCTAGTCTCCTTTTGACTGATGCCACTGTTCTGAGACATTTCCTGGGTAAGATTTTATGGGCTTTTCAAGGTCAATAAGGGGAGGGGAAGAGCATTTACTGATCTCTTGGCCGTTTTTGTTCTCAGAAGTTCAAGTAGAAGATTAATCTTTTAACCCAATTTATCCAGAATGTGTAAGAGAACTGAAAACTACATGTGTGTATGCACCAAAACGTATGAGACGATATTTTTTTCATGCACATTTGAAACCGTTATTTTATACCAGCCCTGCATATTGCACAGACTGCAGGATGCTTGCAGCCTACCAGAGGTTTTTGGGCACCCTGTGAAAAATCTAGGATTGCCACAATTCATACTCCTGTTTGTCACGTGACTTGTAGCAACCAGTCATCATCAGTTTGTCTCTAATATAACCTATCTGGGGCCCACAGATGTTTAGAAGGTCTGTTTTAGACAATGTAACACAAGAAAGCTCTTCAAACCCTTTTATGTCTTTTAAAAAGAATGGCACTTAGTGCTACACTTTTAAAGTTAACCTAAGGCTTCCTTTCTTAGCTAGCTGAGGTACTTCAAAGAGGGAACTCTGTAGGTAAGATGTGTCTCCTGAGTAGTAGAAAGAGGTCTCCTCACCTGTGAAATTGCAAATCATATTTCACTGAAAACCATAATATATGATCACAAAAATAAGAAGTCATCCTTTTACAAGTAAAATATCAAAATCACTTCAGAGGAGCAGCTGTTCAGGGCTTGTTAAGACAGAGGAAATCATGAAATTTCATTGAAGATATGAGGCACCAGGAATTAAAAAGTCCTTCCCTTTACCAAAGGATCTCTCCACAGGAAAGTACTGGGTTTTCCCAGTAAAAAGCAGTCAACATATATGCAACATGACCTGTTGTTTTAATGGAGAATTAAATGAGATGTCTTATGTGTATTTACCTTTGGTATTTAGACCAAGGATTGGAAAACAGTCACTACCAGCTCACTGTGGTGCCTGAGTATTTATCAAAATGCCTGGTACTTAAGGTAAAAATCTCATCAGCAGAGCTGTGAAATCAAATCTTTGGAACCATTAAGGCAGAAAAGAAACAGGCCCAACAACCTGCATTTTTTTAGTGCAGGGTCTTTCTGACCCTGACAGGAAATTACTGAGTATCTAAGCAATGAAGAAAGAATCAGTATTGCTAAGGAAGAGAATAAAGGGGAGTCAGATGGGACCATTTCTGAAAGGGAAGTGTCATTGCTGTTGCAGTTTAGAGTACCCATGGGTAATTTCTAGCACTGACATTGCTGTGGGCAACTGGAAATCACCATTCTATGAAAGAAAATCTGCAGAGTGTATACTAACAATTTCCCTTCCTCAAGTGCTTTTGTGATGTTAAACTACCTAATGTCTGGGCATAGCTAACACAATATAAGCCAAACTATAATAAGTTTGTGAATTTCTCACAGATATGTGCTGCATACCTCATCAGTGCTTTCAGAGGTTCTTCCCAGTCTTTGAAGCACAGAGTATATGCTCTAGTACATGCTTGTCTATTTCCCTTTAATCAAATTCTCATTTTACCATCACAACTTGAAAAATGTCTCCATCTCCAAACAGTGCCTCATAGAGGCATAATCAATAGCAACTTCCCTATGAGTTTCATTTCCTTGTCAAACAGAATTGATTACCATCTTAGAAACAAATGCAGCTCTTCATAAAACATAAATACACTTTAATAATGCTTTAAATAATGGACAGTTTAGTAGATTACAAGAATGTAAATGAAAAAAAATAACCAAGAAAAAGCATGTCAATATTTCAAAATTACAAAGACAAGAAATATGTAAAGGAAGACATGAGAAGGCACCTCTCCAACCCCTGCCCTTCTACAGAAATGAGAGGGCCATAAATATTCTACCTTGTGCATATCACATTTTTTCTATGCATTTATCCACTATGCTGATTTTCTCTCTGTTTTTGTATAATGGCACCTAAAAATACTTTTTGTCAAATGTGATGGCTTTCTGGGATGGAGAAGGCAAGGATACTGGATAAAATTATGGTGATGTAAAAATCACTGAAGAACAGAATAAAATAAAATGGATATACTTATAGGGTGATCTATCTTAATTAGACAGCTGAACATTTTTTCCAAATTTTCTCAATTCTAAAACCACCCTTCAGAAATCATGTATAAGGGAAAAAAATCCAAATCAGTTAGAAAGCTAGAACTGTGCAACCTGAAAAAAATTTCAGGTATGAATGCTTCTAGCAAAATAGGACAAAAAAATATTGGCATGTAGAAAAGTATATGGTTGAAGAATACACTACCTGTTGGAGAGGGAAAGGCTAGGCCAGAAAAACAAACAAACAAAAATTCTTTTTATCTTTGCAACTTCATACTCCACTTGGAGTCAGATGGAGAGGCAAGAAAAGGGGACTTTAGGCACCTTGGTTCTAAGCACTTCACTGATTGCCAAAGGAAATACCGGACGTGCTCAGCTGCTTTTTTTAAGATGAGTCTTTCAGACCTATTTGTAGTCCCCAAGTGATTTTCATCAATTTTCAGCTGAAGACTGGGAATTGTTCCCCTATGAAATTACACTGTCACAAGCACCTACTTTATGTGCCTTTGTTATTAGAAAGCTTAAAATTTGTCTAGATCCCAAATTTAGAAGTTGACCCAAAAGCCAAAGCCAATTTGTTTAACCTTGTTATAGAATAAACTAGGGACTCTGCTTAGGAAGGATGAAGCTGTGGGAACAATTTCAGTCTTTCTTCTACAGTATCAAAGTGCTCTGGTTCAATAACATTGTGAGTGTAGTTACAACTGTAACCAGCCTTAGACTCCTACGACTTTTCCTTTTTTTTTGTTCATATTCTGAATACACCAAGCTCCTGACTGTTGGTCTGGCCTTCATCACTCCCACTATGTGTATTTCGGAAATCCAAATTCTTGCTTATCTGAGTCTACCCGGGTCCTGACACTACAAATTGAAGTCACCTCTGTCTTCTGTAATTGTTTTTTTCTTGAACTCAGGTGAATGATTATTCTGAGGTGGAGTATCTGGGTGGCTTTGTGGTGCCCAAAGGGTCTGAAGACCCTGAGAGGCTTCTGAAGGAGGGGCTGTGGTATCAACAAAATATGACTTATAGCAGGTGAAACGCCTGAATTGAGAAAGGAGACTCACTCAGAAGAGGAAAATTTAGATCATCACCATAGGAAGAGTATTTTCAAGGATGGTAACTCTCATGACACAAAGATTTACTCATTATTTAAACTGAGTATGCACATACCCTCAAAGCTGAGGTGAACAGTTCACCTAGTAGAGCAATGCATCCCAGAGGAACCATATACTGATACCATGAAGCAAAAAAGGATTTCCAGTGTGAGGATTTGCATGTACCTCCTTTGTAATATATGTTTCTAGCATATGTACATTACTATCATTTGTCTTTAAGCTGAGGGTCACACCCTCATTGATGGGAATTTTTTGAAAAATGCATTCCTAGACTTTGGGAGAGAATGTTTTGCAGCAACTGTTCATACTATACCATCTTAGTAAATGCCTTGGTTAAAAATGAAACACTTGCTGGCTAATTGTTAACAATGAGAACAGTGTGAGGGATTTGGGAAATAAAATATTAAAAATAACTTCCCACAAGGTTACCTCTAGAATCTGAGTTAGAAGTTGCCCTTTTGTGGACTCAAAATTTGAGTGTGAGTTTCCATGAGAACAAGGAGAAGAATAAATATGAGACTGTGCAGTGAACGTAATAGATTTCCTTCCCAGGAGGAGGTGGGATAGGTCTTGTCTTTAGATCCTTAGAGTTAACTCACCAACCATTGTTTGCTGTTCACATTAAATTTTCATTTCCAGTTCTGTCTGCCCAACCCAGCAGTACCCCACATCAATTGCTGTAGCAGTAACAGCAGTAAGAGCAGCTGTCAGAGTCTCTCTAGAAAAGGTTCAGGGAGCACAAATTTTGGAACCCAGCCCAGTGTTTGACCCTGTACTGTCCACATGCCCCCAAGACAGATTACCGAAGTCTAACATCAAACTCAAATGAACTTTTTCTAGTTTCTTCCTCCTAGAAATCTAGATCTTGAAAAAATATCATTCCAGGATAGCAAAAAAGGCTGACTGGAATCAAGATATAGCTAGTTAATAGCTGAACTAGAGTGTTAATACTAACTTCAAATTTTACTTTACTGTTTGTATATACATGTACACACATATATGCATATATACATATATGCAGGTGTGTGGAGAGAGCATGCATATACATAGTATAATAAAATATATGTGTGTTTTTATGCATTCCATATATGCATGTGAATATCTTATATATACATTCATGATATATGCACATATAAGCAACATGTACATTACATACTAATATTGTATAATGTGTGTATGTGTATACTTACAGATACATACAGGCAGACTTAGAGGATGAAATACATAAATATCCCTTGGGAGAACAGAGAGGATTCCTTTAAAAATAAAATAAGGTACAAGGAGAAAGTTGGCTATGCAGAGTAAAGCAATAGTTTTCACACTTCATGGAGCTATAGTTTTAAAAAAGTTTCTTATTTTACATAGAAACTTCTACCAAGATAATTTACTTAGCTAGTATTTCACTCATATATATTGAAGAACATATTGTGATTTACAACAACAAAAATGTTAAATAAACCTTCTCATATTTATCAATTCGTTCCTTAAATTTTCACCTTTATAGTTTATAAAACCATAACCATAATAATGATAGTATTAATAATATGGCTTAGACATATTATTTGATGCAAAATTTCTAAAGATATAGTGTCATTGATTATATAAATACATGTAATTATCTCTTTAAAGGTAAATACTTATGTATGTATGTTTTATGTACATATATACATACATTACTTATAATAGAGAACAGTTTCATCAAATAATGTGTTACAAATAGCAGTAGCATTTTAACCATTTGTTTGATGAACTAGAAAACTCTTTATTCACCGTATGGAAAATGCAGTGTTTTTTAGGCTCAAATACCTATTTCAATATACTGTCACAAGGCCAATTTATCCTTTTATTGTTCAGATGAAATAAGAACACAGTTTGCATATGTAATATATTTTCTCAAGAGATGTTAGTCCTTTCTCCCTTCCTATTTAAAAATATCCAACTCTTTAATAAAAACAGAAAATTCATTTTATGGACTACTTAAGTTATTGATAACCAGATCTTTGCTTTTTTTCTGTTTCTTTTGCAGTGCAAGTCTAACATAAGTAGAAAACATATAAAATATCATTTCATAAATTTATTACTTATGACTAAATTTTTCATAAATGCAGTCATTTTATCGAACTGAATTGGGGTATGATTTTGAGGACCTTGAATTCATATTTTGGATTACTCAGATGCTGTTTTTTTTATTCCACCGAATATGCAAGTTGCAAGAGAAATGTTTTCTTATGAAAGTAATTTACTCAATTCTTATTTATTGCTACTAAATGGCATTATTTTCTTTTAGAACAAATACTTACCAAAGTATTTGCTAGAAATTTGTTGGTCAAAGTATATTGATAAAAAAGTAAGTACATTTCAAGTGAACAAAAGAGTGTTTTATTTATCTGTACATATAGTATTACCTAATTTGCCAAATAGCTTTCTTTTTAAAAAATAAAGTTGACTCATTCTGTAACAACTTGAAAAAACTGTATGCAGTTCCTCAGTGACATTTTATGATACATGATTTTTCTGCAAAGTACTGTATCTAAATTTTACAAGGATTCAAACTTCTTTAATTATTGCACATAGAACTGTGTTTAACCAGATATTAATCAAACTCAATCACTGAAGAACACACTATAATTATCCAATGCTATATAATTTTCTTGAAAAACAACGATTTTTTGCAAACATTCTGTACTGTTATTGCTATCAAAACGTTTGCAAACAACACTTCCCTGGCATCAATTTTATCTCCAATGCAACACAGCCTGCACGTAAAATCAAATTACCATCTTTAAGTACATCTGTAGACTCACTCTTCTATAATACAAAAAAATATATAGCTTGTTAATTGATTACAAAGGTCTTGAAACATATGAGAAATTCTCCCATTTGGCGGAGTGGGGAGAGTGCTGGACCTGGAGCCAAGGAAACCTAAGTTGCAAAGAGGTTTTTCACACTTGCAGTGTATGACTCTGGGCAAATCATTAATCTTCTGTTTCTCTTATTTTCCTCAATGATAAAACTGGAGATAATATTCACAACTATCTCGCAAAATCGCTGAGAGGATCAAATTAGAAATATTTCTCCAAAATGTTTAGTCTAGTGCCTGCCACATTGTAGTGTTCTAAACATTATTATTCTCTGCCTTCCTCCTTCTTTTGAAGCTGCTTTTCATGATTTTTTTCAATTATCAGATTGGACCACATCACTATCTGTAGATAGAACTAATGTTTCAATCTAATAAGACACTAAACTTTGCAATTCCACAAGTAAAATTGCAAAATGTCAGAAAACATATGTCACAGTCCTATTTTTTGTCTATTTCTTATTAAAGGCATCTAATTTTTCTGGGAAAATCCTCCTCTGGCTAATCTGTGCATATGATTTCAACATCTCTTTTCATTTTATTTAGTTTCATGCTATTATATCCAAGGCATTCCCTCAAAGACAGCAGACTTTTTTCTCTCAGTTAATATCTTTCTGCATCTTAGGGATATGTGTGGTGGACTTTATTTTCTGTATCTGAGGCTTTTTAATTTATCTTTTAATTTTATATATTTATATGCATTGTATAAATATATAAATATAACATGGTATATAATATAAATATATGTTATATGAACATAATATGTTACATGTATACATATTTTCTGCATTTCTGTGACTTTAGATATCTCTACCCCAAGTGTACTAGAATCATTTACCCTAGTACCCTATGTCTTCAATCCAGTTATGTATTTATTCATCGTGAAAAAAATATATTTTACGTTCAGAAAGAGACAAAATTTGACAATTAAAAAAATTGCAAATTTCAGATAATCTATAACATTCTAGATTTATTTCATTTTTTTTTTTTGCATTTTGGTTTTCTAAAAACCAACTTAAATAATTTAATACAATAGAAAGACCATTGAATTTGGGACCCAAGGACCTGGAGTAAAATTACAGGTCTGACATAACTACCAGAGTGATATTAAGTAACTCACTTAACTTGCTAGAACCATTTATAAAATAAGAATGTTGGATGAGAATAGATGAACTCTGAGTTCTCTTCCACAAGTAGATCTAAGACCCTATCATTCTATGATTCTACTTATGAAAACTAATGACACTGAAAAGTATAACAGATACCATGAGACATAACTGTCACACATTCGCTAATTTCAACTCTCCACATTTTTTGTAAAATAATCTCTTTATGAATCCTCTCTGACTGAAGTTAATTGTGACCAAACATATTCTCATTATGCTTTTATATGAACCAACTTAAATTTATCATTTGGATATATGCTAGTAAGTAATCATTATACTGAAGCTGCCATTTGTGGCAACAAATTTGTGATGTTAGTATCTTTTCCTGATTTTGATTTAAACTTTATCTTCATTTTAATAAAAGTCTGGGGGAGGAGCCAAGATGGTGGAATAGAAAGACTCACACATGCCAGCTCTGAACCCACAACCCATAAATTTCCTGTCAAAAGAACTCCCCACAAATTCTGGAGCAGTAGAAGCCACGCAGCAACACAGCGGAGGAGATTTCTGTTCCAGAGAGACCTGAAAAACTGGCACCAAAGGTCTGTCGTGCACTGGACAGTGGAGCACAGCCCTGCCTTGGCCGCAGGGCTCTGAGAGGAGCAGATCCGAGCAGGCTTCAGGGACAGAACCTCCAGTGGCCACAAAGGTCCCTCCACACACAGGTGCTACAGGTCAGTGACAGAGACTTCTGGGCTGGCTGAGAGGGCAGCAGGGTGTCTCCATAACTCAGGCTCCCTCAGGAGGCAGCGGCAGAGGCAGTGGCGTCCAGGAGCGCCGGAAGCAGAAAGGACCTCAGATCCATTACTGAAGATATCTGCATAAACCCCCTGAGGGAACTGAGCCCAGTGTGGAGGCCATGACCCAACCTGAGCACCAGAACTTAAGCTCAAATTGAATAGCAGCCGTGCCCGCCATTGAAAGCCCTGAGGCTGGGGAGCAGCATTTGAATCTCAGACCCCAAGCACTAGCTGGGCGGAACTAGGCGGGGGTGGAGAGGAATCTCAGAAGTCAAGTAACTGGCTGGGAAAATGCCCAGAAAAGGAAAAAAAAAAACATAAGACCATAGAAGGTTTCTTTCTTTGTGAACAGATGTTTCCTCCCTTCCTTCCTGATGAGGAAGAACAATGTTGACCATCAGGGAAAGACATAAAAGTCAAGGTCTCTATATCCCAAACATCTGAAATAGATATCCAATGGGCTTAGGCCATGGAAGACCTCAAAAAGGATTTTGAAAATCAAGTTAGACAGGTGGAGGAAAAACTGGGAAGAGAAATGAGAGAGATGCAAGAAAAGCATGAAAAACGGGTCAATACCTTGGTAAAGGACACCCAAAAAAATGCTGAAGAAGATAACACCTTGAAAAATAGGCTCACTCAATTGGCAAAAGAGGTTCAAAAATCCCATGAGGAGAAGAATGCCTTCAAAAGCAGAATTAGCTAAATGGAAAAAGAGGTTCAAAAGCTCACTGAAAAAAAGAGTTCTCTCAAAATTAAAATGGAAGAGATGGAGGCTTATGACTTTCTGACAAACCAAGAAATCACAAAACAAAACCAAAAGAATGAAAAAATGGAAGAGAATGTGAAATATCTCATGGGAAAAACAACTGACCTGGAAAATAGATCCAGGAGACACAATTTAAAAATTATGGGACTACCTGAAAGTCATGATTAAAAAAGGAGCCTAGACATCATCTTTCATGAAATTATCAAGCAAACTGCCCTGATATTCTAGAACCAGAGGGCAAAACAAATATTGAAGGAATGCATCAATCCCCACCTGAAAGAGATCCAAAAAGAGAAACTCCTAGCAATGTTGTGGCCAAATTCCAGAATTCCCAGGTCAAGGAGAAAATATTGCAAGTAGCTAGAAAGAAACAATTCCAGTATTGTGGAAATACAATCAGGATAACACAAGATCTAGCAGCTTCTACATTAAGGGATAGAAGGGCATGGAATAGGATATTCCAGAAGTCAAAGGAACTAGGACTGAAACCAAGCATCACCTACCCAGTAAAACTGAGTATAATACTTCAGGGGAAAAAATGGTTTTTCAATGAAATAGAGGACTTTCAAGCATTCTCGATGAAAAGACCAGAGCTAAAAAGAAAATTTGACCTTCAAACACAAGAATGAGAAGAAGCATGAAAAAGTGAAGAGCAAAGAGAAGTCATAAGGGACTTACCAAAGGTGAACTGTTTACATTCCTACATGGAAAGACAATATTGATAACTCTTAAAACTTTTCAATATCTGGGTAGTTGTTGGGACTAAACACACACATACACACACACACACACACACATGTACACACATGCGTGAACATACACATAAACACATGCACGCCCACACAGAGACAGAGAGCACAGAGTGAATTGTAGAGGATGGGCTCATATCTTAAAAGAAATTAAGGTAAATGGTGAGAGAGAAATGTAGTGGGAGGAGAGAGGGTGAAATGGAATGGGGCACATTATCTCTCATTCAAGAGGCAAGCAGGAGACTTTTTAGTGGAGGGAAAAAGAGGAGAACTGAGAAAAAAACATGAAGCTTACTCTCATCACATTCGACTAAAGGAAGGAATAAAAGCACACTCATTTTGGTATGAAAATCTATCTTACAATACAGGAAATTGGGGGAGAAGGAGATAAGCACGGTGAGGGGGATGATGGAAGGGAGGGCAATGGGAGGAGGGAGTAATTTGAAGTCAACACTCAGGGAGAGACAGGATCAAAAGACAGAATAGAAACAATGGGGGGCAGGATAGGATGGAGGGAAATATAGTTAGTCTTACACAATACGACTATTATCGAAGTCATTTGCTAAACTGCACAGATATGGGCTTGATTGAATTGCCTGCCTTCCCAAAGGGAATGGGTGGGGAGGGAGGGATGGGGAGACATTGGAACTCAAAGTTTTAGGAATAACTGTCAAGTATTTTTCTTGCTACTAGGAAATAAGAAATACAGTTAATGGGGAATAGAAAGTCATCTGGCCCTACAGGGTGAAAGAGAAGATGGGGACAAGAGAAGGGAGGGATGATAGAAGAGAGGGCAGATTGGTGATAGGGGAAATTAGAATGCTCGGTGTATTTTGGTAGGGGGAGGGGACAAATGGGGAGAAAATTTGGAACCCCAAATTTTGTGAAAATGAATGTAAAAATGGTTAAATAAATTTATATTAAAAAAACCCACATAAATAAATAAATAAATGAATCAATCAATCAATAAATAAATGAATAAATAAATGAATGAATAAATAAATGAATAAATAAATGGAAGTCTGTGTTGGATTTAAATTCAAAACTCTACAATGCAGGACCAAGGCTTCTCTTAATTTAATAGTGTATTTCAGTAGCCTGAGAATTTCTTCCAAAATAGATTTTGCAAAATTCACCCTGAGATTGTTTGACTTTTTTGTTGAAAACACACGTGTTGCTAAGTTGAGACAGTTAGAACCACTCATGACATATCTGGAAGAGAATTTAATTTCAAGAGTCAATGAACATGATTGTAATTTTAAAATGCAAGTTTTTCCTACAGCACTGATTTTTGGTAATATTCTACCATTGGATTATCTAGACAGTGGAGTTTTTTTAAAAATATGATTCATTTATTTCAGTTTTCACATTCATTTCCACAAGAGTTTGAATTCCAAATTTTCTCTCCATCTCTAATTTCTGCAGACACTAGGAAAGCATGCACTTCAATCACCCCATTCCCCATTCAGTCATCCTCTCTATCAACCACCCTTCTCCCACTCCCTTCCCCTCTACTTAACTGTAGGCCAAGATAGATTTCTATACCCCATTGCCTGTACATCTTATTTCCCAGTCGCAAGCAAAATTAATTTTTAACATTCATCGTTAAAGCTTTGAGTTACACATTCTCTTTCTTTCTCCCTCTCTACCCACTCTGATTGAAAGAGCAAGCAATTCATACATGTGTAGCCATACAAAACACTTCCAAAGGAGTCATATCGTGAAAGACTAATTATATTTCCCTCTATCCTGCCCTGCCCTCTATTTATTTCATTCTCTCCTTGACCTGTCCCCCCACAATAGTATTTACTTCTTATTACCCCTTCCCCTAATTTGCAGTACCTTCTATTACCCTCCTATCCCCTTCCCCCCACTTCCCATAGGGTAAGATAGTTTTCCATACGAAATTGAATGTGTGTTATTCCCTCCATAATCCAAATTCAATGAGACTAAGTCTTATTTCTTCCCTCTCACCTCCCCACTCTTCCCCTTCAAAATGAAAGTTCTTTCTTGTCTCTTTTATGTCTACCTCTCCCTTTCTCTTTCACCCATTACATTCCTTTCAACACTTTATTTTTCAGCAATCCTCTCTTCATATTCAGCTCATCCTGTGCCCTCTGCATACATACACACACATATGCATACATATATATATATATACACATACATACATACACTCACATACATACAAGCATATACAAAAACCTACACATATATAATATACCACATATACATGCATGAATGTATGCATGTGTATATATATATATATGTATGTGTGTATATGTATGTGTATGTATATATGTGTGTGTTTATATACATACACGTGTATGTCTATTTATGTGTATGTGCATTCCTTCTAACGACCCTAATATTGAGAAAGGTCTCATGAGTTACAAATATCATCTTTCCATGTAGAAATGTAAAAAGTTCAATTTTAATTGATGTCTTTTCTTTCCTGTTTATCTTTTCATGTTTCTCTTAATTCTTATATTAGAAAGCCAAATTATCTACTCATCTCTCATCTTTTCAACAAGAATGCTTGGAAATTCTGTTTCATTGAAATTCCATTTCTGCTCCTGAAGTATTATACTCAGTTTATCACTCCTAATTCTACCTCCTTTGACCTCTGGATTATCATATTCCAACCCCCCGACCCCTTAGCGAAGAAGCTGCTAAATCCTGTGTTATTCTGATTGTATTTCCACAATACTTGAATTATTTCTTTCTGGCTGCTTGCAATATTTCTCCTTGACCTGGAAACTCTGTAACGTGACAACAATATTCCTAGGAATTTTACTTTTTGGATCTCTTTCAGGAGGTGATCAGTGGATTTTTTCCATTTCTGTTTTATCCTCTGGTTCTTGAATATCAGGGCAGTTTTCCTTGATAATTTCTTGGAAGTGGATGTCTATGCTTTTTTTGATCATGGCTTTTGGGTCAATAACTTTAAAACTATCTCTGCTGGATGCATTTTCTAGGTCAGTGGTTTTTCAAATGAGATATTTAACTTTGCCTTCTGTTTTTTTTTAAATCGTTTGGTTTCATTTTATAATTGGTTCATTTCCCATAAAGTCATTAGCTTTCGTTTATTCCATTCTAATTTTGAAGGAATTATTTTCTTCAATGAGCTTTTGGACCTCCTTTTCCTTTTGATAGATTTTTTTTTAAAGAATTCTTCTCCTTGGTGGCTTTTTGGACCTGTTTTGCCATTTGGATTAGTCTATTTTTGAAGATGTTATTTTCTTAACCTTTTCTGGGGGTGAGGGGAGTTTTGTTTAGCAAACTGTAGACTCAGTTTTTGTGTGTTTTTCTTCTGTCACTCTCACCTTTCTTTCCAATTTTTCCTCTACTTCTCTTACTTGATTTTCAAAATCCTTTTTGAGCTCTTCCATGTCCTGAGACCATTTCATAGTTTTCTTTCAAGATCTGAATATAGGACCCTCAACCTTGCTGTCTTCTTTCAGTTGTATGGTTTGATCTTCCCCTGGTTGTATGCTTTTATTTTCCTCCTCAAAAGAAAATATCTTTTCACCAAGAACATTACCTTCTATAGTCTTATTTCCTCCCACTTTTGTCATTTCCCCAGCCAGTTACTTGACCTCTGAGCTCCTTGTTAAGTGGATGGTTTACTGGTTCATGTTCCAGGGACTTTGTGTGGATGTCTTCAGAGATATTTCAAGGGAACTATAAATTCTCAGCTCCTCCTAAGAGGTATGATAAAAGGAGAGGTGTTTATTCCTCTCCTGGCCTGCATTCTGGTCTGTGAATAACCATAAACATTCTTTTCTTCCCAGGATCTGTGAATAGCATTCCCTCTCCATAGCTGCCACCAGCTCTGCTGTTTCAGTTCTCCTTCTTGCTCCAGGGCTGCCACCAAGTACTATAACCCAGATCAGCAGCTTTATTGCCCCACCATCTGTAGGTGGAGAACTCAAGAAACAGCTGGCCACTGTAGTAGTGGCTGCTGTCACCCTGGTGCTGGGGCTAGGGCTGGGGCTCAGGGGAAAGAAATTTCCCACTGACTTTTGAAGCTGTCTTTGGTGTTTGTGGGTTAAGAAGTCTAGAAACTATGGCTCAGTGATTCCTAGAGTGTAGAGTATTAGTTTTTTCATGCTACCATTTTATGTGTTACTTTTTTGGGTAACCCACCAATTGCTTTGTACATTTTTCTATGTTTTTCTACTTTTGATATCTTATATTTCATAAAAATTTTAGCAAAGTTTAATATGCCTGAACATTTTATTTACCTTTTTCAAGATTAATTTAATTTGGTCATATTTGGGTGAATTACTCTTGATCAGTCTTTCTGTATTTTAAGGTACCTGGATTCCTGCATTTTTCCAAATAAACTCTTAAGGTTTTCCTTTTAAGATTTTGCTTTCTGATTAAAGAAGGAAAATGTAAGTAAATGAAAAAAAAAAAAACTATACTGTGACTTTGTTCATTTGAGTTTCATGTTGTGCTCTCTGAGAGGGAATGTGTCCCACAGTTTTTGAAAACTCTTAATTTAAAGGTATAGATAACATGTTAATATCACTAAGTTAGAATTTATTAAGCACCAATGATGAGCCAAGCCCTATTTGTATCGCTACTAGTGATGCAAGTATAAAATTGAACCAGTCCCAGGCTATTTGCAAGGGATTTTGAAATCCAAGATTCAGTTCTAAACAATGTTGACTTTCATACAATTTCTTTGATGTTCATGTGAATATACACATATACAGATTTGTACACAGCTTGCACACAACTCAGAATAATTAATAGCCTGTCTCTTTGAAACTTGAAACAAAAGGTCCACAACCAGGTTATCACTGATAGATTGCCACAGGCATTTGTTTCATGTATATCTTTCTAAACTGTGTCTTTAACAAAGAATCATTTGAATATAAATGACAACTAACCTGGAGCTAAGCACTGGCAATGGTCCCAATGAATTTCCAAGAATATAAAGTTCAAAAATGAACTTGGTAAACTCTAAAATACCTTCTGGCTCCAAATCCATGCTTTTGTAATTTATACATGATGTGATTAAACAAAAATAGCAGAAAAGACAAAAATTCATAATGATAGATGGGCATTGTTATAGTTTCATTTCCACAAAAGCACAATTCTTCAAAATCTCTGATTTTATAATTGCTCATTTTCATGCACAAGGGCTTGAATTATCCATCTTTCTGGGTTTGGCAGGGAATGTCTGACATTTAGGTCAACTCAACAGAGCACTGCAATTTAGCTGACATGAATTAGACACCTGTTATGTGCAGCAGACACAGTTCCTGCCCTCAGAGAGTTCACCACCATCTAGGAAAGGAGGGAGGAAATAAGATTTTATTAAACAACTATTATGTACCTGGCACTATACAAAACACCTAACAAACATCTCATTTGATCCTCAACAGAATTATGGGAAATAGGCTTTATTCTGATCTCTGCTTTTTTTGGTGAGGAACCTGAGGCAGACAGAGGTTAAGTGATTTGCTCAGGGTTACACAGCTAGTAAATATCGGAGGCTAATTCTGAACTCAGGTTTTCCTGACTCCAAGTCCTGTACTCTATACACTGTGTGACCTTGGTTTCTTCATCTCTATCTATTGATTCCCAATTAAAGCAATACAAGAAAATTATGAAAAGAAAGTTAATAAATTGGAAAAAAAGAGGTCCAAAATCTTAAGGAAGAAAAGAACTTCTTGAAAACTAGAATTTAGCAAGAGGAATTGAATGACATTATATAGATACCATGAAATAATTAAACTAGAAAAAATTAGAAGAGAATCTGAAACATCTCAGTAGAAAAAGAACTGATCTGTAGAACAGATAGAGGAGAGAGCATAAGAATTCTCAGACTACTTGAAAGTTATGATAAAAAAATCTGGATAGAATATTAAAATAAATTATTAAAATTTCCTAAAGTCTTTTAAGCTCCAACTTAAATTCTATCTCAAACTGGAAGTCTTTCTCAATGACCCAAATATAAAATCTTTCCTCTTATAATTATTTCCTTTTTATCTTCTCTATAACTGATTTTGTTTGTATTTGTTTGCTTGTCTCCTCCATTTGATTGTAAGTTCCTTGAGGACAGGGACTATCTTTTCTTCTTTTCTTTCACATCACTTAGTACTTAGGAAGCAATTAATAAAAGATTATTTACTGATTGAGTGACTGAAAGTGTGACTACACCTTCTAACCATTCTGTGTGCACTGATGTGTTAATCTCTAGAGGCAAATTATGGTCTGGATAAAGTGGGGTATATTGGAATGCAGTCCATACTAGCAAATTCAGTAACTATTCCAAGGCTGTATTATTTGTGGACTATCAGGAATATTTATTTGGCCATAACTTTTTATACATACAGGTCTCCATCTTCTCTGCCTTGAGAAGAAGTTTTCATATGGAATGTTCATGAGGATTAAGATTTCATGTCTAATAATATGGCATTTGGAAGAATCCCATTTTAAGTTACAATAACACCCAGTTCTTTAGAACAAAGATATGCTTATGTCTCTAACAGATGGCCCTTTGTAATAGTGTTTTGTAATCTGATTAAACCAAAGATCATTAAAGGAGAAACCATAGATAGTAGGTGCTTTCATCAACCCTGATCCATGGAAGAGAAAAATACTCTTACAAAGACATTATTGTGTTGCTGTCGATGATTTGTGATGTGATTGTTTTGGAATTAAACGCAGTATATTTTTAACATTTGATAGACTTTTACAAACATTTTTGATATTTCAAGGATATGAATGTGTACATACATACACATAAATGTATATATATGTACATATATATAATCTGCAAGTTTTGTAAAATAACTTTTCATAAGGAAACTTTATATTTTTTTTATTTTTGTATTAAATTTTATCTTCATAGTTCAGTTTATGTTCTCTCCTGCTTCCCTCCTTTTCTTCCACATCAATCAAGCAAGAAGAAAAAGACCAGTTGCAAGTATGTTTAGTCAATAAAAATATATTTTCTCATTGCCCATTTCGTGTGTGTATATGTGTATGTTTGTGTGTATGTGTATGTGCACGTGTGCGTGTGTGTGTGTGTGTGCTCACACATATATGCACGTGGTATATGTTTGTACATCTATGTACAAAAATCTACGTTTTGCGTTCACCCTCTCTCTGGGCAACATGTTTCATCATGAAGCCTAAGGAATTGTGATTGGTCACCATGGAAATTGAAGTTCCTAAGTTTGCATGTTAATATAAATTTTGTCTTATTTGGCCAAGATACGCCTTGTCACTCTCTCATCCCAAACACTTCACCCCATTTGAAAAGAAAAGAAAAGCAAAATCCATTACACACATATAGACAATTAAAACAAATTTCCACATTAGCCATGTCCCAATAAATATTTATCTCATCCTACATTTTCTGTCCTTCACTCCTCTATCAGGATATGGGTAGCTTATTTCTCCATTAATTATCTGAAATAATGATTGGTTATTGCATTAGTAACCGTTCAGCACAATATTATTCCATCACATTTATATACCATAACCTGTTTATCCATTCCTCAATTTATGGGCATCCCCTCAGAGTCGCTTCTTGGCCACCTCAAGAAACAAAACCAATAAAGGCACGAACAAAAATCTACGTGCCATGGTAGATACAGTGATGAGCCTGGAATCAGGAAGATGTGAGTTCAAATCTAACCTCCGATACCTACTAGTCCTATGACCTTGGGCAAGTCCTTCAACTTTTGTTTCTCTATTTCCTCAATGGATAAAAGAGGGACTAATAACAGCACCTGCCTTCCAAGGTTGTTATGAGAATCTAATGAGATGATTATAAAATGCTTAGAACAGTGCCTACCATATAGTAAGTGCCTTACAAAGGTTTCTTGTTGTAGCTGCTATTTTTCACATCCTTAGAATCTGTTATGCTTAGGGCGCATCCCTTCTTCTAACTGACCCTCCCCCTTCTCTCTTCTTCCTTACATTTCACTACTGACCGAAGTGTACCTTGGTACCAATTTTGTGCATGTGTATTCTTACTTCTCTTCATCTTTTCAGATGAGTGAGGTCCAAGTATCAGCCATCCCTATTCTCAAATCTTCTCCTGATTTGTATGAATGTAAACTTGTACACCCTCATTGGTGGGAAAATTTTCCTTCACATTCCTTTCTCTGTCCCCTGCCCCTCACAGTGTATGCCTCTTTCCCTCTTCCTATTCTTCTCTGTAAGATGATAAAGATATAACAGAATCACTCCCACACCTTCTCTAATTAGAGTCCCTCATTTAACTCCAATGATGATAGGGAACAGAAAGAAAGTATGCCATTCTCTTATAATTTAATGTGTTTTATCCTTGTTTATTTTTATCATCATTCATTAACATTTGAATTTTTGTGATTCCCTTCCCTCTTCTGATTTTAGTTCAAAAATTTTC
This sequence comes from Bettongia penicillata ogilbyi, assembly GCA_023548195.1. Lineage (NCBI taxonomy): Eukaryota > Metazoa > Chordata > Mammalia > Diprotodontia > Potoroidae > Bettongia > Bettongia penicillata. Next base: position 152,813 of record JAJHZJ010000343.1, read on the forward strand.
CACCAGTTTCCCTTTAGTCAAGAATGTTTGGAAGTATTTCATTTCATTAAAGATCCATTTTCCTCTATTTCATTATACTTAGTTTTGCTGGGTAAGTTATTCTTGGCTATAATACTTGGCCCTTATACTTTGCCTTATGGAATATCATGCTACAAATTATCTGCTCCTTTAAAGAGTGGGACTAATCATGACTGTGGCTCCTTGGTACCTAAATTATTTTTCTGCCTGTTGGCAGGAATGTTTTTGCTAGATGTTAGCTATTGAGGTTCCTAAGAGTTTTCATTTTTGGATTGCATTCAAGAAGTGACTGGTAAATTTGTTTTCAGTTTCTAATTTTTCCTGTTTTTTAAAAAAAAATAATTACTTTTTTAAACTTCATTTTCTTTTGCTTTTATACAATTTTGGGTTCTAAACTTCCTCTCTCTACTCCCCATCCCCAAAATGGCATGCAATCTGATGCAGGCTCTACAGGTATGATCATATAAAACCTACCAATGTAGTTAAGTTGTAAAAGAAAAATGAGAACAAAAAGGGAAATATACACACAAACACACACATACACACACACACACAGAAGGATGAAAAAATAGTATAGGTTCAACTGTATATAAACTCCACAGCTCTTTCTCTAGATGTGGATAGCATTTTCTTTCATGAGTCTTTTGAAATTGTCTCAGATTATTGCATTGCTGAGAAGAACTGAGAAGAGTCTTACCAAAGTCAGTCATTGCACAATGTGGCCTTTACTGTGTACAATATTTTCTTGCTTCAGGACATTTCACTCAGCATCAGTTCATGCTTCCGGGTTTTTCTGAAGTCTGTCTGCTCATCATTTCTCATAGCACAATAATATTGCACCACATTTCACATACCACAACTTGTTCAGCCATTCAACTGTTGGGTTGATTTCCAAATTTTTGGCCACCACAAACATAGCTGTTCTAAGTATTTTTTGTACATTTGGGTACTTTTCCCTTTGTTAATGATCTCTTCGGAATACAGAACTAGAACTGCTATTGCTGGGTCAAAGGGTGCACACAGTTTTATAGTCTTTGAGCATAGTTCCAAATTGCTCTCCAGAATAGTTGGCACAATTCAAAACTCCACAAACAATCCATCAGTGATCCAATTTTCCCATATTGTCTCCAACATTTATCATTTTCCTGTTTTGTCATGTTAGTCAATCTGACAGATGTGATATGGTACATCTGAGTTGTTTTAATTTGAATTTTTCTAATCAATAATGACAGAGCATTTTTTTATATGATTGAAGATAGCTTTAATTTCTTTCTCTGAAAACTTCCTGTTCATGTCATTTGACCATTTTTCAACTAGGAAATGACTTGTATTCTTAGAGATTTGATACAATTCTCTATATATTTTAGAAATGTGGCCTTTATCTGAAACACAAGATGTAAACATTTTTTTCCTAGCTTTCTGCTTCCCTTCTAATCTTGGTTGCATTGGCATTGTTTGTGTAAAAACATTTTAATTTAATGCAATCAAAGTATCTATTTTACATTTCATAATGTTTTCTATCTCTTCTTTGGTCATAAATTCTTTCCTTCTCCATAGATCTAACAAATAAAGTATTCCTTGTTCTCCTATTTTGCTTATAGCTTCACCCTTTACATGTGACACCATTTTGACCTTATCTTGTCATGTGGTGTAAGATTTTGGACTATGCCTACTTCCTGCCATACTGTTGCCAGTTTTCCCAGCAGTTTTTGTCAAATATTGAATTCTTATCCCAGAGGTTGATGTCTTGTTTTATCAAACAATAGATTGCTGTAGTCATTGCCTACTCTGTGCTTTGTACCTACCCTATTCCACTGATCCATCACTCTATTTCTTAGACAGTACCAAGGTACTTGTGATGATTGCTGCTCTGAATTACAGTTTTAGAGCTGATATAGTTAGGCCACGTTCTCTTCTGTTTCTATTCCATTAATCCCTTGATATAATGAACCTTTTGTTCTTCCAATTTAATTTTGTTATTATTTTTTCTAACTCTATAAAACATTTTTGTTTGTTTTCCTCTCTGTTTCTAAGAGATCTCAGTGTTTTTATGATTTCTTGAAATAGGATGCCTTTCCCCTTTTGTTCTTTGGTCATACCATTCAAATAGTACAATGTCTCTGAAATTTTCCCTCCTCCATCTGTTTTCCAGATCAATAGCTTTTGCTATGACATACTACACATTTTCTCTTTTTATGTCTTTTAATTTTTTTTTTATTTCATATCCATGTTGGCTTCAATTTTGTCCATTTGAATTTTCAGGAAGTTTGTTGTTTTTTGTTCCAATTGTGACAAGGTATTAATTTCTTTTCCAATTCTTACTTCCATAACTCTCATTTCTTTCCCATTTTTAATTGTTTTCATTCAACTTGTAAAAATATTTTTGATTCATCTCTTCTAGTGATTTTAGTTAATTTTGTACCGAAGTTGTTTTCTCTCTGAAGCAGAGGTTGGAAAAAGAATTCATTTTTTTCCCTGAACTTTGTGTGGTACATTTGCTAGATTCCTCAGAAATTTGTGGAGAATAATCAACTATATTGCTGCCCAACATTCCACCCTCTTGGATGTGCCACTCTTCCTAAAGTTACCTATTACCATGTGCAGGACTGAAAACAAAATTATTACACACATCTTGTTATTTATATAACACTTGAACATTATGAAACAAGCTTGGTATCCCATTTAAGTTCATTAAAATTTAATTATTATAAAGATTCCTTGATAAAGACAAAAGGTTTCTGCTTTCCTTTTTTCTTTTCTTTCTTTTCATCCTTTTCATAAAATAGGATCATTTGCTAACAGATTGGAGGGATGTTACCAGGCCTATACTCTAAAGTCCTCACTTTATAGATGAAGCAATTGAGTTCCATTAAATTGAAGTTACTTAAGCAATATCATGTGGACAGGAGGCATCAGAGCTGGTATTGAAATTTAAATACTCTGACTTCAAGTCTAAGCATACTTACACTGCCCCACACTACCTTCTTTATGAATTCAGGGCAATTCTTGTCATCTTATATATATATATATATATATATATATATATATATATATATATATATATTTGGTATTTTTCCTCGGTTCTTGAACTGCATCTACTTTTATCTGAAGATGTCTATCATATCATGTTTTCCTTTTGTTCTGTGCTTTATGTTTTTGATTCACAGAAAGGTAATAGTGGCAATGTATGATTTTTTTTTGGAAACTATATTATTTGCACATTAAATTAAAATACAAAGATTGAATTTATCAGACCCTTTTGCTTCCTTCCCTTACTTACTAAACTTGTGGGCACCCCTACAAATGGCCAAGGGACAGATGAGAAATTCTTCAAACTATTCAAGTGATTTGCAAAGTAACCAATTTCTTGCCAATATCATGCTTCTGAGAAAATAGGTGTTTACCATAGTACAGTATGAGAGGAGAAAAAGAGTACTTCTATATATTAAACTAAGATGACATATATCCATTCATGTTTTCATTTTCAAGGAAATATGATTTCCCAATTTTTTATGCCAAATGTGAATATTTGTGTGACTATATGTGTCTACATGTGCATGTGTGCATGTATACGAACATGTAAAGAAATACATAAGAAATAGTAAGACCAAGATATGGAAGGAGGTGAACCTCTAGGTTTCAAACAATGCTTTTAAGTATTCTGGAAAAAAATCTTTAAAGGGAAAAAAAAGTTTTGCATGTTAGAAAACAAATACGAACAGCCATTGGATTCAATGACAAAGATTTGTGAAATCCGTCATTTAAAAACCACTTAGCAACTATTCATTTATTACATTTCTAATTTTTACATACAGTTCATTTTATTGAGCAATCCTCAAAGTACTTTTGAATCTTCATTGAAGGAGGGAGCTTCCACAGTGGTTGCCATCCTCTGTTAAAGTCATTTGTCTAAATGACCTCTTCCTTTCTGCTTCCCTCCAAAACAAAATGTGCTTTATATCACAATTTGCTGCAATCTGAACAAGAAAATATGGATATGTAGATGAAATGACATATTTTTCACTTTGTGAACATTTTTCTGTTTTCTGAAAGGAGACTCACCACTTCTCTATTAAGAAAGAAATATATTTCAGGGAAGTAGCAGTGCTCATCCATTCAACCAATAGAGTGGGAGGAGAGGAAATTGTAAGTAAGGAGGAACATAATCTATTTCCACTCTCAACCACACATGAAGTATTAAAATACACAACCAACATTATTTCCAGATGCTGAAATGAAAGTGACAGTGAACTGGAATACAGATTCAAAAATTCCAGCAGGTAATGTAGAAAAGAAAATTTGGGGGAAATGTGCCTCTCTACATGCATTGGGAATTGAAGGTGTCTTACTTGATCAAAATTTCACTTGGTACACCCTGGGACAATGATGTTAAAACATACTACAGTTCTGTCAATTATCCTTTTTTGTTTCATAGAGCCATGAAAAATTGGTCTTACTAAGGATTATTCATTTAGATATCAATTACTTTCAGACTGCAAAAATAAGGATAATCTCTACACTAGTTCATCTCCTCTTACATATTAAGTCGCTACATTCGATTGGACTACCATAACCCATAATGTTTATTGTTATTCTTTTGTATTTCGCATTTTTATATAAAATGTATCTCACATGTGTTACCTAACCACTTCACCCCCCCTTTATAAAGCTTAGCTGATTTCTTATTTCTTATGAAATTCATCTCCCTTAATTTACTAATTCCATTTTTTTTCTTTATCAGTCATGAAGATTGCATTTGCCTTCTCAGCAATCATGTTACTGACTTGTCTAAGAATAGGAATTAAAAGAAGGTTTAGAAAATAAAACCTATATTAATAATTTGCATCTCTTCATACCCTCAATCGCCTACACTGCTTTTAGTCTTTAGTTAGCTTTTAACTTCTGTAGTCCCCTGCTTCTTTCCAGTTTTACTCAGTTGCTTGTTCTTATGAAAATGAGGAAAGTTTGGCAATCTATTGTTTTGAGAATCTTGATGGAATTTCTTTGAGGTCATTTTCGTTAACTCCTACAATTGTATTTCTGCCTTTTATTTTTGTTCTCCTAGTGGTTTGTTTGAACACCTGTTGAGGTAATCACATAATAAACAAAAGGGAACTTAGGAAAACAAGAATATATATAATATATTATATATTATATAATATATGATATACATAATATATTATATAATAATTATATAAAATAATATATATTATATATAATATCTCCTACAGAGCAAAACTTATTATAAAAGTTTTAATCCCAGAAAACACGCTAGTAATGAAGTGTTAAATTGCAAAAATATGATAATTGCCAGATGATACATTTATGGGGTAGAAACAATTACTCCCCAGAGTGAATTAAAAAAGAAAGGTTGTCATAGGATGAAAATGGTAGGCCAAATACATGGGACCTTAAAAACCAGTCAGGTGGATACATTAAACATATAATCAAAGACACATTCCTGCTTCTGACATGATGCAGAGAAAATATACAAAACTGATGAGGGGGATGATATGAGATGCTGAGTAGAAATAAGAGAGTGGAAATGTCTAACACGTAGGCCAGAGGCATCTTTCAGATTAGACCAGAAACCTGGATACCTATTCCAGTTCCTTATCTATACATAACTATGATAGTTTTTCTAGGCTCAGTTCTGAAGAAGCCCAACCCCAAATCTCCCACTAACTCGCTCAGCAAATGACTATCTGGGGTACTTAGAAGACAATCTTATATTTTAGTCTAGATTTTCTTTTGAGAAGGGGGTGGTAGCAAATAGTTATCTAAATGCATACTATGAATAAGGTACAATGGCTCAGTTTTTTTTCCTCATACAGAAAGTAATGAGAAACATAAGAGAAACAGTGTGTATTAACAGAAAATTTAAAAACCATTCAGTTTTTTCATCATTACTACAGTCAATTAGGATGCTAACATTCAAGTTTTATTAGGATATGAAAGGTTTTGCAAGACTGCTAATTAGCTGTATTGTATTTCACTTCTTTGGTATTTTCCAGGGTAGTAAACTTGATATTTTTGGTGGCCTTTTATTGCTGGCTTTCCAATGGGCCAAGCTACTCTTACAACTACCTAGATACTTTCCTGACTTTGGGAGGCAGGCAAGTGGAAGATACAAGTTTTGAACTTTTCAATGTTCTTAAAATCAATACTAAAAAGAAAGAAATACACTAGAGAGATAAAGGTTGCCAGAGATCCCAGTATAACTCTAACTAGTTAAGTACATGGTCCACATGGGAATTGTCAGCCCTGCTACCATTTTATTGGGAGTAAAGTAGTACTGTTACTCTGTACCTCTTGTTGTAGTCACATCTTGTCACTTAGGAAGCTATGTCCATGACAACATCCACCCAGAAGCAATCTTATTTTACTAGATGTAACATCCTATTATCAGTTATTTTAGCTCAGCAAATACTCAAGAGACTCTGGGCAATGAGGATGCCAAATACCCAGAGTCCTCTCAAGGAAATGGGCTGAGAATATTTGCACATGCTTTAGGGAATATACCCTTTCAGTTAGGCAGAGATAGCCACTGAAAAATAATTGCCAAGACCTACAGAACTGAGATGGTATAGGACAATTTCTCAGAAGGGATTTGAAAACAGGTGCTGTATTTTTGCATGTTTCCTTACTCTATACTAACTTTGACTCCAAGATGTTAATCCTGTATCTCTTTTCCCCCTTTGTTCTTTTGTAAAGACCTAAATATTTTTCCTTCCAAGTATAAAAAACTATACGTAAATTTGTTTGCTTTATTTATGTATTTTGTACTTATTGGAAGTTCAGTTCACAGAAGGCTATTAAAGGGGAAGTTTCCTCAAGGGAAAGAAAGAGATGACAGACAGAGAGACAGACAGAGACAGAGGGAGAGAAAGATAAACACTTAGAAGCAAAGTCAAAAACAGACACTCAGAAATACAAAAGGACAAAAAGACAGAAACAGAGAGAGACCATCAGAGACATAGTCAAAGGCAGAGATAGTCAGAGAGACAAAGATTCAGAGACAGATATATAGAGATAAAAACAAACAGAGATAGAAACTGAGACAGAACATCAAAGACACAGAGATAAAGATATTCAGAAAAAAACAGAGAGACAGACAGAATGACAGAGACAGGCAGAAAGTTGGAGAGAAACAGAGACAAGACAAAAGTAAAGAGACATAAAATTGGCGACAGAGAAAACAGTGACATATTGTGCCAGAATCATTTTTGTGGACCCAAGTTGATCAAACAAAAATAGAATTATCGATAGTTTGATACAAAGGTTTCTCAGAGCAGAGAAGGGGCATTCATACCAAGTAAATTCTCCAGCCAATTTATCAATAGTAAGTAGGCATATGCAAATGGAAATGGTTAAACAATTCTGTATGATCCACCACCTGACAACTGCATAGAGATGTGTAAGGCAGAATTTGTCCCAGTGGTATGAAGTAGAAGTCAGCCTGGCTTCATTTGTTCAGTTTCCTGTGGAGGATGTGTTAAAAACTATAACTGATTCAGAGTGGAAGGTAAAATGAGATTCTCCAGTAATATAATCTACATGAAAAACCTGGTTTAGTGGATCAAGAGCTAGTGTTAATATGGAATAGCTCTAAGTTCAAGGTTTCCAACTGACAGGCTGGTCAGCTGGCCTTCAAGAAGTAATTGACCTTCCCAATGCTTTAGGGCACTCTATAAGCCTTTAAACGACAGCACACATGTTACCTGCATTGATGGAAGTAATTTCCTCTAGTAATTTCCTCAATACCATTGAAATCATGACTGGTTCAGTAATCTTCAGTTCTCAGTCTGAAGATGAATATTTCCATCCAATAATTCCCTCCTGAAGAACACATAATAAATAGAGGTTGAGTAAGCATTGCATTGAATTCCCCAGCCACCCCACTTCCTTCATGGCAAAAGAAAACAAATAGGGAAGGGCAAGGAGAAAAAAAGTGACTAAAGAGGGTAAAGGCATATAATCATAACTCTGATATTAATATTATTAGGTCTGTTATTTTTCCTATGTGTATTATGTGGGTCACTATGACTTTTGTAAAAGTTGACATTTAAATTTTCAAAGTCTGCTAATATACCATACAATAATACTGGTTCACCCTATAGACTCATTTAAAAGGTGAAATATAGAGATGAGAGATACAGTAAAGTGAAAATACCTGATAGTATTTTGTCTGTGCTTAAATCCTCTAGAAATGCTGACATTTAAGACTATCTTTTGAGAATTCTAGGGGAAAATAGTTTGGTTGTCTTTTATGGTTTGGTATAGTAGTTAGTATAAATTGTTTCTGTTACCATTTCTATTTACTCCTTTTTAACTTTGCCTCCCCAATTATAGTTGGAATTGATTTAGAATTAAGATTTATCAGTGTTAGGTTTGATTTTCTTCTTTGTACTCAGACAGCCCTGGAGTATGAGTACTTCAGAGGAAACTGCCTATTTCCTGGTAGGATAAAAAATGTTCTGATAGCCACTTTTAGACTTAATTTTTCTCAGCAGGACCTAAAAAAAAGGACACCAGCTATATTTGTTTTAAGAATGCATCTATTCAACAGTAAAACAAAGTCAACCAAACATTCGGTCATATAATAAATCTCTACTAATTGTCATAGAAAGTGAGGCTGGTGACCTTGCACATCCCTCCCTCACTCCAAATGAAGTCAAGTGCAAGTCATGTCATATGGTTTTCTTTAAAAGTGAAGGATGAATACAACAACAGCAATGAACACAATCTGTGAGTAGACCCGGACCATCTCCCCTTCCCCTTCCTTTTCTCCAAACGCAGGTAAATTTGTATGATCGGAGAATGCCCAGTTAACTTGTGGTTTACTGGCTAGATTTCTTCCTTCCCTGTCCCCTTCCTCTTCCCCTTCCCCTTCCCCTTCCCCTTCCCTTCTTTTCCTTCCCTTCCATTTCCCAAAACTTTAAACCTACTGCACTCTGAAGCCCATAGATTGGACAACACTAGGCTTCTGCCCAAGCTCCAATTAAGGTCTCTTTTCTGGACTCTTCTAGCTTTAGAGTTTTTATCAATAGTAATTGTAGCTGCTTCCCTCCCACCTTGATTCAGTTATTTTTCTTTGGCTCATTAAAGGGCCCATCCCCTGACTACTTCTTAAAAAGGCCTATTCACTGAATGGGCATTACCACACCCTAAATGAATATCTGATTAGGCCTTGGTCTAAAGGGGCCAAGGTCTCTCATTGCATCCTGGGCCACTTCCAGTTAAGTAAGAGAAGTAGAGGAGAAATTGGGAAGAGAAATGAGAGTTATGCAAGAAAATCATGAAAATGTTATCAAGAACTTGATAAAGGAGACCCCCCAAAAATACTGAAGAAAATAACCTTAAAATAGACTAACCTAAATAGTAAAAGAAATCCGAAAAGTCAATGAGGAGAAGAATGTCTTAAAAGCAGATTTGAACAAATGGAAATAGAGGTCCAAAAGTTCACCAAAAAAAAATAATAATAATTCCTGCAAAATTAAAATGGAGCAAATGGAAGCTAATGACAATGAGAAATCAAGAAATTTAAAACAGAATCAAAACAATGAAAAAAATAGAAGACAATGTGAAATATCTTAGTGAAAAAACCACTGACCTGGTGCACTAAAGATGTATTTTTGCTTATCATTAATGCAATTTTGCTTTATAATGGGAAGCTCATTCCCACCCATTAATAGGCTCATGTGACTTGTCTGGGTCACATGCAAGTCTGAGTCATGTGGAGTCTGTGATGGAAGAAGCTTGCTGAACAGGTGGGACAGGAAGGGTAAAACAAGAAGAGGCAGAGCTAGAACAGAGCTAAGAGAAAATTGATGAGTCCAGTCAGAGCTAGGAAGGATGCAGGCAAACAGGCTGCTGAACAGTGTGAGTGGAAGAGCTTGTTTGTAATTTTGTTTATGGTGTTCTGTTTGTGATTTGTTTAGTGGAGCTGTTTGTGGGAAACCTAGCAAGGTAAAGGCTTGGGGGTGGTGTTGTTCTTTGCAATATTATTGTATATACATTTTTGTTACTATGGATTTGGCTTTCTGGTGTCTGAATAAAAGTTTTAGTTCTGTCTTCCATGTGAAGAGTCTGTTGTACTTTGTGATTCAGAATTGCACTGGGATATTCACGGCGACCCTAGGGGTTGTGTATTGCATTGGTGCGACAGCTGGAAAATAGATCCAGGAGAGATAATTTAAAAATTATTGGACTATCTGAAAACCATCGTTAAAAAAAAGAGCCTAGACATCATCTTTCAAAAAATATCAGGGAAAACATGCCCGGATAGTCTAGAATCAGAGTGTAAAACAGAAATGGAAAGAATTCATCAATCTCCTCCTAAAAAAGATTCCAAAAGGAAAACAAATAGGAATATTGTAACCAAATTCCAGAGTTTCCACATCAAGGAGAAAATATTGCAAGAAACCAGAAGGAAACAATTTGAGTATTGTGGAAATACAATTAGGATAACACAGTTATCTAGCAGCTTCTACATTAAGCAATTAAAGGCCTTAAAGTATGACAACCTGAAGATCAGAAGAGCTAGGATTAAACCAAGGTTCTCCTAGCTTACAGAACTGAGTGTAATCCTTCAGGGTGGAAAATGAACATTCAATAAAACAGAAGACTTTCAAGCATTCTTGATGAAAAGACCAGAGCTGAATGGATAATTTGACTTTCAAATAAAAGGAGGAAGAAAATGATAAATTACCTCATAGCATGAAGAACAAAATTATATTACAGTAGAGGGAAAGGAGAGGAGATGAGCATTTTTTGATATTTACTCTCATCTGATTTGGTTCAAGGAGGGAACAACAAATTTAGTTAGGTATAGAAATCTAACTAGCTCTAGGGGCAGTAGAAGGGGAAGGAGGAAAGAAAAGGGAGAGGAGATTAAAAGGGAGGGAAGAAATAGTAAGGGTAAAGGGGACTAAAAGAAAATGGGGCTGAAAGAAGGAAGAGAAGACTGAGGGAGGCAGTGGTCAAAAATTAAAACTCTGTTGTGGAGGAGAAGGTAGAAAGGAGAACTGAAAGCACAAATGGTGGAAAAGAGGATGGAGGGAAAGATACAGACAGTCATCTTAACTGTGAATGGGATGAACTCTGCCATAAAATGAAGACAGTGAGCAAAATGCATTAAAAACCATACTCCAACAATGTGGGTTTACAAGAAATATATTTGAAATGGAGGGAGATCCACAGGATTAAGATAAAAGGTTGGAGTAAAAAATATTGTGCTTCAGCTGATGAAAAAAAAAGCAGGGGTAGCAATCCTAATCTCAGACAAAGCAAAAGTAGAAATAGATATAATCCAAAAAGATAAGGAAGTAAACTATATCCTGCTAAAAGACACTATAGAAATGAATCAATTTCATTACTAACCATATATTCTCCAAGTACTACAGTATCCACATTCTTAGAGAAGGAGTTAAGGGAGTTATAGGAAGAAAAATATAGCAAAACAAAACTAGTAGAGGACCTCCACCTCCTCCTCTCTGAACCTGATAAATCTAAACTCAAAATAAACAAGAAAGAAATTAATGAGGTGAATAAAACTCTGGATGAGGTATATCTGATAGATCTGTAGAAAAAATTGAATGGGGATAGGAAGGAATATATATTTTCTCAGAGGTACATGGAACATATACAAAAATTGACCCTGTACTAGGTCATAAAAACCTGACAATCCAGTGCAAAATGGCAGGGCAGGGATAGTGAATGAATACTTCTCAGATCATAACACAATAAAAATAATATGTAATAAAATACCATGGAAAGATAGACCAAAAATTAATTGGAAACTAAATAATGTCATCATAAAGAATGAGTGAGTTAAACAACAAATCATAGAAACAATGAACAACTTCATTCAGGAGAATGACAATAATGAGACAATTTACAAATCTTATGGGATACTGCAAAATCAGTTCTTAGGGAAGTTTTATATCATTCAATGCCTACACGAATAAAATAGAGAAAGAAGAGATCAATGAATTGGACATGTAGCTGAAAAAGCTAGGAAAAGAACAAACTGAAAATCCCCAAGTAAATACCAAATTAGAAGTACTGAAAACCAAAGGAGAGATTAATAAAATTGAAATTAAGAAAATTATTGAACTAGGAAATAAAACTAAAGTTGGTTTTATGAAAAAAAACAATAAAAATGACAAGCCTTTGATCAATTTGAATAAAAAAAGATGAAAACCACATTACCATAATCAAAAGTAAAAGGGTGAACTCACCTCCAATGTGGAGGAAATTAAAACAGTAACTAGAAACTACTTTGTCCAACTCTATGTACACAAAATCTACAATCTAAATGAGATGGCTGATTATTAAAAAATAAATAAGTAAATTTCCCAGAGGAAATACTTAAATGTTTAAATAACCCCATTTCAGAAAAAAAAAATTGAACAAGCCATCAATGAACTCCCTATGGAAAAATCTCCAGGGCCAGATGAATTTACAAGTGAATTCTATCAAGCACTTAAAGAATAGTTAATTCTAATACTAGAAAGATTTTGGGGAAATTGGGGAAGACAGAGTCCTACCAATTCCTTTTTATGATACAAACATGTTTCTGATACCTAAACCAGGAAGAACCAAAACAGAGAAAGTAAACCACAGACCAATTTTTCTAATGAATATTGAGGCAATGCTTTTAATTAAGATTTTAGCGAAAAGAATATAGTAACTTGTCATGAGAATAATGCATTATGATAAAGTAAGATTTATACCAGGAATGCAGGGTTGGTTCAATATTAGGAAACCCATTAATATTACTGATCATATCAATCACAAAACTGACAGAAGCCACACAATTATCTCAATAGATGTAGAAAAAAGCTTTTGACCAAATACAACACCAATTCATATTGAAAACACTAGAGAGCATGGCAATAAATGGAACCTTCCACAAAGTCATAAGCAATACCTACCTCAAACCTTCAGCAAGCGTTTTAAGCAAAGAGGGTAAGCTAGGTGTATTTCCAATAAGAGCAGGATGAAACAAGGATGTCCATTATTGCCACTGTTACTCAATATGGTACTAGCAATTGTAGCTGTAGCAAGAAGAAAAGAAAAAGAAATTGAAGTAATTAGAATAGAAGAAGAAATGAAGTTATCACTCCTTGCAGATGATATGATGATATACTGAGAGAATCCCAGAGAATCAAGTCAAAAACTATTTGAAATAATAAACAACTCTGGCAAAGTTGCAGGTTAAAAAATAAGCCCACACAAATCTTCTGCATTTCTATATATTACTAACAAAGTCGAACAGGAAGAGATAGAAAGAGAAATCCCATTTCAAGTTAGGGTACACACTATAAACTAATTTGGGGTCAACCTGCCAAAACAAATGTAGGGATGAAATGAACATATTTACCAAACACTATTTGCACAAATAAAGTCAGATCTAAGTAAGTGGAAAAACATCAGTTGCTCATTGTTAAGCTGAGCCAATATAATAAAAATGAAAATTCTTCCTAAATCAATGTACTTATTCAGTGACATACCAACCAAACTATCAGATAATTGTTTTCTAGAGCTAGAAAAAATAATATTAAAATATATCTCAAAGAGCAAAATGTCCAAAATATCATGGGAACTAAAGAAAAGAAATGCTAGGGAAAGTGGCCAGCCCTACTAGATCTCAAATTGTATTATAAAGCAGCAATTATCAAAACCACTTGATAATGGCTAAGAAACAGAGGGGTAGACCAGTGGAATATGTTAGGTACTCAAAACAAAGTAGTCAATGAATTTAACAGTCTACTGTTTGATAAATTCAAGGACCCCAGCTTCTGAGATAAGAACTCACTATTGACAAAATTCCTGGGAAAACTGGATAACAGTGTGGTAGAAACTGGGCATAGAACAATGACTGACACCATATACAAGGATAAAATCCAAATGGATACATGATCTAGGTATAAAGATTGATGCTAAAACAAATTAGTGGAGGAAGGAAGAGTATATTTATCAGATTTATGGAGAATGGAGGAATTTTTGACTAAACACAAGATAGGAAACATTGTGAATACACAATGGATAATCTAGATTATGTTAAACTGAAAAGTTTTTGCCCAAACAAACCCAATGCAACCATGGTTAGGAAGGAAGCCGAAACCTGGTTAAGAATTTTTGCAGGTATTGTCTGTGATAAAGGCCTCATTTCTAAAATATATAAAGAACTGAGTCAAATGTACAAGAATATAAATCATTCCTCAATTGATAAATGCTCAAAGGATATGAACAATGAATTTTCAGAGGAAGAAATCAAAGCTATCCATAGTCCTATGAAAAAATGCTCTAAGTTACTATTGATTAGAGAGATGCAAATCAGAACAACTCTGAGATACTATATCACACCTATCATATTGGCTAACATGACAAAACAGGAAGATGATAGATGCTGGAGAAGATGTGGGAGAGTTGGAACACTAATTCATTGTTGGAGGAGCTTTCAGTTGATACAGTCATTCTGGAGAGCAAATTGGAACTATGCTTGAAGGGCTGCAAAGATGTGCATACTCTTTGACCCAGCAATATTGCTTCTAGGTCTGTTTCTCCAAGAGATCATAGAAATGGGAAAGGATCCCACATGTATAAAAATATTTATAGCACTAGTCTTTGTGGTGACCCAAAACTAGAAATCAAAGGGATGCCAATAAATTGGGGAATGCCTGAATAAACTGTGGTATATTAATGTAATGGAATACTATTGCGCTATAAGAAATGAAGAGAAAGAATTTAGGGAGGCCTGGAAAGACTTATATGAAGATGCTGAGTGAAAGGAGCAGAACCAGGAGAACTTTGTACACAGCAACAACTACAGTGTGTGAGGATTTTTTCTGGTAGACTTAGCACTTCAATGCAATGTAAGGATTTTAAATATTCTGAATGGATTCTTGAGGCAAAATGCCTTCCACATCCAAATAAAAGCACTAGGGAATTCAATGGCAGAATGAAGCAGATCATTTTCTTTTATATTGTATTTTGTTTTGTTTTGCTTTATGATTTCTCTCATTCATTTTAATTCTCCTATGCAACTTGACTAAGGTGAAAATGTATGTAATATGAATGTATGTGTAGAACCTTTATAAAATTGTGTGCGATCTCAGGGAGGGAGGGGGCAGTAGCGGGAAAGATGGGAGGGAGGAGAAAAACCTAAGATATGTGGAAGTGATTGTAGAACACCGAAAACAAACAAAATAATTTAATTTAATATTTTTTTAAAAAAGAATATATGATTATTTGAATGGGATCCAATGTCTGCCTTTTTTTAGAAAGTCATTCCTTCATCAAGAGTAAAACTGATGATGTGAATAAGAAAATTTAAAAAAAGAGAAAAATTTTGATTTTTCTTTGAGTGCAATTATATTGCTTCAGGAAAGTTAAACCCTGTTCTACTATGCTCTGGAAAGTTGGTGCCTTGATGCCCATCATCTTGAGGATCTAATAGCTGCCCAAGATCAAAATTTGAATGTCAAGAAAAAAATTTGAAATACATCCCTCCCTGTTACCCACAAAAATGACCTTTTTTCAGTTTTTTTTTTGTATGACTAGAGGTAATACAATTTGTGGACAATCACTAAATGCTAGTAGACTTGTTGTTCTATAAACCAGTTAATCACAATACCAAAAGACTCTTGCCTGTTGCTTCTCATTCCAAAGGAAAGGAGATTTTTTTTCTCCAATTATTATTCTTTTCACCCCATCATAACACCTGTAGTTCAAACTAGCATTTTCTTTCTCTCATGTATGATAACCCATTCCACATCTCCATGCTTTTACACCATCTGTTGCAGAAGCCTAAAATGTGCTCAGTTTGATAAATGTGTATTCTCCTTCAAAGTTCTGCTCAAGTATCACTCTTTCCTGTTCTCCCTAGTTATGAGTAAAACCCAAAATTAGATGGAAATATCTATATCTATTTATATATATATGTACATATATATATAATTTTCTTATACATGCATAAGCTGTTTTTTCCTGTTTTTTTCACTTAGCATTTTATTTTTCCAATTACATGTAAAGATAGTTTTCAACATTCATTTTTGTAAGATTTCAAGTTCCAACATTTTCTCCCTCCCTCTCTTCCCTACCCCATTCCCAAGATAAAAAGTAGTCTGATATAGGTCATACATGTACAATCATGTTAACCACATTTCCATATTAGCAATGTTGTGGAAGAAGAAGGAATAAAAACATGAGAAAGAAAAAAAATGTGAAAATAATGTGCTTTGATCTGTGTTAAGACCCCATACTTCTTTCTCTGGTAATGAATAGTATTTTTCATCATGAATCTCTCCTAATTGTCTTGGATCATATGCATTGCTGAGAAGAGCTGAGTCTATCATAGCTCATCATCACACAATGTTGCTGTTGCTTTATATAATGTTTTCTTGGTTCTGTTCACTTCACTCCGTATCAGTTCATGTAAGTGTTTTGGGGTTTGTTTTTTTCTGAAATCTCATCATTTCTTATAAATCAACAGTATTCCATTACATTATGTACTGCAACTTGTTCAGCCATTCCTAAATTAATGGGCTTCCCCTCAACATCTAATTCTTGCCCACCACACAAAGAGCTGCTAGAAATAATTTTGTACATATGAGTCTTTTTCCCTTGTTTAAGATCTCTTCTGGATATAGACCTAGTAGTGTTATTGATGAACTGAAGGGTGTGCACAATTTTATACCCTTTTGGGAATGGTTCCAAATTGCTTTCCAGAATGGTTGGATCAGTTCACAACTCTACCAACAATGCATCAGTATCCCAGTGTCCCCAAATCTTCTCTTATATTTATCATTTTTGTTTTCTGTTATATTAACCAATCATGAGTCTTCTGTTCTCCAGTATAACCATTGTGACTAAAACATTTGACTGGTTCTCATATGGTGTGGACAGACAGAAGACACTTCACAATCTTGGTTTACCTCTGGGAACACTCTCAATTTATTGGTGTCTTTTCTAAACTGTGGAGTCTAGCACTAAATGTAGCTGTAAAGGTGTGATCTTAACCAGGAGAAAATACAGTATTACTATCACCTCCTTATTCCCGAAAGTTTTACTTACCTTGGAGCAGCCTAAGATCATATTCACTTTTTTGACTGCCATATCACAATGCTGACTCATATTGAGTTAAAATCCATTAAAATAACTTGCCTTATCTACTTATATCTACTTCATGTTATATTATCAATTTTATCTTTTTGAACTTATGTGCAAGAAAATGATTTCATTTTGATGTTCCATACTGTAGCCTCTCACACATTTTTGATCATTAGCCAACTGGTATATTAATCTTCTCTCTTCGTTTTGCGTCATCTACAAATGTGACAAATATGTCATTATCTACCCACTAATTCAAGTCAACAAAAAATATTAAACAGTAAAGAACCAACGTCAGATCCCCAAATCCCAACGTCAGCTCCACTTGAGCTATCTTACCATGTTGACCTCTGCCCACAAATGTATTAAAAGTTATCTAGTCTATTTGTATCAAATTCAAATAGAAATGGATCTTGCAGGTCACATATTAATTTTAAGAACAGACATTAACATCTGTTATTTCGAACTTTCATTTATTTCATTAAAAATAATCTTAATTAAATTTTAATCTGACTCATACTGAACTTGGTAGTTTTACAGGGCTAATATAGCTGAGTGGCCACAAATTTGACACCTCTAATCTATTCAAACAATTATTTAAACCATGAAAATGTTTAAATGATTCTTCATAATTTGGTGTCTAGTCTCTGCCTAATGACATTTTGTGACAATGAACTTAGTAACACATGTGAACTCATTCTACTTCTAGAAAGATTAGAATTACTTTTAGTTCCAATCATTAGAATGGATTTATTTTTCCCTGTTATCTAATCATTTGCTTTCTTGCAACTTCTAGTCATTGGTTCTAATTTTTCTTCCTGGGATAGAATATAATGAGCAGAAGAAGACTAATATCCTCTTCCACAAGAGAAATATTCAAATATTTGAAAAAAAGTTACCTTTGCCCTCTTAAACCTTTCTTCTTGAGGCTAAGCATCCCCAATTCCTTCAACCAACATTAATATGAAATCTTTGGCAGTCACATTATGGTTCTATCTGTTCTTCTCATGACCACAAATAGAATTTATCAGTTTGTCTGAACTATGGTTCTCATTAGTGTACTATATCTCAAATACACAAACCAGGGAAAGATATAGTGAGATTATCATTTTCTAGGTTCTGGGCAAATTCTTCTATTAGCCTATGATCATATTACTTCTCCTATTTTATTTTACATCATATAGCTAACTTATATTTTAACTTTAAGGCCACGAATTCTCAGGCATTTACCAAATGAGAAAGTTTTCTTAAAATGTCAGTTATATCCATATCTACAGATAGATATAGATATATAATTTCTAGATAAAGCTTCTTAAGCTTACATTGTCCAAAGAAATGCCAAAAGGAAAAGTCTTACGAATGTCATAGATTATAATCTAGAGAAGCAACATCAAAGCAAAAATATTACAAGCATCCAGAAAGAAGCAGTTCAAGTATGATTGAACTTCAATTAAGACCACACACAGGACTTGCCACCTTCTACTAAAAAAAATAAAGACATCCTTGGAATTCAATATTCCAAAAGGCGAAAGACCACATTGAAATTAAGAATAATTTACCCTACAAATTAGAGTATAATCTAAGAGAAAAACAAATTTGTAATGCAATAGGACACAATTATTTCTGGTAAGGAGTAGGAGCTTATGGATATAAATACAAGAGTCCAGAGAAATCTAGAGCAACTAAATTATTTCAGTCATTAAACCACTTATAACTATGGGGTGCTAACATTGGAATTGGGGGGGTAGCAGAAACAGGTATCTTGTCATAATGTCAATGTCTTCACACAATATTAATGTAGTTTAATAACAATAATATATAACTTTAGGGGTTGCTTGTTTTTATTCTTAGGCTTTTAAGTGGACAGATAAATGGAAGATAAAAGAGAAATAAAGAAATGTAGAAAAAGGAGAAAGATGGCAGAGCTTACTCTTTCACATAATTAGAGTGCTGAGAAATATTGCATAACATGGAGGAAAGGTAAGGGATAGAGGCATCAGATGAAACTCACTTTGAAATGGACAAAGAAGGTTTGAACACACAACTTGTAAAAATATATTCAATTTAACAAGGAAGTAATTCACAAGAAAAATTAATTTTATGAACTTAAAACAGGGAAGGAAAATAAAACTAAAATTTTAATATTGTCTCTTAGACAATTGGGGAATGGCTGAACAAATTGTGCTATGTGAATGCAGTGGACTATTACTGAGCCTTTAAGAGATAATTTTAGATAATCCTAGAAAGCATAAACTGACAGAGTTAAGTGAGCAGAAGCTCACTATTTGTACATGGACAGGAACATTATAAAGAAAAAAAAACAACTTTTTAAAAAAAGATTAACATATTTTATTTTTCCCAATTACATATTAAAACAATTTTTAACATTTTAATCTCTTGAGTTCCAAATTCTATTCCTGCTTTCTCTTCTCCACTCCCTGAGATGGTAAGCAATCAGATATAGATTATACTTATGCAACCATGTAAAACATTTCCATATTAGTCATTTTGTACAAGAATACTTGAAAAAAAGAATGAAAGTAAAAAATAACATTTCCAGTGCATATTCAAATGAAACTAATTCTTTCTCTGGAGGCAGATTGTATGCTTCATCATGACCTTTGGAATTGTTTGGATCATTGCACTGCTGAGAATAACTAAGTCATTCACAGTTCTTCATCATACCATATTGCTATTACTGTGTACAACATTCTCCTGATCCTGCTCAGTTAACTGCATCAGTTCATGTAAGACTTTCCAGGTTTTTTTTAAACCCTCTGCTCATTATAGCATCTCATTACATTCATACACTTGTTCAGTCAATCTCCAGCTGATGGGCATTCCCTCAAATCCCATTCTTAGCCAACACCAAAAGAGCTGCTATAAATATTTTTGTACAAGTGGATTCTTTTCCATCTTTTTGATATAGATCTACAAGTGACATTGCAGTATCAAAGAGTATTCACAGCATGCAAATAACCATGGACAAACAAGTTTTGTATAGAATAAATACAAAGTACTTAAGGGACATGTCATTAGAATTAAGAAGTATTGTTAAGGACTACCAATAGAAGGTGAAATTTTAGCTGATATTGAGAGGAAGTTAGAAAATGGAAATGAGAAGAGATAGCATTCAAAGAATGGAAGACAGAGATTGAAAACTAGGAAATGGAGGACCTTATTTGAAAAACAGCAAGGAAACTAGGGTTACTGAATCAAAGAGTGCATATGGGAATGTGGGCTGTGAGAAGACCAGAAAGGCCAGGGCTAAAGGAGAGACATAATAGATTATGAAGTTCTCTGAATGCCAAACCAAGGATCTTAGAGTTTGCAGAGAGCCATTTGAATTTATTGGGCAACAGAGTAACATCATCAAGCATGTGCTTTAGGGAAAAAAAATCATTTTGACAATTGGTTGAATGGACTAGTGTAGAAAGATTTATGGCATGAAGACAAAACGACAGGCAACAGCAATAGTCTATGAGTGAAGTGAGAAGTTCCTACACCAGAGTGGTGGTAGTATTAGAGGAGAGAAAGGGAGAAATGTCATAAATGTGGAATTGACAAACCTTAGCAACAGAACGAATATAGGAGTTGAGAGGCAATGAAGAGTTGAGGATAACAATAAGGTGGTGACTGGGGAAATGGGAGAATGGTGATGGCTTTGATAGCGAAGTTTGGAAGTAGAATAGCTAGGGTGGGGGTGGCGGAAAGACAGTGACTTCAGTTTTGGCCGCATAGTTTAAGATAACTAAAGGACATTCATCTGAAATGTCTACTATATAGAGATACAAGACAGGAAACCTGCAGAAAGGTTAGGGGTGGATAATTAGACTGAGAATCATCAGCAGAGAGATGATAATTTAAAGGAACTAATGAGATAACCAATGGAAATAATATATAGAGAGAAGAGAGCAGGACCCAGGATTGAGAACTGTGAGAAATGCATGGTGTGCAGGCATGACATGGATGAAGATAGAGCAAAGGAGAATGAGGAACTCTTGGATGTGTTGTAGGAGAATCAGGAGAGAGAAAAATATTCCAAGGAGAAGCAGGTGATAGACATTGTCTAAAATTATTGAGAAATCCATAGGGATGAGGATTAAGAAAAGTCTTTGGATTTGATAATTAAAAAAATCATTGACTAGTATTTTGTAAAGAGTAGTTTTGGTTGAATGATGACCTAGATTGTAGACAATTAAGAAGAGGAGAGGAAAGAAAGTGAAAGCATGTATTGTATATTGGTATCTGTAATATAGACACAAAAGCCAAGAGAGATGGGGGGTGAAAGCAGTAATGGATGGATTAGGGGAGAGGTGTGTATGAGTGTGTATATTTGTGAGAAAGTGATATAAGGAGAGAGAAAGAGAGAGAGAGAGAGAGAGAGAGAGAGAGAGAGAGAGAGAGAGAGAGAGATGGAGTGGAAGAGACATGGGCATGTTTATAGACAGTAGGGAAGCAGCCAAAAGGGATTAAAGGTAGGTGGAATGGGATCATAAAATGAAAATCATCTACAAAAGATGTGATAGAATAGAATCATTTGCACATTTAGTGATATTTGCCTTGGCTATAGGAAGCATCAGTTCATAATATAAGAGAGGGGTCAAGGAGGAGATAGTGACAGAAATCACGTGGGTAATGTAAGAGAAGGAAAAGGAAGAAAGAGAGAATTCTTAGCAAATGGCCTAAAAAAATCTCCAACATTTTAGTGCATTATTTATTTATTTTAGCATTTAAATTTTTTTGAAATTTTGAGTTCCAAATTCTCTCCATCCTTCTCATAATCCTATACTCACTGAAAAGGCAAGCAATATATTATCAATTATATACAAGAAGCTGCAAAACATATGTGTGTGTGTGTGTGTGTGTGTGTGTGTATTTTTTTTCCTTTATCAAAGCAAGCAAGAAAGAAAGTGAGAAAATTAGACTTTGATTTTCCTGGAGGCTTTGATTTTGGCATCTCTTTCAGGAGTTGATAGGTGAATTCTTTCAAATTCTCTTTTTCACTCTGGATCTAAGATATCAGAATAGTTTTCCTTGATAATTTATTGGAACATGAAATTTATTGAAATATGATGCTTAGCATCTTTCTTTGACCATAACTTTCAGATGGTTCAATAATTCATAAATTATGTCTCATTCTATTTTCTAGGGCATTTGCTTTTCCAATCAGATATATAACATTTTCTACTTTTATTATTCATTTGACTTTGCTTTATCCTTTCTTGATATCTCATGGAATTATTTGCTTTCATATATCAAATTCTAATTTTTGAAGAATAATTTTCTTCACTGAGTTTTTGTAACTCTTGTTTCATTTGACCAATTCTGTCTTTAATGAGTTTTGTGAATTTTTGTATCTCCTTTTCCATTTTGGCCAATTCTGTTTTTTAAGGTGTAATTTTCTTCAGTCTTTTTTGGGGGGCCCTTTACTGAGTTATTTATTCCATTTTTATAATTTTCCTTCATCACTCTCATTTCTTTTCCTATTTTTTACTCTACCACTTATTTTTTTCTTTAACTCTTCCTGGAATTTTTGTTTGGTTTGGATCAAATCAGTATTTTTGAGGCTTCTTTGGAATGTTGTTTTCTTCTGAATTTATGTCTTAGTCGCTCCTGCCCATAAAGAGCTTATAATGGCAAAAAATTCTTCTTGTTGTTTGCTCATTTTTCAGCCTGTTTGTTAACTTTGAACTTTATGATCAAAGTTGCACTCTGTTCACTTAAGGATGGAAAGGCCCTATCCTATGTCTCAGACTTTTTCATGCTGCTGTTTTTACACCTTGTTTTGGGGGTCTGCAATTTTGGTGTTTCTAATGTGTTGTGATCCTGGGAGAGGTTTTGTCACTGCTCTCCTTATCTACAATCTGATCTTTACCTAGGAAGTTCCTCTGCCCCCCCTACTACTGTGAATGTTAATACTTCTCTTTTCTTTAGAGCTTGAATAGGGCCCCTGCTCCCCTGTGATCAACCACCAATGCTCCTCTCTGTCATGAAAATATGACCCAGAGATGTATATGGGAAATAGAGCTGTCAATCACCAACAAATAGACTCAATTTCAGCAAAGGGTCCCCTGTAATCATTTTTTGACCAGTTGTTTTACCCTTTTACAGTCTCTGGACTGAGAGCTCCTGAAACAGCAGCAGTAGCAATTGCTGCTGCTGCCAGATGTGTGGGTTCTAGACAGAACTCTGTCCCCTTGTAATAGACTTCTCCTATCTACTTCTTAAATTTTCCAATCTTTTGTTGGCTCTGCCCTTACAAAATTTGATTTGGGGGATTATTTTAAAGATGCTTAGAGGGGAATATTGGGAGAGTTAGGTGGGGTGGCTACTTCTCAACCACCATCTTCACCTTGCCCCTAATCCTACTTCTGAGTTCATTTACTTTTTAGTAAAATATGAGATAAAGTTCTTAGTTGAGATTGAGGGGGAGAGATGAAAGGATTGACAATGGATAAAATCATTTGGGGAAGCTGATATGTTGAACACATAGTGAGTTAATTAGTGAAATTTTTTTTCTTAATTGCCTGGTAGCAGAGAGGGCCCAGCTGAAGTTTTGTTAATTAAATTTATACTTGGATCAGAACAGTTTTATAATTTTTTACACTTTCATTTAGCAGTAGGTGTGTAGGAGTCAAGGCAATTAATGTTGGCAGTGATCCAAGGCTGAGACTTGACAAGACACAATGTACAATATGATAAGGAGGCAAAGGACTTAAGACATCATTGAAGTGGTTCACTAAGAGATAAAGATGAGAAAAGGAGGATAATGTTGCTAGTACAGGGTTGATGGCCTGGAAGAGAATTTTGGGGTCAAGGGACTGGTAGTCACTTTATAGATGAAAATCAAAGTTTGGACTTGAAGGGCATTGGGAGCAGATTAAGGCCTATAAATTTTTCCTAGTAAAAGAATCTTAAAATTTTATGAATATGGAAGTCATGCATTTATAGGTGATGTAAAGGACATCTTTGTGCATGACTGAAGTGGAGTAGAAGATTAAGTCATGAACAAAGAGTAAGCCGAAGAATTTAGGAATTAGAGTGTTTGAGGGAATATCTACCAGTCTGTCCGTCTGTCTATCTATCTATCTATATCTAAATCTATATATATGTATTATATATATATATATATGTCTATCTATATCTATCTATCAATATGTTGAAGGTCCCTAGTATAAGTACTTAGCATCTGTGGCAGGAGACTTGGCATGCTGTAATGGTGCTTCCCCTGTCCCTTCAGGAAGCAGTAAATCAGATTCATGGAGATCAAGCAGAAAAGCAAAGAATGATGGTAAGGTGCTCTTTCAGAGGCTAGAAATCTGGAAACAGATGTGAGCATCACAACAGTATGGCACTCACCAGTATGGCACTCACCTCTTCCTTGCACTCCTACCTAAGACTGAAAGCCAGGCAGGTGATTCATGGAGATCAGACAGGAAAGGAGTGAGATAAGGTGATATGGCATATAGGATTATCAGGTAGAGTACAATCAATCAGAAAAGAGGAGAAAAGACATTTTAAAAAAATGTCACTGTACTGTTTAAAACAAGATTGTGTGCACGCTAGAAAAAAACACAGTCCATTACTCAGATACTTGCAGTGGCTCCCAATCACCTAATCAAATAAAATTCAAACTCTTCTAGCCTTCATGATTCTCCACAAGCTAAAGACTTTATCTTATTCCTCAAGCACTCTTAATGTAGCCATATGGGGCTACTCTCCAATCTCAAACACTTGCAGTTTGGTTTGTTTTACTCATTTCCAAAACCCTTTGCGCTCTCTCCCTACCTTAAAGGCTATCTTCTTCAAAGCCTTCAATGATGTGCCTTAGTGAATGATCTTCCTCTGTAGACACGGACTGTTCTTGGAACTTATGTACTTACAATCTAATTGGTATTATAGTCAATTTGCAAATGTTTTGCCACATTTTCGACTCCCTGAGGGCAAAGCTCTCTTTATACCTAGCCCCCACCCCCTGTTTCCTTTACAAGTTGAATTTAGTAAATTCTGTGGAGTAAATGAACTTCGCAGACTAGCTCACATATGGAACTTTATGCTGTGTAAGGACACCCTTCTTTGTTTCTTTTCAAAAGCAACCGGGACATCTGTTGTAGCTAGGTGCCTAAGAAAAGGCAAGTCAAAAGAAGAAAGAGCATCAGATCAAAAGCGGGGGAGACATATGCAGGGGGAAACAGAGGCGATGGGGCTTGGGAAAACAAGATTGAGTCCTGGGTTGAAAAAGTGAAGAAAAAAAGTTACTAACTTTTCTTTCACATACTAACACCTCTCCATCACACTAGAGGACAAGCGGGATGACTGAATCCTGACAGTGTAGCTGATAAATCTTGGCAGCAACAGCTGCGAATAGGAAACCTAGGAGGAGTTAAAAATCTGACGCCTTCTAGAAAAGGACCCCTCCTTCCCTGCTATAAAAAGAAAAACCACATGACACGGTTTGGGGGAGGGCGAGGTGACAGAGAAAGTAAAGGGTTGATGGGGGATGGGCAATGAATCTTCTAGGAATTGTCCACTAAGAGCTCAGTAAGGAGTCCAGTAAACCAGTGAGAAAGAGTTTGTGTCCGGGACCCCACCCCGCCGGCTGTTGCTTGGCTTGCCAGGTTGGGGGGAGACAAGAGTTATCTGCCTTTCTCTAATCTATCCTTGGCAAAGCCCGGACAGTGACGCCGCCGCCCTTTCCTCCCTCTCGCCCTCCTTTTTCCTCCCCGCCTCCCTGCAGACAGGAGGAGGGGAGATGGGAGGAGTGAGCGAGCTGGGCAGAGCTGGAAACTGGGCACGGCACACAGCGAGAGAGCCAGAGAACTGAGCGCTGGAGAACTGGGCAGGCAATGCTCGGAGCTGCCGATGCCTCTGTTGCCTTCCGAGTCTGCAACACCTGAAGTAGACGCGAAAGGCCACTTCTCCACCTTTTATCACCTTTCGCAGCTGCTGCATTCCTGACGGTTCTTCCCAACCAAGCAGCCAGATTTTAGGGGGCTGGGGTAAGGGAGGCAGGAACTCTTACAGGAGCGGCTTGGTATTTTTTATAATTATTTTACTGGACTTTTATTTTGTGCGTGTTTTCGCCCTACATCTCCCCGGAAGCTGTGTTGCATCTTCTGCTAAGCCCAGAGGGGGCCAGAGTTGCTGGGGGCCAGATCTGGTAGCTCCCCTGGGCATGGCTTCAGCTGGTAGCGGGATGGAGGAGGTGCGTGTATCGGTGCTGACCCCTCTGAAGCTGGTGGGGCTGGTATGCATCTTCCTGGCGCTGTGTCTGGATCTGGGAGCGGTACTGAGCCCGGCCTGGGTCACAGCGGATCATCAATATTACCTGTCCCTGTGGGAGTGCTGCCGGAAACCCGCCAACGTAGACATCTGGCACTGCGAGTCCACTCTGAGTAGCGGTGAGAGCTCTTCTGTAATATACCTCCTCCTCCCCGCCGCCCCGCGCTCCTCCCTGTGCTCCTTCCTAGCCGTCCCCAAGCCACCGCGCTTCGGCTCCCTCTGCTCCTTCTCCTACTTCTGTTAGCCGCCAAGTGCTGCCCCCGCCTAACCCCGCTTCTTCCCAGTTGGTATCTGGTTTCTCGCAGGCTAACTCCTGCTGTCTCCCGTGTGATTCTCCCAACTAGTGTCTGCAACCCTTCACAATTCAAGCCCTTGGTCTCAGGCTTCCTCCTGGGCACATCTCAAACGCCTTTTCCACCTCAGGCCCTGGGCCAAACCTCTTCACCCTAAACTCGCCTTCGAGCCCGGCCCCCCAGCCCCAATCCCTACTGCTCTGTTCATTTAGCCATTCCTCTAGCTCACAACCTACACGTTACTTTCTGTAATTGGTATAATTTGCGACAAGGACCATGTGGAGCTTTTAAAAACATAACGCTTTCCCCACTCCCATTTTTTAAAAGGTGAGAAAGCAAAACAACCCCCCCCCACCAAGACCCAAGTAGTCTTCAAGATTCTATGTCCTACTCCACCCCCTTTCTTACTCTGAGAGAGCAATTTTTCAGATTATTTTTCTTCTGTGTCCAACTCTATCCTGTCTGGATTTTTGCAGCCCAGTTTTGGTTTGAGATTTTATTCCTGTAGGTTTAGAGGGTAATAGAGCAGAGCGAATGGTTTGAATTTCCTTTTTTGGTGTTACAGTAAGTGATTTTCCCAGATTCCCATCTTTTTGTCTCCTCTCCTTTCTGTGCCCTCCGCTCATCATCGCTAAAAATCCTCTTTCTTTCTCCGGGGTGAACTGTTCATAGATGACTAGAAAGTTGTGACTTCCACCGTCCGTGTTAGGTTTAGATTGCAATGATCAGCCTCCTTTATGGGGTAGGAGGTGGGAGAGAGGAGAGCAAGTCAGGGGTTTACCCTCTCCTCCAGTACTAAATAAACACACCTCTCTGCCTCGGGAACTCTGACTTCCATGCCTCCACACCCACCAATGCCCGCCTCCACCCACTCCCTAGTTGCCCACCACCTCCACCACGCGACCCTACTGGCCCCCCTATCGGGAGCCTGGGGTGCCACGGATTGCTGGCCTCCTCAGCCTCCTCCTACTTTCTTGTCGCTACACTATTGTTACCATTCTGGATTCTTTGACTGTGGTTTTAGCCCTAAGAAAGAGTATAGTGAAAAAAAAAATACTGTTAAAAAATAAAACAATAAACACTGATATGGGGTGAAACTCGTTGGATTTCATTATACATAGGTTAGTTTAGGCTTTTTTGAGACAACTTGTGAAGCTTCACTAGTCATGTTGTCAAGTTATGTCCAAAGTCACACCAGCACTAAAAACGAACTCGCTCGGATTTGTCTTTGTTTTCCTTTCCTTGGCATGGAAGAAAGTAGTTTGAATTGGTCGAGTTTCTTGATTTAGTCTTTCCCTTTCACTCGGGGCCCAGAAATTACCTGCTCAGAAGAAACAGTAACAATTTCTTGGTGGTGGTTTAATTCACCATCAAGTGGACTGGCAGGAAAACAATATATAGCGCCTTCATTTCGTTGGAGGTTACATGTTTACAACTGAGAGCACAGACTGGTTCTTTAAAAAGGCTACATTTAATAAACGGGGTGTCCAAACAAACTTTGGGAGAAAATACCTCTTCTTTCTTCTCTCCAATATAAATGGAAATTTATGTAGGAATGTCCGCTTCAACATGTTTCCTTAGCAACATGAATCTTTTGCCCCTTTCTTACTGTCTCCTGAAATAATAGCCCCTGATTGCATAAAGACTTTTTCAGATAGGTAAAAATAATAACGGTTTCAAATCCCCTCTTTCTTTTAGAATCCGATTCTTCTCCTTTTATCCTTCCAAAGAATGTGGGAAATGGAGAGCAGCCAGATTGGGCTTGTTGAAAGTATGTAATGTTGGTTAATCTTTCCTTAATTGCCTCAACAGTATCTATAGTTTAATTAAAAAAATTACAAAGAGGGCAGGAAATAGAAAGACCTAAGTATAATAGAAATGTAGGTAAATGGAACACTTCAAGGTAAAAATCCAAGGGAGAACGCAGTTGTCCTGTTTGATTCTCCTTCTTCTGGCTCCCAAAAGAATTTCCTACCATTGCATTCATTTCTGTTAGGGTTCTTAAATATCAACTGGAATTATTTTAATTAAAAAAAATAAATCCCAGAAGAGCTAGAGTTAACAAGTTCCTGGAAAAGAAATGGTGATTGTTTTATTTTAAGGATACTTGAACAAGCTCTTTATGCCTTAGTCTACTATTCTTCCTTTACTAGTATAGGAGGAGGAAGGATACAGAAAACCACCGTATCCCCTTCTCCTGAGAATATTATAGTATGTATGTGTGTGTGTGTGCACGCGTGTATATGTTTAAATTTCAAATGAACTTTTGAGTATGGGGGAAAAAATGTATCTAGCTATATTAAAAGAAATAGAGCCAGCACAGAAGCTGCCAGTCCTTTGCGTTTTTGTTTGTGTTCTATAGCAAGCTATATTTCAGCTGGTTGGCTGTGAGAAACTGCAGAAAGCAGGGAGGACAAAACATCTTTCCTGGTGCCTTGAAGAGAGGGATTTCATTGTCCCTTGAAGTGGATTACCTCAGGAGGCACTAGCAAGGACAGAGTTTTCCTAAAGGCCCTTAACAGCATATTCAAGGCTTAATTAAAAACCTTTGTCTTAATTGGAATTAGACCTGCCATAGGAAATTTTCAAGACTGTTTCTGCTCTGCCTCCTCTACAAATCCCTTCTATTTCAATGCACTGTTTTAATTTTGGTACAAAATGTGCACCCTTTGCTCTTCATAATCCATAGCTCTGCTCCTGTTTGCATGGGCCTGTTAAAATCAGCTTCCACATTTGTAGTATGAACTCTGTTAATCTGAGGGGTAGTTCAATCAGCCATAATCTTCCTCACTCATGTCTTTTTCTGCTCTGGGGTGGGAATTCAGCATGTAGGGGCCATCAGTTATAATATCTATTTATATATATACATACATATATGTGTGTATTCTCTCTCTCTCTCTCTCTCTCTCTCTCTCTCTCTCTATATATATATATATATATATATATATATATATATATATACACCCATATATTCCAAAGAACAGATTAGAAAAATGGAGAGTTTAGTATCAGGTTCAGTGTGGAGATGAAAATCATTTCAAGTCTACAAACTTGGGACCATTCACATATTTGCTCATGTGAACACAAGATGTTATATTTACATGGATGTGACTCACTGGATCTCTTCAGAAGTGTAATGTGGCAGACCTCTTGTTTGTAGGTAGTCTTTTGCCAACATTTCTAATATGTCCTTATGCAGAATAGCAATAACAACTAATCCATGTTCTTGATCATTCTGTTTTGATACTTTCTTAAAACTGCGTACTTAAGGTTTATCACAGACTTAAAGTGAGAAGAAATTGCTATGCCAACTAAGTATATATTCTATGTATATACAAGTACATGCATACACATACACAAAGTAGCCATAAATTTCTAGCCTGGTAGCTTATTAAATTGTAAAAGTTTTATTTTGTGAGTTTTGGGATAATGTGTATATTATGTTCATATGCTATTTTAAAAGACTTTAAAAGAAACAAACCCAGACTAGACTGTTCTTTTCAGGTCAGAGTGACCTATTGAGTAAGCAAAAATCAACAAAAAACCCAATCAAAATGGTTAACCCATATAGTGCCTCCTGTGATACATGGAGTACATCCCTCTATGACCTACCTATTCACAGCCTATGAGTTGATTTTAATACATTGAGCCCCCACTCCACCCCAGGGGCATAGTTATAAGCATTTCTGAGGAATTCTAAAAATAGCCACTTTTTTTTTTTTTTACTGTGAATCACTAATGTAGTTTTGAAAGTTTCATAAAGTATATATCAGTTACAGGAAAAATTCATTTGATTTTCCATCTATAAAATAAGGCTATTTGAAAAAGTGCTTTTAAAATGTAATGTGAGATATAAGTTTGCACAATAACCTTTTTTTCCCAACCATGACATCAAAAATCTCGTTTCAGTGGTAGAATGTTAGGGAACATTCAACCACTAAGTTTCTCAACTCTTTAGATTTGGTTGCCCCCTGTCTATAAATGCAATATCTGTGCAGGCTTGGAATCTAAAGCATCCTTGTGAAACCAAATTGCTGGCTCAGAAGGTGTCTTCCTTCAGGGAAGCTGCAGCTCATTGCTTTAAGTGAGTTGATATTGACTAGTGTTTACAAGTAGCTCAGCAAGATTGGCGGGTATTGTAATATATACTCTTCTACTGGAAAACACCATAAACAGAAGAAATGCAATTTTGATAAATCCCAAAACAATCAAACTTGTGAAAAATTGATAACAATTTCATTTAATATCAAATACTTTAAAATCAATTATATATCTAAAGCAATTTTAAAATATATTATGAGCTAAAGAAAATCAAATTGTTCATTTCAACTTCATTGGAACATTTTCATCCCAGTTTCTCAAGTTTCCAAATGCATTCATTAATTTATTGCAGAATTGTAATAAGATCATGAGTTTAAAAAGGGCAATAGTATCCTAGTCCAAACTTCCTTGCAGGAGAAAATTGTGAGACTCAGAGAAGCTAATTACAATGTCACACAAGTGAACAACTTGAATACATTTCCTTTGAACTGGTTGCTTTCTTCCCTCTACTATACTGCGTGCCTTCCTATAATTTATTGAGAAAACAGATGGAAACTTTTGGGGGGCATATTTTCTTCAGAAACCTTCATTTTCAGTTCCAGCAAGGCCTTTGTTGAATTAGGTTAGTCAATGTGAGACAACTAGATAGTGTAATTCATGGAGTTCTGGATAGGAAGTTAGCAAGATCTCACTTCAAATCTAGATACTTACTAACCTTGTGATCCTGGCCAAGTCATTTAACTTCTGTTTGCATCAGTTTCTTCATCTATAATATGAGGATAATAAGAGCATTTACCTGCCAGAGTTATGAGGAGAAAATTAGTTAATATTTGTAAAGAACTTTGCCAATCTCAGAGTGAGATATAAATGTTAATTATTATTCCTAGAAGAAACCTTTATTTAAGAAGGATATACATTTCAACAGTGTTAACAAGTTCAACAAGTTAAAGTTGAATGAACAGAACCAGTTGGGAAATTTATAGAAACATCCATATCCAAAAGCATACTGTTTGAAAAAAAGGCCCATCATTTGCCATTTTTTCCCAATAATTTATAGTTGGTGCTTATTTTAGAAACTTTTAGAAATTTAGAAAATATGTTTTAGATCATAATCAGTCTTAATTTAGTATTATTCCACTATAAGGTAACATAATTTACATTACTCATTATATATTTTAGATATGTGTGTGTATGTGTGTCTGTGTGTGTATATACTCACACACAGAAATTAGGGTTAAAATATTGTTTTCCAAACTATCATATCTCTAGTAAAAACTATGGAGATCTTATATAACATAGTGCACTTGTAAACTGGACTTTAGGCTAGCTTTCCAACAGCAGCTTACGAAAGAGTTCCAATGTGTTTTCTGTAACATAAATCAAATGAGAGGTAAATCTTTGGGGCAAGTAATTGAAGTCTTCTTTCTTAAATAGCAAATTTTTAGAGTGTTTTAAAATAATAATTTCTTTACCTTAAACTCCATGATCCATTTTTAGCTACATAATTACCTTTGAGGATTACTTTCCTTGGCATTGTAATATCTACAGTTTAATATGCACATATTAAGGTAATGTTACACACTATTACAGCAGTAAGGCCACAAAGGTGAAAAAGATACTTTCTTTCCATTTAGAGCACTATACAGCAATCCAGGGAATATACACAATTTATAATAATTGTAGCATATGATGATGTACAGGAGAAATAGAGAAAAATTACCTTGGGAAAATTTGGGGAAGAAAAGGCCCCTTCCAATTATAGGTATCAGGGCAGACTCTCTGGAGTAAAGAGTTCCTAAGCTGAACATTGACAGAAAAAAAAAAAAACAGCCTAATTTAGCTGCATAGGATTGAAAGAATGCATAAGGTAGCACGGTTTAGTGGAAAGAGTTGAATGTGACATTAGAAGACTTGGGTTTGAAACTTGACTCTACCACTTAGTACTAACATGAAACTAGGCAAGTGTTTGATCCCCTCTGTGTCTAAGTTAACTTCTTCATGCTCCAAAATTATAATTCTATGATTCTATTAATTTAGGTATGGGGGAAGAGTATATGAATGTATTAAGATGAAGATGGAAAACTGAAATAAATTTGGTTGTAATATATAAAATGTAGGTGGAAATAATGGAAATATAGGAGAGATGTTGTGAATGACTTCAAGTGGTAGGCTAAAATGTTTGTACTTTGTCCTGTTCTGTTAATGTTATTCAATGCAAGATTTTCTATACAGAACCAATAAAACCACAATTGTAGTTCATCTCCCGATTTGTAGACTCAAGTGCTTAAAATTTCCAAAATGATAAGATTGTATTTTGGAAATATATTCCTGTGGTTCCAAAAAAAATTTAATGAAAATTCAATTTACGAAGCATTTATTGAGCATCTATTAAATGCTAGGCATTTATCTTAAGTGCTAGATATATAAACAGAACACTAAAATAACTCATGCTCCCCAGTAGATTCCTTTCTGGTAGGGTGAAGGACAAAAATGTACAAAATAAATATAAAAAATACAAAGGAATTTCAAAAGAGAATACTAATAATATGGGGAAGAAGAAATATTTCAAATAAGAGGGGAGTTTTTAACAGAAGCTAAGAGAATCTATGACTGCAAAGTGAAGAGCGATTACAAAATGTATAAACGTGCAAAAGCAAGAGGGCAGGAGTGAGAATGTTGTCTGTGTCAAATAATTTTTATTCACTATGCAAATGAGTATTAATTTTCTACTCTGTGAAAAGCACTGGTAGACCATGGTAAAATAAGCAAATTTTCATATGATAAGAAAAGCACATACATAGGAATGTTTGAAAGTAGTTGAAACTCTGTCAGATTATGTGGAAACTATCTGATAAACTATTTTTTGAAAATATTTCTAGGTAATTGTCTAAGCATCATATTACCTATTTGGAAAAAGAGGATATTTCTTTTGAGCAAGTGACATTTGATCACCTCAACTTTGAGCAGAGGGTAGATTACTTAAGATACATGTGTGTATGTATATATATATATATATATATATATGTATATATGTATATATATGCATTTGTATGTACATATATGTATGTATATATATTTGCATGTGTATACATATGTGTGTGTATATATATATTTTTATGTGCACATATGTATATACACGTATATTATATGAATGATAACACAAAGTTAAATACTCAGTTTAGTGATTCCCAAGTCTCTACTGCATTTTCTTTTTTGTCAATATTTGTGAATACTGATATCTCTTGGTAGTCAGAAGTTTTGTGGTATAGTGTATGGATAGTATGACCTATTAGTATGGAAGTTAAAATTATATGACAAGTAATTATCTTTCTTCTACAAAACATATCCCTCATTCTTCAAATGAAGTCCTATATGACTTTTAAAATTCTTGCTTAATATATTAAACTGATTCTGTTTTATAAAGGATCATCTTCAGTTATACAAGCTAAGTATTCATTTTGACTACCTCTACCAAAAGCTGCGAACGTGTAGTACTGTATAAACACAATGTGTGCACTTGTGTGTAAAAAAAATCAAAATTCCTTATTTCTTTTACTTATTTCTATTATGGGAAACTTTGCTACAATATTTTCACTATAGAATGAGCAGTATCTTCAGGTAATTGGAAGTCAATCACAAGAGGGACGCACAAACAGAGACATAACTAGATACAGAGGTTGAAAGATACAGGGAGTCCAAACTAAAGCTATCACAACCTCTCTTGGGAAAGCATACAAATAAATATATTTAACAAAGCAGATTGTTCTCACCACCAATATAAGAACTCTTAATATTACTTAATCTAACATTTATTGAATACCACTTTTGTTCAAATAATTGAAATAGGTGCTGTGAGTCATAAAGAGCTGAATAAGTCATGAGGCCTACATCTGGGAAATTAGAATCTCGAGAAATATGAAATGTTGATATAAAGGTAACATAGGTA
This sequence comes from Bettongia penicillata ogilbyi, assembly GCA_023548195.1. Lineage (NCBI taxonomy): Eukaryota > Metazoa > Chordata > Mammalia > Diprotodontia > Potoroidae > Bettongia > Bettongia penicillata. Next base: position 187,514 of record JAJHZJ010000343.1, read on the forward strand.
CTTAGGCAAGTATCTAAAATGATGACAGGCTATTATTTCCCCTCAGGGATCTTGGGTTGCCTTGGATGGTTGGGTTGGTCTTGTTTCTAATATTTCATAGTTTATGTACCCCAACAAATGTGTCTCCCCACTGTCCTTTTCTGCCCTTAGAAGGATGCTCAAGAAATTCCACTTAGGCATGGTATAGCATCTTTGTAGAACTGTGAAGATATTGATAGAAGATATATCCCCATTTTATTAAGGTAACATAATATTCAGTTTTATGATCCATTTTCTGTTTAGTAAGGCAATTTGATTGATTTACTCAGTCAATATCACCCTTATGTAAACAAAAGGCTATAAGGTAATGAATATAACATGAGAAATAAATCACATGGTATAGGAGTTTGAAGAAAGGAGAGAACACTTGGGATTGGAAAAATGAAGGAAAGTTTTGAAGAAGAGTTGGCATTTGAATTGTCATTTTATTAGATACAGGTACTTGTAGATAGTGTATATTTGTTTATTTTACTTCTTTTTTGACTTCTCAAAAACATGACACCACAGTTTCAATTTATCATGGTTTTCATTGACCAAGAAATGACATGGTGTGACTCAAATATAAGAAAATGAGAAATTTTGGAAAAACAGTGAATAGTTTGATTTGTCTAAGTGATAGAGTTCATGTAAGGGGCAAGATCATAGAGTGTGGGGAAAAGAAAACTGCAAAATTAAGCTGCAAAGTAGATTGCTTTTAGGTCATTGAGAGTCCTGAATACTATGCTAAGAAGTAGGAGTACAATTTAATAGACCATAGGGAGACACTGAAGGTATTGAAGCATCTATGATTGCAACTATACATTTAAAAAGAATTAATTCTACAGAACATTTTGAATTAGAAAATGAAAAGATTACACTCAAAGAAATTCAACAAAAAGTTAATGAGATCTGGGAAAGAAAGAGTAAAAGTATGAAGTAAGGTAGTCACAGGGGAATAGAAGACATTCACATGGGAGACATTGTTAAGGGATAATTGACAGGACTAGGCAACTAAATTGAATGTGATAGGGAAAGGGAAACGTAGGGAAATGTGCCTACATGTGTGCAGGTGCATGCGTGCGTGCGTGCATGTGTGCCTATGTGTGTGTGTGTGTGTGTAATGTAGACCGTGCCTATTGTGAATCAGGTGTTAAGCCATTTTACACTTGATCTTCACAAGAATCCTGTAAGAAAGGTGTTTTAATTATCCCCACTTTACAGGTGAATTGAATAAGGCAAGTAGAGGTTGAGTGATCTAGTAAAGTGATTGAGGTTGGATTTGGACTCAAAACTTCCTCACTTTAAGGATATTACTCTATCTACTGAACCAAAAATTGCTTCTATGGAGGTGGCCTTAAGGAGATGGACTGCTGTAAGATAATGCTCAATTTTTATGCCAGTGTGACTGAGTGCTTGGTGTAATGTCATTGCCAAAAAAATAAGGAAAGTCAGGGAAGAACAGATTTATGAAAGAATACATCTATTTCTATTTTTGAGAGTAAATTATTATAATGCAATATTTGTATGGTTAAAAAAACTCTAAATTATCTTCTAATAATAATAATAATTCTGTTATTATTAGAAATCGTTTTTTTTAAATCTGTGGCATGCAAACATATTTATATGCATATACTTAGAATTGAAATATAGTTCATACAACTCTAATTTTTTCTTCTGAAGCACTATTCTGATTACTACGGTAAATTTTGTATGAAGTAAAACAATTTACTCTAAAAGTAGACCCAAATAGTGATGATGCAGGCAATTACCAAATAACGACTCAAAGATATTTTGAAACGGGGTAAAAAAAACCCACCATCAAAAACAGTTGAGGTGGTGTTTTAGTAGTCATTAACTATTTTCACAGAAACTAGAGATTCAGCGAAAGTAATTCAAACAAACTGATTTTGAAATCACTCACCCCAGGTCAACCCCCACTCCAGAATGAACTTCTCTGCTTGCTACCTGATTGATCAATGGTAGACTCCTATTCTAAGAAGCAGCTGCTCTCTTCTTGTTGGCCAGAAGATAAAAGCAGGGAGAATCAGTCTCGGGGCTGATATTTATAAGGATGGCCAATTTTTCTTTTGTGGCAGAGTTGACTTACTTAGACTAAGGAAAATGCAATGATCTAAGTGAAATATTTTATAGACCAACAAATAAGTGTGACTTTGGAAAGCCATTATTGAAAAGTGTTTTAGCCAGTGTTCCCCAGGGTTATGGATGTTTCTTAGGAAGTCTTGCATTATAAGACTTACAGAACTGTGTAAACCTTAGCTATACAGAAGAGGGAAGGATATGGGTGTGAAACATCTCTGTTAAAGATACATAAGATTTTTATTTTTTCCTAGCTGTCTCAATGAAGAAGAAAGGGAGAGGGGGAGAAGATGAATATTCATTTGAAAATAAAATGTAATGAAAACAAAGTAAATTTCAAAAACAAATGTGACTTTTGTAAATCATCTATAACATCTTCTGAGCAACTTTTTAATTTTTTTTTTAGAGGGAAATATTTTTTTCCAATTACATATATAGTTTTCAACATTCGTTTTTGAAAAGCTGTTTGGTTCCAAGTTTTTTCTCCCTTCCTCTTTTCCCTTCCCCTTTTCCAAGACAGCAAACAATCTGATACAGGTCACACATATACAGTCATGGAAGCATATTCCCACAGTAGCCATACTGTGAAAGAAGAAACAGAACAAAAAGGAAAAGTCACAAAAAAAGTGAAAATAATGTACTTTGATATACATTCCCACTCCATGGTTCTTTCTCTGGTTTTGCATAGCATTTCCCCTCATGAGTCTTTTGGAGTTACCTTGGATTATTGTATTGCTGATAAGAGCTAAGTCAATCGTAGTTAATTTTTGGGAATTGTTACTGTTATGTAGTATAGGGTTCTCCTAGTTCTGCCCCCTTTGCTCAGCATCAGTTCAGGTAAGTCTTTCCAATCTTTTTTCTAAAGATCACATGCTCACCATTTCTTTAGAACAACAATATTTCATTATTTCCTTGCACCACAACTTACTCAGCCATTCCCTAATTGATGGGCATGTCCTCTATTTCCCTTTCTTTGCCACCACAAAAAGAGCCTTTCCCCTTTATTATGATCTCTTTGAGACAAAGATCTAGTGGTGGTATTGCTGGATCAAAGGAAGCACAGTTTATAGTTCCAAATTGCTCTCCAGAATGGTTCACAACTCCACCAACAATACATTAAAGTCCCAATTTCCCCACATCTTCTCCAACATTTATCATTTCCTTTATCTGTCATATTAGCCAATCTGATAGCTGTGAGGTCTTTTAATTTCCATTTCTCTAAGCAAGAGTGATTTAGAGCATTTTTTCATATGACTATAGATAGCTTTAATTTCTTTATCTGAAAACTGTCAGTTCATATCCTTTGACCATTTGTCAATTTGAGAAAGACTTCCATTCTTATAAATTTGACTCATTTCTCTATATGTTAGAGAAATGCTGCCTTTATCAGAAACACTGGCAGTAAAAATTGCTTCCCAGTTTTCTGTTTTCCTTCTAATCTTGGTTGCATTGGTTATTTTTGTGCAAAAAACTTTTTAATTCAATGTAATCAAAATTATCCATTTTGCATTTCATAATGTTCTCTATCTCTTCTTTGGTCATATATTTTTTCCTTCTCTATAGATCTGGCCAGTAAATGATTCCTTACTCTCCTAATTTGCTTATAGTATCACCTTTTATGTTTAAAACATGAATGAATTTTGACACTTTCTTGGTATAAGGTATGAGATGCTGGTCTGTGTCTAGTTTCTTCCATATCATTTTTCAATTTTCCCTGTAGTTTTTGCCAAATAGTGAGTTCTCATTCCAGAACTGGAGTCTCTGGGTTTATCAAACAGTAGATAGTACTATAGCCATTTACTACTGTGTCTTGTGTACCTAATCTATTCCACAGATCCACCACTCTGTTTCTTAGCCAGTAGCAAATAGTTATGATGATTTCCGCTTTATAATACTGTTTTAGAAGCGGCATGGCTAGTCTACCTTCCTTTCATTTTTTTCCATTAATTCTCTCTTTTTAACCTGTTCTTCCAGATGAATTTTGTTATTATTTGTTCTACCCCTATAAATTATTTTTTTTTTGGTAAATTGTTATGGCACTCAATAAGTAATTAATTCAAGTAGAATTGTAATTTTTATCATATCAGCTTGACCTATCCATGAACAATTGATATTTTCCCATTTGTTTAGATCTGCTTTTATGTGAAAAGTGTTCTGTAATTGTGTTCATATAGTACCTTGGTTTTTCTTGGCAAGTAGACATTCAAATATTTTATATTATCTACAGTTACTTAAAATGAGATTTCTCTTTTTATGTTTTGCTACCGAGATTTGTTGGTAGTATATAGAAATGCTGATCACTTATTTGGGTTTAACTTTATATCCTGCAGCTTTGATAGAGTTATGAAGTATTTTACCTGATTACATAGAAGTCTCTAAGTATATCATCGTATCATCTGCAAAGAGTTTTGTCTCCTTATTGTCTATTCAAATTCTATCAATTTCTTGTTTTTCTCTTATTGCTAAAGCTAACATTTCTAGTACAGTATTGAAAAATAGTGGTGAAAATGGACATCTTTGTTTCACCCCCAGTCTTATTGTGAAGGCTTGTAGTTTATCCCCATTACATATAATGCTTTCTGATGGTTTTAGATAGATATTACTTATCATTCTAAAGAAAGTTTCTTTATTCTTAAGCTATCTAGTGTTTTTAATAGGAATGGATCCTCTATTTTGTCAAAAAGCTTGTTTTCTGCATCTATTAAGATAATCATATTCTGTTGGTTTTGGTATGATTTGTTCAATTATGCTAATAGCTTCCCTAATATTGAATCTGCATTCCTGGTATAAATCCCACCTGATCATAGTGTGTGGTCTTGGTGACAAATTACTGTCATCTCTTTGCTGATATTTTATTTAAAATTTTGCATCAATACTCATTAGGAAAACTGGTCTGTAATTTTCTTTTTTTAAGCTCTTTGTGAGTGAAATATTTGTGTCATAAAAGGAATTTTGTAGCATTCCTTCTTCACCTATTTTTTCCCCCAAATAATTTCTATAGTATTAGGAATACTATAGAAAATACATAAATCTTTGGTTGAATTCACTTGTAAATCCATCTGACCCTGGAGATTTTTTCTTATGGAGTTCAATATTTTTTTTCTACAATGGGGTTATTTACGTACTTTATTTCTTCTTCTGTTAATCTTGGAAATTTATATTTTTTGTAAATATTCATTATTTCACTTTGTCACATTTTGGCATATGATTGGGCAAAATATCTCCTAATTGTTGCTTTAATTTCCTCTTCATTGGTAGGAAATTCCACACTTTTCATTTTTGATAATGATAATTTGTTTTTTCTTCTTTAAAATATCAAATTAACCATAAGTTTATCTATTTTACTTTTCTCACAAAACCAGTTCTTAGTTTTATTTATTAGTTCAATTGTTTACTTGCTTTCAATTTTATTAATCTCTCCTTTGAGTTTCTGAATTCGAATTTGATACTTAATTGAGGATTTTTAATTTGCTTTTTTTTAGCTTCTTAAATTTCATATTTAATTCATTAATTAGCTTCTTAAATTTAATTCATTTAATTAGCTTCTTAAATTTCATATTTAATTCATTGATGTGCTTTTTCTCTGTTTTATTCATGTAAACATTCAGAGAGATAAAATTTCCCTTAAGTACTGCTTTGACTGCATCCCATAAATTTTGATATGATGTCTCAGGATTGTCATTCTCTTTGCTTCCTCTTCCTTTTTTTGAAGGTGTTCATCTCATTCACATTTGGAGTTATGATTACTAATTGTGAATTTCCCTCCATCCTATTTTCCCTATTTTACTTCACTTTCTTAAAGCAAAACTAGTGTTTTGATTTCGACTACCACCACCCTCAATCTGCCCTCCCTTCCATCAGCCTTATCTTTTGTTTTCCTGTTTCGCTCTTACTTCCCTATAGGGTAAGACAGATTTCTTTACGCAACTGAGTGTGTATGTTTTATCTTTGAACCAAATCTGATGAGAGTAAAGTACAAACAATATTCATCTCCTCCTTTCTTTCCCTCTAGATTTTTTTATACTTCTCCATGTTCTGTCTCCCCCTTTCTTTTTCTTCCAGTGCAATCCTTTTCTTCACCCCTTCATTGATTCTTTTTATCATCATATCAATATACCTATACCCTTCAAATATACTTCTTCTAACTCCCCAAAGACAAGTACAGCTCTTAAGATTTACAAGCATTATCTTTCCTTGTTGGGATGTAAACAGTTTAACTTTATTGAACACCATGTTTGTTTTTCTTTTCTGTTTACCTTTTCATGCTTCTCTTGACTCTTATATTTGAAGATCACATTTTCTCTTCAGCTCTGGTCTTTTCATCAGGAAATTTTGAAACTGCCCTGTTTCATTGAAAGTCCATCTTTTCCCCTGAAAGATCATGTTCAAATATGGTGGGTAGTTGATTCTCAAATATAATCCAATCTCTTTTATATTCCAGAATATCACGTTCCAAGCCCTCTAGTCCTCTAATATAGAGCTCGATATGTCCTGTGTGATCCTGACTGTGGCTTCTTGATATTTGATTTTTTTTTTGGCTGCTTGCAGTATTTTCTCCTTGACCTGATAGTTCTGCAATTTATCTACAATATTCCTTGGAATTTTCATTTGGGGATCTATTTCAGGAGGTGATCAGTAGATTCCTTCAATGATAATTTTATTCTCTACCTAGAGGGTATCAGGCTGGTTTACTTGATAATCTCTTGAAAGGTGCTTTCCAGGGTCTTTTTTTTTCCATCATATCTTCCTTAGATTATCTTAAATTCTTTTTCCAGGTAAGTTGTTTTTACAATTAGGTATTTTACATTTTCTTCTATTTTTTTCTTTTTTAAAATTTTATTTGAATAATACTATTTACATTTATTTTTTTAATTTTTATTTTTCAACATTTGCTTCCATAAGTTTTAAATTTTCTCCCTCTCTGTCCACCCCTCCCCAAGATGCTCTTCAATTTGATATAGGCTTTAAATATACATTCTTATTAAACATATTTTCACAGTATTCATGTTATGTAGAATAATGTGAAAATGGGAGAAATCATGAGAAAAAAAAGGCCAAAACAAAATAGAGCAACAGCAACAAAAAAGAAAATAGTCTGCTTTGCTCTGCATTTACACTGCATAGTTCTTTCTCAGGATATGGATGACATTTTCCATCATGAGTCCTTTGGTACTGTTTTAGGTCTCTGCATTTCTAAGAAGAGCCAATTCTATCAAAATCAGTCATTGGAGACTCTATCTACAATGTTCTCCTGGTTCTGCCCACTTCACTCAACACCAGTTCATATAAATCTTTCTAGGTTTTTCTGAAGTCCGCCTGTTAATCATTTCTTATTGCAGAATAGTATATTTGAATAATTCCTAATATCTCATAGAGTCATTAGTTTCCACTTGCTCAGTTAAAGTTTTTAAGGAATTATTTTCTTCAGTTAACTTTTATAACTCCTTTTCCATTTGGTCAATTCGACTTTTTAAAGGAGTTGTTTTCTTCGGTCAATTTTTGTGCTTACCTTTCCAAACTGCTTACTCTTTTTTTAAATAAATCTTTTGCATGACTCTCACTTCTTTTCCTAATTTTTGTTCTACCTCTCTGACTTGATTTTTTAAAATAATTTTTAAATCACTGGCTTTCTGTACTTGGGCCTCTGGGACTGACAGCTTGCCCACTGTTCTACAGTAGCCTGACCTTGTTGGGTGTGTTGTGCTCTGGGTTCTGGGTTTGGCAATTTGCCTGCTCCTCTGGGCCTGGAGGCCTCAGCCCTGGCCTCTTGCTGAGCCTGAGCTTTGATTGATGATTTGTGCTGTGTCTAAGAGACTCCTCCTGGCTTACCTGGACACTGTGCATGTTGGGCTGTGCTCTCCTTTTACCCTACCACCAACTTCTTATTCCTTCTAGTATTACTCTATCAGCTCACTGGACACTAGAAGTCAGAAGCTGTGGGACTCTCAAGAGGATTAAAAGAATTAACAATGAGGGAAGAGGGGAAATCTGGATGCAAAATAATTTGCTTCATTTTTGGTCATTGTATTATTATCATCAAGGACAGTGACTCATACATAGTAGATACTTAATAAATACTTGCTGATTGACTGCTTAAGTGCCAGATCAATAAAGTATTTGCAATAAATTTTGTAAGACCTTCACAGTAGTATCACCATCTTCACAAGCTATTTGAAACAAGTGAGATGGTGCCACTGAAATAAAGTATAACATTTTAGAATTTCAGAGTGGAAAGGTGCCTTGAAGAATAACTAATCCAACCTCCTTATTTTACAGATGAGGAAACTGATACCCATTAAAAGCAAACATTTTGTCCAGGATCACAAGCGGAGTTATAACAGTTTGGAGTAGATCCTAAGTTTTCTGACTCCCAAAGTAATTATTTTTCAGTTTTCTACAACATTATCTGTGTGCAAAAGAGTCAACTCAGAAAGAATAACTTGTTGTTGAAGCAATTTTTGTTTCCACCAAGTGCTCCCAAAATTGTTTATTCAACAAAATATTTGTCAGTGGTTCCTTGCAGTCCCTGCATCCAGACTTCAGTTGAGAATTTGGGAGTTCTCTTGTCTCAATGAACAATTGAAAAGCTTGAAGGAAGAAACTAATCTTGCTATCTGAAACCTCCTACTTCTCCTCCTCCTTCTCTTTCTTCTTCTTCTTCTTCTTTTATTCCTTCTCTACCTTCTTCTTCTTCATCTTTTCATTCTTTTCTTCCTTCTCCTTCTTCTTCTTCTTCTTCTTCTCCTTCTTCTTCTTCTTCTTCTTCTTCTTCTTCTTCTTCTTCTTCTTCTTCTTCTTCTTCTTCTTCTTCTTCTTCATCTCCTCCTCCTCCTCCTCTTCTCCAACACATTCAGAAATGATTTCTCTATTGTATCCATGCCTTCAGTCACACTAGGATATCACCTCTTCTTGTTGGTGGTCTGTCTCTCATGTCCTCCATCAATATAATTATTTTCAGCATCCTCATATTCTGTGCAAAATGCTTTTCAGAAGCTGACAGGAAATGTCTGAACAAATTTCCTCCTCTCTTTTGGTCTTGTACTGAAACTTGATTTTTCCTTTGTTTCATGTTAATGGAATCTTTGGAGTACTTATAGAATGGTGCCAATCAAAATATTGGAAGAAAAAAACATTAAACAAAAAATTTCTCTGTCTTTGTCTCTCTTTGTCTCTCTCTGTCTCTGCCTCTCTCTCTCTCTCTCTCTCTCTCTCTCTCTCTCTCTCTCTCTCTCTCTCTCTCTCTCTCTCTCTCTCTCTCTCTCTCTCTCTCTCTCTCTTCTATAGGAGGAATTGTAAAAGATTTTCCCAAATTTGGAAAGCAGGAATGGGTTATTACCTGCCTTAATGAAGGAATATTCATATCAGTGAGATCACTGTACTTGATTACTTGATTACACTGTAATTACCTTACAAGTTAATTATTTGACTCAAGGCCAATAAAGATGAAATTTTAAATTGCAGTTTCATTCTCTGAATTTATAAGAGAAAGAAGGCCAATTCCTATCTTTCCTGAGTACTATTTTTTGTTTCTCCTATGTTTGTATTAATTAGACAAATGGACATTAATATTTGGCACATCTCCTGCTCCGAACAGTCTTATACAGGAAAATTTCTGAGAGGTTGTAAGATACTTCTTCATGTCTACATCTTTTATCTCTCTCCTTTAACTACACATGAATAGGCAAATCCTATGTTAAATATACTTTATATTCCTAAAAAGATGATATCTTCTTTGGCACAACACCAATATAAACTTTCTGCAATTTTTATAACTAAAATGCCTGGGTCATTCACCATGATTTTTCGCTTCTTACCTAGATGTTTAGTATATTTGAAAAATTTGCCTTAATGTAAAGGATCTAGTTTAATCTAGAAATTGTTGAATTCCCATATAAGAAACTATATAAGACCATTGATTTTCATATATTTGGTCACATTACCTTGAGAAAAGCATACATTCCAAGATGCCCCACCCCTTCAAATATACTATTGTAAAACTTTGAAGTTATTATCCTGTTTTATTAAATTAACATTTTGTTAAGTACCATGCAAAAGAATCATTATATAGCAATACCTCCTGGTCATAAGCTTATAAACCTAAGGCTAGACACAACCTTAGAAGACATTTAGTCCAACCTCTTCATTTGACAGCTGAGAAAGCTGCCGCCCACAGAGGTTGGTGACTTGCTCAAGTTTATGTGACTAGAATATGGCAAAGCTGACAGTAGTTTACAAATCTCAATTTCACCACTTTTCCATGAGGCAGAATTATGTGAAGTCAATGTTTTCCTCGATTAAAATATCTACATCTTTACATCCCTTATTATCATTTTTGATTCTTCCCATGGTGACAAAAGAGGAATAACTTATAATTATTTGTGCATTTTTTTCTCAGAAACATAAAATGTGCTTCCTTCAGACTTGTATGATTATTTAGCAGCTAACTTGCATTACTGCATTAATTATCTAAATGATTATGAGGAAACTAAAAGTCAAGTGATCATGCTGTGACCAGTCTGGTTCTAGGCTGTAGTTTTGTTTTTTTATCTTATCTGTGGCTATCCATGCACAAAACAAAATGGCAATTTGCTTATTGTTGCTGTAATAATATTTTGGTAGCTACCTGTTCAGCAGGAAGAAAGCTAGTTAGCTAATATAGTCCAGAAATCCCTCTTATGGTCAAATACTCAGGAAAGTGAGACCAACATCTCTCTTATCTACTTCATTTTCTGTGTGTATGCAGTTTTACAAGTTAAATATCAAATTTAAAACTTTGAGTAACAAAATATCAATTATTATTATGTGTAAAGAGCACATAATAGTATTAAAAGCAAATTTTGATGAAACAGAATAGTTCTGGTGCCACTTAGTAAAGATTTTCATTTCTTTATGATGAAAGTCATAAATGAAAATGGGATCTTTCCATTCCAGCTTAAATATATGTATCATTAGACGTCTCATATTACTTGTTAGAATAGCATTCAATCCAATTATGGATTGGGAGAAAAAGAAAGTTCTTCAATTCAAGTGAATTTATCAATACAGACATAATACAGGATCTGAGAATTTTTAAAACTTGTTGAACCTACTTTCTGACTTAAATAAGATACTTAACCTCCTGTATCTATAATTCTTTATGAAGAAAATGGGATTAGAAAAGCAATACTAATCTATCTTCATGACAACTAAAAAAAATCTTTGCACTAAGAATGAATAAAATACACAGGAAACTTGGAAGTCTTTACTGATCAGGTACAGGGATGATAAATTTCTGTGCTTAGAGTCTGCAGTGTCTAAACAGATTTAGAAAGACTAAGCTGGCTAGATAGATAGATAGATAGATAGATAGATAGATAGATAGATAGATAGATAGATAGATAGATAACTAAAGGGAGACATTACAAATAGACAGGAAACAACTTTATTTTGTTAAATGAAGTGGAATGATCCTTTTAGGGACATTGTTTTTGTTAACTTGTTCTGCTTGGTTGTTTCAAGACAATGGAAATGAGAACTAATATTTCTATAATGCTTTAAGGATCACAAAGCATTTTACATATGAAGGCTATTTAAAATGATGTTAACTTGGCAATTTTTAGAAAGGACATACTCTTATATTGAGCATATCATTTAGACTCAATGTTATAATTTAAGATACACCAGGGAAAATATATATGACTTGGAGATTGGGTCATTAAAACATTTGTGAAAGAAAAGGAAAACATTCATACTGGTTTTAAATAACTAAGCTAAACAGTGTGAATAAAATAATGAGATAAAAGTCTGATTCTTTATTGATGTCTGATTATAGTTCCCAGTCAGGAATTTACTATTATCAGACATTCACCTACAGTGATACCCTGTAGATGAAGCTCAATTAGAAATGTGTGTAAGGGAACTTTCATAGAGATTGAAAAGTAATAGAGAAGTTCCAAAATCTCTGGGATAAACACTGATCTTAAATTGCCACTGATTCTTTGATACCGCTCTCAAAGTGTGGAAGGGGTTCATTTAGGGATGTCATTGTTAACTGAAAACCCCAAACAATTTTTTCCCAATGAATTGTACAATCAAAAATGCATTCTTCTGTTGAGCCTTTAGGAAATGACTGCACAGAACTTGTAGTCTTTAGATAGGACCTCACAGTGGGTTAAATTGCTTAAAAAATCAATAATAACTTCCTTTTGTTTTCAGAAATATCAACAAACATCTAATTTTCTTGTACCATCTAAGATGTAGTTGTTGTGTTCATTCTTTGGCCGAAGAAGACCATGCCATCAGAGAAATGATGACATGACTTGCGATTGACTTTGTTTTGAGTGAGGGAGGGCTATGCAGGTCACCAGCCTCACTTCCCCACAGTCATCTTAATCCAATGACCAGATATTCCTCAGGATGATTGGAGATAACCCAGGATGCAATGGGAGACCTTGGCCCCTTTAGGCCAAGCTCTATTCAGGAACTCACTTAGGGTAAGGTAACACCCATTCAGTGAATAGGCCTCTTTAAGAAGTACCCAGGGGATGGTCCCTTTAGTGAGGTCTAGACATCAGGCTGCCAGGGAAACAGCAACAGTTGCTACTGGTAATCCCTCTTAAGCCAGGAGGGTCCAGAAACCAGCCCTTAGGCAGGGGCCTAGAGTGTCCTCCAGCATATGAGCTTTAGAGTGCAGTAGATTTAAGGTTTTGAGAAAGGAGAAGAGGGGAGGAGGGGAGGGAGGAGAGGCAAGGGGAGAGTAATCTAACTAGTAAAACCCAAGTTAACTGGGCATCTTCTGGCCATCCAAATTTACCTTCCTGTGGAAAGGAGAAGGAAGGGGAGGGGGAGACAGACAGGACAGGAGGAGCTGAGTTACCCTGCTAGTTGGGTCCCTATTCAGGCAGCTGTGTCTACACACATATGTTGTGTTTGTCCTTCATTGTCGAAGAAGGCCATGCCATCAGAGAAATGATGACTTGACAGTTTGGAAATATGACCCAAATATCACTAAACTCTGCATAGTCTTTGACCCAGTGATTCTATTGCAAAACTTTAAACCCAATGTACTCTGAAGCCCATACATTTCGCAATAGGTCCCTGCCCAAGCTTCTCTTGAGGGCTCTTTTCCAGTCCTGGCTTCAGAATGATTATCAGTAGTTACTTTTGCTCTTTCCCTCCTAGCTCCATTTGCTCATTTTTTTTTTCTTTCCTTTCTTCATCAAAGGTGACATTCCTTGTTTACTTCTTAAAGAGGCCTATTCACTGAATGGGCATTACCTGCAAAGTCAAGTGCAAGTCATGTCATCATTTTTCTGATGGGATGATCTTCTTTGGCAACGGACAAACACAATATTTGTTCATTCATTTGTCCGATTTATTCAGTCACATCTTTATTTATTTGTTCATTTGTCCATCCATCCTTTGTTTCTCCTTCCAGTTCTTTACTTATCTATTTATGTGTTTATTCACTTATCTCATTTTCTACTAGACTGAGAAGAGGTTTTTGTAGCATTCTTCTAGAAGGGAAGTGTTTGGTTTCCATGTTTCTCCTCTTTCTAACAATGTTCATGTCTCTACTTTGCCCCTGAACCTTTCTAGAAGAAGTATTTACAGTGAAATTTGCTTCAGAGAATGACAGCTTAGTTTTAGATTTGGTTCCCAGCTTCTGAAGGATCTTCCTAGGACATTCTTACCCTAACCAGTTTAATGGCATAGTTTAACAGCTTCAGGGGCTCATATTACTTTCCCCAAATAGATCGCCATATGTTCACTGCAGTCAAATCAACAAAATTCAAATTTTCAATGAGGCAAGCCAATGGTTAACAATTACTAGTTCTAAGAGTACCATACTTAGTAAGATTATTTGGTAACTACCATACCTGGATCATTTTTCTACTACTGTATAATGTTTGCAAATGACATATGTTTGTAAATACATAAATTTAATTTTAAAAAGCAGGTTTTCAAGAATTCACATTTCATGTATAACAACATACTATAATACTAGTAATTGGTGACTCAAGTTTGATACAGAATTGAACCGATTTTAATCATTTAAAATTCATCCAAGATTTTAGACTTAATGAAAGTGAATACAAACAATTCCATAATATTTATTTTCTTGTATTAGTGAGCACTAATTTATGTTATTAAATATTTTATAAGATGCAAGACTCTTTAAGTTAAAAGATAAGTTGAAAATTTCCACTCTTTTAGATTGGAATCCAACATTTTGACTATCGTAAATATCAATGCTGTATCATAAAACATTTTTAATATGCTGCAAAGATGTATTTTAACACTTAAACTTCTCATTTTAAGATTTCTTTGTCAATGATGTTTCAAGTAGGCTGTAGTTTTCATTCAGTTGTGGTCTGGACATTACACTCTTCTTGCCAGGCATTTAAAAGTGAGTGCAACGGAAATTGTAATTGGACAATCAAATGACATATACAGCACTTTTGGCCTCAGAAACAGCACCTCTTTATACGCTTTGGACTCAGGAAAGTAACTAAAGGTTGAAGAAGAACTGTGGACCTGACAAGTAGTAAGAGTTCCATAAAATCATGTAACCCTATATCCTAGGACAACTTGAATACAGACACACACATAAACACACACACACACACGTAAACATGTCAGTGTATGTGTCTAGTGTGTAGATATGCATATACATCTTGTATCTCAACATATTTATATGATATATATACATCTTCATATATGTGTATATCTATGTGTATGTAATCTTTTTAATCTCTTGATTTTATAGCATATTTGATTCTAAACATACCCTTTCACTTCTCTTCCCAGCAAACCATCACATGTAACAGCAATTTAAAAAGAAAAAAAAAATATGACTTAACTTGATAATTAACACATTGACTATTTCGGATAATGTATTCAGTATTACATATCCAAAGTACCCAACCACTGAGATGAAGGAAGGGAGATGCCTTTTCTTATCTCTTATCAGATGTCAGGTTTGGGCCACTTGAATCTTGGCCAATTTCCTAAGTGTCCTGGATAGTTAGTTTCTTTCAGTCAATCACAACTGGGATTATATTTAAAGTCATAGCTACAGGGAGTGTTGCTATGGAGCTACATGAACAAAGCCAACCCAGGCTGACTTTCAGCACAACACTTCCTGACAAGATTTAAGTAAGCGTTGGTAATGTACCAAATACATAAACACACACACACACACACACACACAATAGCAAAAGACCAACAAATAAGAGTCTAATGATTATAAACCAGTTTCCCTAAAGTTAGAATGAGACCCTAGTTACTTTAGAACAAGGTTTAAACCTCTGTCCTATTTAATTTCATTTGTTCCAAGCTATTCATTAGCTTCTTCCATTATAATCCACTTGTTCGCAATTAAATTAAAAGACACAAATCAGAGAGCATTTACTTTTAGGCACACTTTTATGTAAAACACAACACAGAATTAGAAACAGCTCAGATAAATAAAGAAATCATTTAGGAATGTTTAACAACTGCAGACAAAGGCAAAGGGGAATGGTAGTTAAATATTTCCTTTCAATAAAGTCATGGAGTGACAGAAGCCTATAATTTCTGCCTGTTCCAACAACTCCCATCATTTATTTTCCAGCAAGGACAAGCCATGGCCACTGAAACCAAGACTGCAGTGCTACCCACTATTGTCTTAACTCCCATCACAAAATACACAGAGGGGATTAACCATTCTCTCTGTCTTTGTCTCTCTCTGAATCTGTCTCTGTCTCTCTGACTCTCCCTCTCTCTTTCTCTGTCTTTCTGTCTCTCTCTTTGTCTCTGTCTGCCTGCCTGTCTCTCTGCTTCTCAACTCCTCCTTCACCTAAATTCAGGAAAAGCCTAGATATAACAGAGACAAAAGCTCAAGGAGCATGTTCTCTGGGTATCATGTTGGCTCAAGAAGCAGAAAGGCCTCAGGCCCCTCCCCAAATTGAGGACACTAAACAACCTTTTTTTTTCTTCTTCAGTGTACCCAAGTTATACTTCCATAAGCAATCAAAAACTTCTTCATCACGGTATGCTTACCAGAGTGGAATCACTCATGTCTGCACATACTTCTCATCTCTCCAACACATGTCTATTACGCATCATCATGTCCTCTGGTAGCAGACTCCTCCCATAAAATGTGTGGAGAGGAGAAGGAGGAGAAAGATGAGAAAGAAAAAAGGAAGGAAGGAAGGAAGGAAGGAAGGAAGGAAGGAAGGAAGGAAGGAAGGAAGGAAGGAAGGAAAGTTTGTTCAGTTGTTTCAGTCACGTCTAACTCTTTGTGACCCCATTTTGAGGTTTTCCTGTCAGAGATTCCACAGTGGTTTGCCATCTGCTTCCCCAGATCATTTTTCAGATGAGAAACTGAGGCAAACCAGGTCAAGTGATTGCCCAAGGTCATACAGCTAGTAAGTGTCTGAGGTCAGATTTAAACTCAGTAAGAGGAGTCTTCCTGATTTCAGGGCCAGCACTCTATGCACTGTGACACCTAGCTGGGATTGTCACAGTAGTAGTAGTATCAATATATAATGCACATATGCATATATGCCTATGTATGCATATGTATATGTGCATGAGAGTTACGTTAACAGTGGTTAGAGAGCCAAGCCTTTGATTCAGGTCCCACCTTTGCAAAGAAAGAAAAGAAAATGGATATTTGACCCTGGGCAATTCACTTTATTTTTTTAGCATTGAAATTCATTGGTAGAGTTAGTTTCTTTCTTTGGGAGTTTCATATACTTATGAAATCACAGGTCCACTCCCTATGTATGTATACACAAGTGTGTATGTGTGTGTGTGTGTTTGTGTGTGTGTGTGTGTATTTCATAAAGTAAAAGCATAGCTTGAATTTTATCTTTGTTGGTTTGATGTAGGTTGTGTATTCATGTGACAGTGATAACTTTTTAATCCTGTCATTTTCACTAGGACAGACTTTTACAATATCACAATTTTGTGATAGTGCCTTACCTGATGCGATATTAAAAACAAAACAAAACACTACATAGCACTGACATACAGTGTTCCTGTAGCTTATTTATGAGAAATAATCAGACTGAAAGGGTAGCCTTACTTAATTTATAGACTTAGTTCTATACAAATCAAATTATCAAGGGTATATTTTATAGAGCTACACAAAATCATGAAACAATTCATTTGCCAAAAAAGAAATCTTGACTATTAAAATTCACACTTGAATTCCTCTGTTCCATATAGACATGGGATTTTATGCTGGCTAACATACTTAAAGCAGCCTGATGTGGTAAAAAACTATTCCTGGAGTCAGAAAGGCAAGTTCAAATTCCAAGTCAGACGTTAGTGTGTGTGACTCTGGACAAGTCACTTATCTTCTATGTTCTGTAAGCAAATTTCTAGTCCTTCTTTAGTAAGTCATTGAACTGCTATCTTTACAAAAGTGACACTTGTAGTTCTTCACATGAAAAAATGATTTTGAGATAAAACACAAGAAAAAGCATTTATTTGAAATACTTTTTCTGCAAGTATAATGGCTATATTTGAGCAAATCCAACATGTAAAATCACATTTGTTTAATATCACATTCCTATTTTTTAGGTTGCCTTAAATTAAAAAAAAATACTCTGATACTTCATTTAAAATGCTGATTTATACACAAACTTTCAGGAACATGTCTTCTATCAGCCAAGATATTTATTCTATACATATATTTTCAAAAATATATTTGGGATTAATTGTAAGCATATTTTTGGTATAGATTTTCATTCAAGATCTGTAATGCTGTTGTAGCACATAAAAGCCACTTTAAAAATGTCCTTTAACTTGTAGTGGAAAGATCCATTCTTTTATTTGAAGTTATGTCACTTTTAAAAGAAGTGAACTACATATGTGTATATTTAAAACCATGTCATTTGGTTAGATACACGTTTTTGTTTTACGAACTTTATTCTCTTTATTTTTTTAATTTTTTCTTTTTCTTTTTCTTTTTTTTTTTTGGTGGAGGTGAGGCCAAGTAGAATGTACTTACATTCTCTCTTGCTCATGGGAGGCTGAGGATGGTAGATTACTTAAGCTTAATAGACTAGTAGTAGTGGACCTTGTAATGGAATATTCTCAGACTGTCACTTTTGTGTTGAGCCCCAGGGAGCAGAGGCTTCTTAAGTAAGGCTGGATTGCCCAAGATGGGAAAAAACTAGCAGGTCAAAATTCTACACCAATTAGTCTTTGTAAAGTGACTTCTGTACTTCTAGCCTGAGCCAAGTAGGGATATTCATTCTTAAATAATTCAAGTAAGCAATAGCAAAACAAGTAAAAATACAAGTAAAGAAGAAGGCACCTAAGGTAAAAGAAAATATAAGAAGTAGTTCTTTTGTTATCTCTGTGTGTACCTTAGTATCTCAAAAACATAAGCTCTCAAAAAGTAGAAGTGATATGAATGGACCATAAGCCCAGATGTTAATTTTTTCCCCCTTCTCTAAAGATAGAGGATGAAAAAGAAAAAAAAAAATAAAAACTACATGAATAAAAATGAGTGACCTCAACTCTAGAAAGCTTTGCGATCAGAGCCCAGCTTAAGCAGGCTAAAAGTTCACATCTCCATTATCAGTGCATTAGTGTCTCAATTTTCCCATATCACCTCCAACATTTGTCATTTTCCTTTTTTGTCCTATTAACCAATCTAATGATGTGAGGTAGTACCTCAGAATTGGTTTAATTTGCATATCTCCAATCAGTAGTGATTTAGACTATTTTTTCATATGGCTATAAACAGCTTTGATTACTTCATCTGAAAAATGACTATTCATATCTTTTGATCATTTATCAATCGGGGAATGACTCTTACTTTGATAAGTCTGACTCAAGAATGTTTTATTTTGTTGCTTTATTTTCATCAGGAAAGCTAGACACAAACAGGAAATATACCCCAAACTAAAAGGAAATAAAAGAAATTTCCTACTTCTTTAAAGCCTGGAGGTGGTGATATGAATTGAAGTACTTGAATGATTAAAATTGCAAAATTCTTGATTATCATACTGAGGGTGTACCTTGCAAGCTGTTGTAATGGCACAGAGCCTCTCATTCAGTATGCAAGGATAAAGCTCTTATCAGTCCCGGGCCAGTTTTGATCATCCTTATTGGCCACTATTGAGTCAAGCAAGTACGTCTCCTGAAGCAAATGGCTAGTAGTTTACTACATGTAGCTGGATTTCTTACTATCAACCTTGTTCCTCTGTAGACAAATGAAACAAAATAAAACAATAAAAAAAAATCTGAAATTGGTCTTTGTTATCTACACCAAGGTCTGTAGTTTGAGGGGCAGCATTCCAAGTATCCTTCCAGTAAAAGAGTCTGCATAAACCAGGACACAAGAAAGATTTTTTGACATATAAGGGAAAAGATGTGAGATGACTTAGCAGCATAAGACTGAATTTTTTTAAAGTAGACTCAGTAAGTCCTCCAAATGAAGAATTTTTCTCAGCACCATGGCTAAATGAAATCAGTAGTCTCTCACACCCATGCATTTCATTCTCCAAAAATACTGTCTTAAATAGAGGACTCATTAAAATATTGGCAATATGTCTTTTTTTTTTAAATGAGAAAATAAAAACAAACCATCTGCAAAGAGAGGGATCTGTAATGTTGTTATCCAAAATGAATTCAAGTTCAAATTCTAGATGATATGTAACTTCATTTTCATTTATTACATGAATAATGTTACAACAAAAACCCTTAGAGTGGAAGTCAGGTAGCCTGGGTTCTGCTTCTCTTTGTATATTACAGATCTGTATCCATTTGCACAAGGGATGTTCTCTGTCTGGCTTTCAGTTCCCTCATCCATAAAATGAAGGTGATAGATAAGCTGACATCTAAAGTCCTTGACAGTTCAAATATTCTAACTATTAGTGTTAAAAAAGCAGTTTAGTAATGTGTTGGATATAAGGGTTAGGATTTAAAAAATAAATTATATTAATAATTTACTGCATTTACACTGTATTTTTAATTTTTAAATGCTTTTATGTAGCCATTCATTTCCTCAGATTATTCATTCTGTCTCCAAGTTAATTGAAAGTGTGCATGAGACAAGGGTCTGACTATACCATTTCTATTTATTTCTTCTTTTTTATTTTTTTACACCAAATGGAAATTTCTCAGTAACTTTCACAGTTACTTTGAAAAAAATCCGGAACTATCTAAGCACTGTGATTTGACCATGGAAAGAAGGCAATAAATGTTGAATGAGTGAATGAAAAGTAGATTGAACAGCAATATAGCATTTTTCCCCTGACTCACTATACAAATCCAATCTTAGAATACATTTCTCAGGTGGTAATACAGCTATTAGGACTGGAATGGAGAAGGGGAGGAGAGACACAGAGATAGAAAGAGAGACAAAGACAGAGAGGGAGACAAAAAGAGAGAGAAAGAGAAAGGGGGGAAAGGGGGAGAGAGAGAGAGAGAAAGAGAGAGAGAGAGAGAGAGAGAGAGAGAGATTCCCAGGAACTAAAAGAAACCACATAGCTTTTATTTTATTAATAATTAGCATGTATATAGCACTTACTA
This sequence comes from Bettongia penicillata ogilbyi, assembly GCA_023548195.1. Lineage (NCBI taxonomy): Eukaryota > Metazoa > Chordata > Mammalia > Diprotodontia > Potoroidae > Bettongia > Bettongia penicillata. The sequence continues at coordinate 208,145 of JAJHZJ010000343.1, forward strand.
TATGCCAAACAAATATAAATATTTTTGACAGGAGGAAAATGATGGAAGAATATTATAAAGGTAAAGTCACCTCCTGTGAGATTCAAGAAAATAGGAAACATCTTAAAAATGAAATCCAGGAATAGGGATGATTCATACTTCAGAACTTTAGTGGATTTATGATTATTAGAATGGCCACTCACCCCATAAATGCAGATTACATCCCTTCCGTTCCTTCTCATCCTGCAGGATTCTTGTCCAGGTTCTTCCGTCAATCTTGAAAAAAGGAACGAGGTAACACACTAGGGAGCTTTCTGTTGATCTTTTAATATTGTGTAGATTGATACAATATTCAGACTGTCCATCTGGTACCCTTTGCTATCACTATATGGCTGAGCCACTTCTCTTTACCAGTGATCAATTTTCATGCTTCTACATTTTATGATAGATTTTATGTGCAAGTTACCATTAATAATTTGGTGCAGCTTGCTTATATCTGCCGTGTATCTTTTACATGGCCCTTTGAGTAGATTTACCATAGGTGTTTGTTAGTGAACTCCTTAGAAGTATAAAAACAAAATGGGGAAAACCATTGTCCTGAAGGTCAGACGAACCTTGGTGAGTTAAATTATCCAAACAGTACAAAGGGACATATAATCATAAATCTGGAACAAGAAGCAAACTTAGAGAACATTAATGTTTATCCTCTCATTGCACAGATAAGAACAGTGAATATTGTGGATATTCAATGACTTACCCAAATTCAAACACACATAGTAATCCTCAGATGTGATTTGAAACCAGGTCCTCTGATAGAAGAACCAGTGCTTATTCCACTATACCGCACTGAATATCTGTAAGAGATTTTTCTCACTCGACTTTTCAATCAGTTGATTCCATTTAACTATACCTTGCTATGAACTGTGCACCGTTACCCTTCTTTTTACTTCATAGAGTTGTAGCTTAACATCATTTACTTTCTTTTCCTCTTCTAGACTGGCAGATTGCTACACTGGCATTACTCTTGGGTGGTGCTGCCATCATTCTCATTGCCTTCCTGGTTGGCTTGATATCGATTTGCGTGGGCTCTCGGAGACGTTTCTATAGACCAGTTGCAGTTATGCTTTTTGCAGCAGGTAAATATATTCATATTTCCCATATCTGCGTTAAAAATTCATGAGATTCCCTACGTCTTCATTGTCCATGCAGAGGTAGTATGTCTATATTGCACCCCATACAAATTTGGTGACATTTGCTATGTTTTAAGTAAATTGGATTAGATATTAGTAGATTATTAGTTTTTTTTGGTGTGTTAAATATTTTAAAAGTCAAAATTCAAAACTTTTAAACCAAATGTGAATAAATAATACCACTTGAATGTACCACTTGCCTATAACAGATTTATTTACTAACAGCCTCCCCTTTTATTCCTTACAGAGGGTTTTATGTCTGGAACTTCCCTTTTAGTCTTATTGAAATATTAATAAATAAGATTTTCTTTCTTTTTTTCTCTCCTACAACTTGGAGCTAGGAAGTTAATTCCAAACTTTATACAATCATAGGTAATTCAGTGTGAAAATAAATCTGATAAATTTCAAAACTTGTGATTTCTCTCCTGTGCCACCAATAAGTCAGTTGTGAAATGTCAATTAATATATGCTTCTTAATATAACAACTCTCACAATATGAAACTATGCAGATTTAAAGCAACACCAATGAAATAGATATTTAAAATCACAGGGAGACATTCAGAAAGTGCCTCACTGACTAAGAAAAAGGTGAGCCATTTCTTTAATGAGATTAGTAACTCCCATTAACAATTACCTTGTTAAATATTATGACTTGATCTGAAATATATACATTTGTATCTTGAGGTGAATTCCATTCATTCTGTCAATCACGTTTATGTCAAAGCCTGCAGTATCGCCTATCCAATAGTGAATAATGAATAGATTGTTAGAACCATGTTAAATTCTACATGGATTTTTAAAAGTCATTAAAATGATAGTAATAGATCGGTGGTTATTGAATTTGAAGGGTATTAAGAATAAAAAAGAAAAAAGGGAAAAATGATAAAGTGTTCTGCTGCCCCCTACTGTTTATGTTTATGTTCTTACTTCGACAACTCGTCAGCTCTCTTGGGTGTCAGGAAAGATTGTTACAGAAGACAATACAGTGAAACCACCACACTTGACAGATAAAAAACTGGGGCCCAGAGATGTAAAGTCATCACAGATCATAAAAATGAAAGAACAAAAAATAAGAGACTCATAATGTCATTTACTTCAGTCTAGAAGGGAACTCCAAGGTAACCTAGTCAAATTCCTTATTTGGAATTTAAGAAATTGAATTCTAAAGACATTGGTGACTTAACCAAGGTCACACAGGTGATATGTAGTGGAGTAAGCATTGAATGACAAATCCTCCAGAACTCAACTCCCAATCAGGAGAGCTGGTGTTAATTAATTTTAATATTGTAATTTTCAATTTTATTATATTATTTTTACTATCAGTTATTATAATGATGATAATTTAATTATCATTTTTCAGAAACAGATTCCATTTCACTAAACAAATACTACTGTAGCAACATTCCAAGCTGTGGAAAAAAAGCATTTCTAAGTCCCTGGGAATAAAATTCTCTTATGACTATTTTAATGAAATATTAATAATTCCTCAAAGTCCCTAGAACTGCAGCATAATTTTGACTTTCAGTCTTATTTTTGCTTCAGGAGGGTTGAGTAAAATGAAATAACTTGAATCTCCTTGGAATTCCATTTTAACTGAATTTGATTTTCATAATTATGGCTTGCTTCCCTAAATATTTAGAAAAAGTAATTGACACAATTAGTGATATAGTGATATACATTGAAGTGTTTTCATTTGGATATATGTTACACACAGATGTGTTACATATGTGTGCCTCTATGTATACATATATTTATGTGTATATATGCATATGTAGAGGGAGGGAGAGGGGAGAGATGGACAGACAGAGACAGGCAGAGATACAGGAAGAATTATTTTTCTATTTATCCTTTTACCAAAGTAATAAAATTCTATTTCTTCTGGTGGCTTTGTTAGCCATTGACCTCATCTTTAATGCCTTTGTGATAGCTCCAAAGATCTGCTTGGGTGAGAAAAACCATCACATGCAAGGGTCAGAATGGTTTGTCATAGAAATTAGAATTCTCAAATTTTCTTTCCAAGAAAAATTCCTGCTTTTTAATGTGCAGCTTAACACATAATATTGCTTTTCTTTGCCTTGTGTAGCTTTGTTACCAAGTAAACTGCAACTTAGATGCAGATAAATGGAAGGGAAGCTATGTGATACAGTTGATAGAGCTCAGGACCTGGAGTTAGCAAGACTCATCTTCATTAGTTCAAATCTGGCCTCAGACTCTTACAAGTTCTGGGATCCTGGGAAAGTTACTTAACCTTTTCTACCTTAGTTTCTTCATCTATAAAATGATCCAGAGAAGAAAATGGCAAACTATTCCGGGACCGCTGCCAAAGAAATCCCAAATAGAATCACAGAGTCCTACATAACTGAAATGACTAAATAACCAAAATAAAGCTACTACTATGGCATACCACATGGGCTAGAGGAAAGTATACTGATATGGGGTCAGGAGACCTGCGTTGGAATCCCAGCTTGTAATGTTAGCAGATTTTTAACTGGACAAAGTAATTTCCTTCTTTATACTTTAGTTTCCCTAACTCAGTAAAGCTTTCATGAATAAAACAAGTGTTTTAAAACAAGTGAATGTCTAAAAGGTTTAGATAGCTGTGCACTAATAAGAAAATAAATCTCTTTAAAAAGTAGTTCTCAAGTTGTGTGCGAACAAGAACTTGAAACTAGATGCATCCACAAAAACAAAATTTAATTATTTGTTAAGTCCTGAGATTTTTGTAAATTCATCTAGCATTTTTCAAACTATTGTAATCCAAAATTAAAATTATAATAACATCATTCAAACACAGTATCTTTCTAATGCTGTTACTTCATTTAACTCAATCTCTTTTGACATGCTGTGAATATATGAGTTCTTGAAAGAATCATTAACTTCCAGCTCATTATGCATTTAAACAGGGTAAAACTTCATGGTCATTTGTAGCAGTAGGTCAGTTTTTCCTTTTCTGTTTGGAAAATATCATTGAAAGTTCTTATAGCTGATTCCTGGAAATTATATTCATTGAAATACATCCATCATGTTCCTATGGCAAAATGAAGGAGAGAATTGGAAAATCTGCTCACTAAAAATGAGGCACTATCCAGAAAAGGCTTTATTCTAAAGGCACTAAAGTAATATACCTGTTAATATGGATGTTACTTCAATGTGGAAAGTACTGGCTTTTCAGCGCTTGATCAAAATCCTGTCTGCCTCTTCCTAGCTGTGTGACCATGGATGAGTCACTTAAATTTTCTCTCTTTGATATCTTAATGACAAAATGAAGTGATTGAACTAATTACGCAACCCCAAAGTATCCTTCATCTCTTGACTCCCTACATTTTCATTTGTTCTCCCCTGCCCTCATACTAGGGGTCTTCAGCATATTGACAACTCTCCTTCAAACACCCTAATCACTCAATTCCTCAATCTGTTCACCTCCACTCCACCTCAGCCGAACACATAAATGTGGAAAAGCCATTGCTATTTCCATCATCCAACAATGCACCATGATCATATTCAAGAATTCGAAAATGTGCTTATCTGACCATAATTTCTTGACTTTCCTCTTCTCTTTCTTCTTTCCCTTATTAAATGTTATTCGCTGTCCAGAATGTCATCTTCAGTCCCTTGACCCTTTAATTCTCTCTCAAGCCATCTCCCCTTTATGAGTCACTTTCTTTTCTTTCTCCTATCTTGAACTTTTGGTGAACCACTTCAATTCTACCTGCCCCCTTCATTCCCTTGCCTATACATATATACTGCTAAGGGGGCATCATAGCATGCATCTGTGTTTTCTGACCATTGTAACAGTCTTCATTACCTCCTCCTTTAACTTTCTTATACAGTCTCTAAGTGAACATGAGGGTCTTTCATCACTAGCTCATGTAGAGTCAGTAGGATACCGCTTACTGCATTCTTCTGCAGCCAAAGCTAATAGATTAGTCATATTGTTGCCAACTTGCATAGAGTAATCTCTAAAAGTTTGCTGTACAAAAGGATTCTGACTAATACCTAGAAATTTCAAGCAAACCACACACCATCTGTGGATACTCTTCTGGACCCTTCATCACTGATACTTACCATCCAAGATATTAATGATTCTCCCATCCTTTGGGTGAACCAACTAAAAATATTTGTGAACTTCTGCTGAGTAAAATCCTCAGTTATCTCCCTAAACACTATGTTGCCCCCCTGGTTCTGCTGTTTCCACCTTAGTATTTGGAGCTGCTTCTTCCTGAGATACCTCTCTTTCTAACATTGTTTTATTTTCCAGTTCTGACTTTGTTACATTTTCCTCCCACACACTCTCCTGGCAGACATAGCCATGGTAACTACCCTGGATCTGTACAAAGGTTGTAGTTACATTTCTTTTGACTGCTTTTCTCTTCTGAGCTAAATGAACAGCTTTTTTTTCTACCACCTGCTACCCTCCAGTTTGCTCTTTTTAAAGGAGAGTCCAAATGCTGAGAATTCCCATACAAACTAGCTAACTTTTTTCCATCTGATTTTTTCCTTCAGCACCTCATCTCTTCTTTTACACATAATATGGGTGACCTATTAATAAAATCCAGCTTCTCCTACACACCCCTGACAGTTCTTTCCCTGGTTTTATTGGTATTCTTTGCAAATATCTTTCCAAATAGCTAGGTTCTCTCTTCTGTAATCTCAGTTTTCAGGTTTCACAGGGTCCAGGAATAAGGTAAAGCCTCCCATCCTGGCATATTCATTTTTAAAGCCTTTCTGCAATCCTATTCATGACAGTAAATGTAACACTAAGGCAAAATTCACAGCACTGATGGTTACTATGAATATGCTGGCATAGTATATCCAAATTACAAAATACAACAGACTCTTCATATAGAAGGCAAAAGAAAAACATTTATTCACGCACTAGAAATCCAAGTCTCAACATCAGAAAGCCAAATTTTTCATAGTAACCAAGAATTCAATGCACATCAGCACTGCAAGGGAAAAAGTCATTCCCAAGCCTTTCCCCCTTCAATACCTCTGCTGGGGGCTTTCCAACAAACAAACACTCACAAGACCAGCTGTGTCTGTCTGTCCTCTCTCCTCCACTCCAACTGCTCTCACCAACTTCCTCCCAGTTCTGCTCCACTCTTCCTGTTTAATCCATTCAACAAGTTTTTCCCAGCACATATAACTGAGGCTTCCATGTGATTTAAGCAGATCATGTAGACCTTTTAATGAATAGGAAAGGTCTTCCCATTTAAATTACCATTACATCCTCCTAAATACCCAATGTTCTCTTAATCGCCAACTGCCCTACTCTTTGTCTCAGTCTTTACTTTTTTTGACTTCTCTTCAACTTTTGACATTTGGTCACCCTCTTCTCTGTAATATTCCCTTATCCTGAGGGTTTTAGGATACCACTCTCTCCTGGTCCTTCTTCTAACTATCAGACTGCTCCTTCTCAGTGTCCATTTCTGAATTCTCCTCTAGTGTCAAGACCTCTACCAACTGGTGTCAAAAAATAACTCAAGGTTGGGTTGAAAAATCAATAGTCATAAAATTTAATCTGAATTCTACTCTGTGTAAGTCTCAGCTATTTGAATCTATTTCCCTAGCAGCAAATTTAGTTTGGGCTGAATGATAATTAAAAGCTCTTTAAATCCTCAAATTAAGCAAATGAATAAGGTTTTTCATGAAATGGTTCTGTCCTTATAAGGCAGGATTATTTAAACATATAAAATATTATAGTCAGTAGTGTGCTAGTAAGTGTTTAACAATGGGATCTCAAAAAATAAAACTGTGAATTGTAGAAACAACATGCTTTTAAGTTTAATTTCCATTATTGACATTTTTTATATCATTTTCTTAAGTCTTGATAATATACAAAATAATAAATCTGATTTGTAGTGTTTGCTAAGGTATCATTTTTCATGCTGGAAATTTAATACCCAGCTCTTATGAGCCTATTTGAACTATCTCCATCCCTGAGAGTTGCAACTGATGTCTGTTATGCTTCAATGATTAGATAATAAGATAAAAAAATGTGGATGCTATTAGGGCCTTTCCATGGGAAAGAACACTGACTTCTTTTTAAGCTATATTTTTCCTTGACCCATCCTATTTCTAAAATCTTTAAAGAAATATATGTGACAGTTTATGTAAGTAAAATGGGGGGAAGGGATACCTAAATCTAAATTATTTTTATTAAGAGGAGAAAGAACATTTCATAACTAGAAGATTGTTTTTTTCAGGATCCATTTTATTATGTGCATTTTTCTCTATGATTTCAGAGAGAGTAGAATAATTCAGGGCAATAAAGATTTTTTAATATAATTTTAATCTAGCACTAATATAATAAAAGTTTATCCCTGAATAGCTCTATAAAGCATTAATACCAATTGAGCTTCTTATAAGTGTATTCCCTCTTTTCCACAAGAAGAAAGTTGTATGATTACATTACTGTGCCTAGGAGGCCAAATATTTGCTTAAGTAAATTAAAACACAGGGAGATGGATGTTAAAAATAATCACTGTAAACGCCTCACTCTAGGAAGTAGATGGTTCACAGAAAAGAAAACAGGATATAAAATTTTGTATCATTATCCTTATTCCATGCCCATGTATGTCAATAACCATGTAATGTCTGTGATGATTTTCAGTCATCATATGATGGTTTTTTACAGGTCTACGTGGGATGTACTTATTCATTTCAGTTCAGTTTCTATTGGACTTGATAATTAAAAAAATATATCTTTGTTATAAAATTTTGTTTTGTTTTGTTTTAAATGTAGTAGTGGTAGCCAGTGTGTGATTTCATTAGTATGGAGCAATTTTCTGGTATGAGAAATTATCTTCACAGGTTCAGATGAATAACTCAGACATTAGTCTAAGAGAGTTTTATTGTGGCACTACAAGCTTATATAAACTATATGTGTCAGAATCAGCAACAGAGTTCAAATCTTCCTGTATAATGTCAGCCCACCATCATCATGATTCTAATTAATATTTGATCAACATTGATTCTTTGCTAAATTTAAGACGGTAGGCTGTGAAATTGCCCTCTTTCATGCAGAGGCACAAAGGCAGCTGGAAAATTCTGAAAAAAAATATTTTTTTCTATTTTAATAGCTTTTTACTGGAATTATACCCCAGCATATTAGCACAAATGAAATCTAAAATTTGTGCCAGATTATTTCATAAGCACAGGCAAATTTTGATTTGTATTTTTGAAAATTACTTGAACTTGAAAAAAGAGAGTCTTATTTTCCAGGAAGAAATTTGCCCATTCCACTTAAACTTGAAGGTATCTGAAGGGCCAGGATGAAATCTTACATTGACCCATAGTGAGATGCCTGCTGGCTTGTTTAGAATACTGCATATCTAGTTCAAGGTAAATCTTTTGGTGACCTGAGGGCTATGCTTTAAAGAAAGTAAAGGATTTTAAGTATTCCTTTCTTCAACGATTTAATCTGGTACACCCATTTTTTCTTAGTGGTAGAAGAGAAATTTTTGAATTTATTTTTTTTTCAGCACACACACTAAAAAATGCCTGGCTGATTATAAGAAGCATTGCCACTTTGGTGACAACTCATTTTGGAGTTTTAGAGTAGACTTTCCAAGAACATAAATCACAATGAGAATGATGACCTTTTGCTGATAATTTGATTGAATAGAAAATTCAGCACTTTCATATGATTAAACAGGTTTCCTCTCATAATATTGTCCCTTCTGTAAAGGTTAATGAACTGTGTCCATTGCTAGATTACAGTTTGCTTTCCTTTCCTGTTGTATTCTCTTTCAATGCAATTCTTGTGTGTGTGTATGTGTGTGTGTGTGTTTTACTTTCCTGAGATTTATAGGCTCTCAAAAGAAACAGTTAACAAGGATTTTTTGAATACTTAAATTGTGAATTTATTTCAGAAAGGTTTGTGTTTCTTTAAAAATCTCAAACAAGTGTGATTTTCACACATGTAGTGCAAAGATCCCTTTATAATAAAAATATACTTGCAATTAAAATACTTATGCAAGTTATTGCAGTGGTCAGCACACAGAACTTCCTGGCAGAAGCCAGAGATTTCAGCTGTTTGTGGCCTTTGAGAGAATATACCCCCATAGAAGTCTAATGGGACAGAGTCAGCATTCAAGAACAGAAATGGTTCTTGTGAGAGAGGTGACCTATTTGGTGTGAGAAATGGGACAGGATACAAAGCAGCCATTCCAGAGCATGTGGTTTAAATTTCTCAATGAACCCAAAATTTTGCATCTCTAAGAGTTTTCAGAAAAGAGTCCTCATTCGTATCTAAAACAGCAAAAAACAAAAACATTCTTACTCTCCCTCTTCCACACCCTACTTTCTATCTTATGATGTAGTTGCTGTATCAAAGTGGGACCCTTAGTGATGAGGATGTTTGAGTCTGATCATCTCTCAAGGGATTTGTTGCCATCATCTCATCTTTTCTTTAGGGAGATGAACATAATCCTTAGGAGGGCAGAAACTGTATCAGGAAGTTCTGTTTCTCCATTATTAATTTTTTTTAGAACAAAGCTTGGACCATAGTAAAATGTGTACATTTAAGTATACATTGAATTGAATAATAAAGAAAGAAAATATAAACATAGAGCCTAGGAGGAAGTTAGGCTTTTAGTACATAATGTAAAACACATGAAGCAATTTTTTGACTTAAAATTGTCCTTTTTTTTAAATTTTAACATACTCTTACTAGAATTATTTAAAGAGTGATCTTATATCATGGTGGCATGTAGAAAATCTAACATTTGTGTCAGAGCATTTCATTAACACAAACAATATTTGATTTGTGCTTTCAGGAAATGCTTAGACTAGAGATAGGTTCTCATTTTCCATGAAGAAATAATCTGCCTCTTCCATTTAAGTATAATTAATAAGGATCAACAAGAACCAAGTAATGTTTAGCATAAGAAAGAAGGAGGAGTTATGACATCAGAGAGGTTTCCTCAGAAGGTGGATTTGGAGCCTGGTTTTGAGGTAGGTAAGAGGCAAAAATTACAAGGAGAAAGGGAAAGGACACTTCAAGGAAGGAGAAGGACATTTTGGTGGGAATTTTGCAAATCATGCATGTTGGGAAACCAGTTAAATGGATTGCTTGCTTTTAAATGCAGAGGTAGTTTCAAAAGAGGAGATGAGAGAGGTTTAAATGAGAAATAATAGAAAGTTATATGATAGGCTAAGCAGTTTGGGTTTGTTCCCAGAGAATGAATTTGAGCTCCTTCATTTCTAAGTAGCATAAAATAAGTGCAGGAATTTTTGCTGGACTCTATCCCTTAGGAATCAGGTCAGTATTTGTTAAGTGTCTCTTTCATTCCTGTCACTGCGCTAGGCTCTATGGTTACAGATCCAATGAGTGAAACAGTCTCTACTTATAAGGAGCTTACATAATAATGGGGAAGATAATGAGGAAAAAAATACACACAAATATTTATATGTATGTATATAAAGACTGTATAAATGATTATAAAGAGAATAAATCAAAAGTGGTTAAATATAACATATTTTGGGAGAGCGAGCACTAGCAGGTGAGAAATCAGTTTTCTCATCTAAAAAATGGGAAATATAATAACACTCACTCCCTGAAGTTGTTTTAAGGATAAAATGAGAATGTCTGTAAAGCATTTTGCAATCTCTGAAATGCTAGATTAACGCTTGCTATTATTATTATTTTTATTAAATGTTTCTTCAGGCAGCTAGGTGGTGCAGTAGATAGAGCACTGGACCTGGATTCAGGAAGATCTGACCACAGACACTTACTAGTTGTGTGACCTTGGGCAAGTCACTTAACCCTGTTTGCCTCATTTTCCTCATCTTCTCCATGAGCTGGAGAACACAAAGGCAAACTAATTCAGTATCTTTCTAAGAAAACCCCCAAAACACTTACTGAACAAGAACAACAGATATTTTTTCATTGAAGACAAATAATGTTAAGTATGACATAATGGTTAATATCACATAATTCACCAGCTTGGGTAAGTCACATATTTTGGTGTTTGCTAACATCAGACAAATTTGTGTAATAAATCCCAATGTTCTGTTGGATAAAACATACAATATTTCAACTTCTTTCTATTTTTTTTTTAAATATTACTTGGAAGTTTATAACACTTTGTCCTAATTCAGATTGGTTTTCTTTCAGTTGTTCTACAGGTTTGCAGCCTTGTCCTCTACCCAATCAAGTTCATTGAAACTGTGAGCCTGAAAATTTACCATGAGTTCAACTGGGGTTATGGTCTGGCTTGGGGTGCAACTATATTTTCATTTGGGGGTGCCATCCTTTATTGCCTGAACCCAAAGAACTATGAAGACTATTACTAGAAACAAGAATCTCCAAAGAAAATATAAGCAAAGGATTATTGCATCTTTTCTAACTTATGGTTTTCTAGAACACTTGCGGAGCATCAAAGCAGTTTGATCTGTTGACTTAAAGTTTTCTGCCCTTTGGCTGCTGACATTATAAACAGCTTTTACATATGTTTTGAGGACCTACAGAAATTAAGAAAGCTGATTAAACTTAAGCAAATGCTGCAAGCTTCCAATATGTTAATGTCATTACACTTGACAACTTGAGGATCTGACAGACCATTACCTGAAAAATAGTGGGGGAAAAAAATGCCCACATCTCCTCTTGCCTGCAGGTGAACAGCTGGCATAAGCTCCATTTCAAAGTTTCTTAACAAGGATAAGGATCCAGTTGTCAATAGTCTTCTTTAACAAGCTTATCCTATCCAGTCACTGCATTGGTTCTTGGTCACTTGCTTAATAATTTCTGGAAGAATGAGTTTCCCTTTAGTATCTAATGGGAATAGTGAATTTGACTGGTTAATGACTCAAATTCCACATTCAAGAATCCTCTAAGTGATGGAAGTTTATGCACTGGCAATCAGCAGCTCCCTGCTAGTCGTTGCAGAGAAATGAAGTCAAGACTTGGAGACATTTGCTTTTAATTATGTGGTTAGGGGTTGTAACTCTGCCCTAACTAGCATAAGGGGAAAATGGAGGGCCTCTCCTTTTTCCCCAGGCAAGCAGAAAGAAAAAAAAATGCATGAGTTGCATTTGTCCTAAATATTTTTTCAACCATTTTACAAACATCGCAGTGAAGAATTGTGCACATGTAATAAGATTATTTTTTTTATAGAAGGTGATCATTTAGTACAAATTACAAAGATACATATCCCAACTCCCTTGCACATGACATCTATTACATATAAAATCCAATATTTCCTGTAGCAAAGTTGTTTGAGCACTGACCTTGTGCACCTTGTTAAGCATATTAGACTGGTATCCCCCTTTTAGCTGACATGCCAAAATACATCTACTTAAGTCATTTGCTGTATGCTCCCTTTCGGGATGTCATTATCAGGGGATTGTTCATTGAGATGTATAAACAGAATGTTAAACCCACATGGGGGGAATTCTAAAATGAGGTCCTAAGCAAGAGTAGGTATTAGGATTATAATTTTTTTTTTCTTTGAAGCCCTTAAAGATAGAAGCTGCTCTTTTAATTTCAGGAACCTCAAGTATCTAGGTGCTTTTGTTTCTTAAAAAAGCAGAGAGAATTATATATAGGCTAAGAGTAGAGGACTACGGTTCATCTGATACTTATGCTGTCCTCTGAATGTAAACAACTGGCTGATGATTTCATGCCTTCAACTATTCTAATGTGTTTAAAAGTGCCCCAATTTCAATCCTTCATAGACTGTTTAAGGTAAGGGAAGTGCCAACAGAAGGAAGTGTAGATTTGCAACAAAATTCGTGTTGCAAACTGCTATGTTTATTTCTGTTTAATGCTTTCTAATATGGGTACTTAAATTAATTATAAACATATTTTTATAGCACATATACAGTTCTAATATAAAAGTTAAAGTACTTATTTTTGTTAAAAAAGACATGGAAATGATATATGCTAGTTGGCCCTCTTGCAGGAAGAGACAAGGAAAATCCTTTAAAATGCTCCAGTGTGCTGTTGTGTTCCATGGAGGGACTGCAGAATCCGTTAACAGCATAACTACATCTCTAGTGTTAAATGCATTGGTCACAGCTCCAAACCAGGGCCCCTGCTTCTAGCTTGTCATTGTTTAAGCACTGTTGCCAAAACAAAAAAAACCCCACCCACCACAGCACTCTACTTTCCTATTTAAATACAGAACTTCTGTTTGTTGAATTTTCCATCTTGTAGAAACACAAATAGAATAAGAAATGGAAAGCTCAGTCTTAGTTTCAGCAAAATCAACCAAACTGGTTAAAAGTGCCTGAGGATGTCATTCTTTGGAAAATGTGTGGTTCTGGGGAGGATTTTTAGAGATGGGAGGAAACTTTAATTTGATTTCCATGAAAGGCATTCAAAAATCTTTTGAACCAGTTTTCTCAGAAATACTACTAATCTCTGGCAGAGGCAGCTTTCTAGCTAATTACATATCATCATTGAACAGCATGAAGAACATACTTTGTAGCCATATTCAGGCTACTCAGAACAAAAACACTGCTATATTGTGAGAGGATGCCTTTTTATTCTCAAATAATAGAAGAACAGTCCTGTGGTGCCAGCATCAATCAGTAAGGCAGTTAGCCATCCAAGAGGATACAGTGTGCTGTTATACCAATATCACATCTACAATTCTTATTAAGAGTTCATTCTCTGTCAATATGACAAGCAAAAAAAAGACAGAGAAAATGTGTTATGGGCTAAGACACGTATAGTTTCAAGTTACTTGGTAAAGAGTTTTCTAATATGAATTTTAAAAATTTATCTTCCTAGTGAAAAGCCCTGTAATCTATTTCTGCCATTACCAACATATGGAAATGTTTTCGTACTGACCCACAAGTTTGGTGCAAAATAGAAAACCTTAAGGTTTCTGTGCACCCAATATGATATGCTTATGTTTCAGAGTAAATACAACAAAAATACTTACCTACATTATTCATATTATGTCTGCTCTACTGTAGTCTTATTTTCTTTTAGAAGCAGAATTATTTCCCTTGCACAAATCCATTGTTTATCTTCCAGTTAGTTATATGAGTGTGCGTGCGCTCACACACACACACACACATCAAGCAAGGCTCACACATGCAAACACATGCACACACACACACAGACACACACATACACACACACACACCCTCACACATCAAGCAGGGCTAGTGTAGTTTGTATTTCTGAAGCTTAACCTATTCCGTCCGGTGCTGACCTGTACCAAGCACCTCTCTTGGATTTCTTGCACAAATTATGTTTTAGCTTTTGTAAGTTCAACATGTAAATTTTAAAGACATAAATATAGAGAGACTTATGTATTTGAAATATAAATGATATATATGGATTAGCATGTAACTGTATATTATTAAACATGCAATGAAATGACTGGTAAGTGAAATCTAATCTTATGGTTAGCAATGTAATTTATTCAGACGGTATTTTTGTACAGAACTGTGCACACTAACCTATTGCCTCTGTGTCCTCTTTAAAGCCTAAAACTGTGCCTAGAGATTTCATCTGTCTTTAAAAAAAATTAAATTTATTTCATGCTGTTAATGGTATGAGTTTCTCTATTGTTCTGTATTTATGTTGTTTAAATATATGGTGTGCTTATGTGTGGATTCATGGTAACATTTAAAAAACTCAGAAAACTGCTTATCTTATCTCTATGTTTTTAATTTGATAATATATATCTAATTAAGCATTTCACAACTTTTGTAGCTGACATGACATTATCTCTATGAGAAAAAAATAAAGATAAAAATTGATCAAATTGATACCCTATTGTGTTCTGCACTGTCCGGACTTCTGGCCTTTTATGGTCCACAGTGCATTTGCTACTTTTAAAATAGATGTATAGATATTAGATAGATGGATATTTTTAATACATTTTAAAAATGTGTCCTGATTTTTTCTTCAAAATGATTATTTTTGGGCTCTCACTTCAATTCATTTTCATTTTTTTTCTTTATTATCTGTGATTGAATGGCAATGAAAAGAAAAACTAAAGTCTTAGAAAGTGATTTTAACTTTCTCAGGGAGAAACAGAGAGAAGTTTCATGTTAGGGCAATTTATGATATATATATAGATATATATGCATATATACACATATGCCAACATATATTTGTGTACCTATCTCTCCTGTGTGTATTCATATATGTAATGCAACATGCCTATCATCCATATGGGTACAAATGTATAAACATGTGTTTATGCAGGTATAAATATTCACACACATATGTGCATTTTTGTCCTACATTACAGTCCTGCTATACCTCCGAAAAATGAAGTTGTGCTGGCTGAGTAGGCAGGGGTCAATTGCATTTTTTTCCTATGAGATCATAGACTATTTGCACATACATGTGTGTACATATGTATTTATGTTTTATATACATGTATATATGCATACATATATATAGATAGATATAAAGCAACACAAGAGGAGCAACAGCAAATATTCATTGTACCTTTTTCTTTTCTTTTGAAGATGATAGCAACAAGAAAGCATTTAAGTACTCTTACTATGCTAATTATAATTGTTCTTTTTAAATGACAAAATAAGAATTTCTACAGGAAAAACTGGATATTCATAACTTTTGAGCATACTTGGAGTCAAATCAAAATTATTACTATAATAAAAATTCACTTGGGCAAAAGTAAGATTTTCTTTTCAGATCAGAAATTTATTCATCTATTATGGAAATAGAAATTTATGCATTAAAATTTATTTCATTAATTTATATAAAAATTAAAATTTAGATCCAGTAAGGACTTTTATTGTTTTAATTGTATCTTTTAATGAACAAAGATCTGTTTTCTCAACCATCCTCCCTAAGCAGTGGGGAAAATTAAACAAAACAAAATAAAGCCTTGTAACAAAAATTCATAGTAAAGTAAAACCAATTATCTCATTTTCTATGTCTGAAAATATATGTCTCATTCTTCACCTTGAGCACATTATACCTCTCTCAGTAGGTAGGCAGCATGTTTTAAACTCAATCCTCTGGAAACATGTTTACTCATTATTTTGATGAGAGTTTTAGGGTATTTTCAAATTGTTTGTATTTACAGTGATGTTGTTATTCTATAAACTGTTTTCCTGGTTCTACTCACTTCATTCTGTATCATTAAAAATACAAGTCTTGCCAGATATATCTGAAACCTTTCCTGGGAAATACTTTTAGATCATCTAATCTGGCCCCATCATTTTGCAGGTGAACGAAATTGAGTTAAAAATATGAATATGATTTTCTTAACATTAAATTATCCTCTTTGTATCGATTTTCTTTTGACTTCTGAATTTGAAGGACATATGTTTTCAATTCAATGTATTTTTCATCTTTCATTTTCTAGTTACTTAAATTATAATGGGAATTTTGACCTTTGACTGACAATGTGATTGAATAGAAGATTCTGAGCTATTGATATACTGTAGGATCAAGTAGATAGTATGACTTTTAATAGATTTTTTTCATCTTTGGAGAAGATGGAGGATCTTTGGACCTTATTATCCTCATCTGTAAAAGGACAGTGTTGAACTAAATGATCTTTCAAGTTCCTTGTGGCTGTAAATCAATGCTGTAACATTTCCATTTTATAGTGCAATGGATTCAACAAAGGCAACTTTATATATATATATATATTGTTTATCTTCATAGAGGCCTTATGAAGTGGGAAGAATACCTATTTATTGTTTTACATTTAAGCTAACTAGGTCTCAAAGTGTCAGAAATAATATGATAATGCTAGGTCCTGATTAATTCAAGTAATGAATTCAATGAAATGGTCACATTATTTGAATTCTCACAGCCATGGGCTGCCATCATTTATCATATTTACATAATTATAACTTCCAAAAGCATGAATTCAAATTCATGTGCAACTTCATTGGATTCTCTAATCAGGACATGGTTCTTTCAGTCTATACTCTTCATTTTAGTAATGAGAAACACACATAGTAAGGGAAGTTGACATAACTAGTTGGAGATGAATGTGGAATCTGACCTCAGTTTTTCTTATTCTCAGTCCTGTACTTTGTTCATTACAAATCACATTTCTGTAGTTTATTTAGGTTTATGTGGTATTTTTCTTACCATGATCTTGGGGGGATGACAGTATTAGCATTATTATTCAAATTTGGAAGGAAAGAGGCACATTCGTTTGAAATAATTTGCACAAGTACAGATAACTTGTGAATGGTCAGTTAATACTGGAGCCAATATTTTCTCTCTAAATATGTAGCTCTTTTCACTGATCCAGGAACACACAGTGAAGAACCAGAAGGAAGTCGGAGTCAGGATGGGATTTTCTGAGAATGCCCTTTCACGAAAGCAAAATATATTTTCAAAGTTAAAAATATTCCCTTCCAATGACAATTGTTCTTGATATCTCTTCTCCAAGGTCAGTACAGGTAAATTCCAACTCTATGAATGGGCAATGGAAAATTTGCTTACTTTTAGAATATCTATCGCTATGCTTTGTGGAAGAGGAAATATGGGTTAGTTATCAGTTAACATAGTATATTCCTAACCAGACGCTATAACATTATGTTAGAATATTTGGTAAATTCATTTTAAAAGAAACAAAGTCCAGAAAAGTAATTAAACCAATAATTTTGTTGCAAAATGAAATGATCAGCTTAAGAAATTATCTCCACAGAGGATATCACAACTCTCTATGATTTCACAGAGAAGTCATAAGGAATTAGTTGAGGCTCATAATTATTAAATGATTTGGCTAGTATAAATTTATAAGGTATTAGAGGCAGTATTTGAATATATGTCTTCCTGATTGCAGGTATCATCTAAACCCATGTGTTCTCAGATACAAAAAAAAGATAGAATTTTTCACTCTGACTTTTTATTCAAAGTTCATGACTTCCTATTATTAGCTCTATTGAAGTGGGACCTGAAAAATGTAAACTAAAATAGAAGGGCAAAGAGATGAGATCATGTCTGGAGCTCACTTTATTGTGTTTTGAAATTTTTCTATAGAAAACATTGTTTTAGTTCAACTTACTTGTCTTTTTTGGTGTTCTATGCATGACAGATATACACCCTACATTGTGACTTAATCTAATAAAAAAAATAATTAGAAAGGGCACCAAATTTTGTTGACAGTAAAATTACAGAAGTCACCATCACTCATTAAATAATTTCATTAGTTCTAGGGCTGATGTGTTAGAATGAATGCAAAAGTGATAGCTGAAACAGAATTCTAATTTTAGAGATAGTAGAGACTTTAGAGGCCATCTAGTCTAAGCCTTTTTACATATAAGGAAGCTGATGCCAACAGAAACAAAGGAATTTTCCTAAGGTCATAGAAGTTCTAAGTATGAGAACTGAGATTTGAAATGAGGTCTCCTGGCTCCAGATCCAAAGCTCTTTTTATTACAGCATGTTTAGGGAGGGTATCCCAAAAGTTTTAGGCTAAAAATGTAATACGACTTTGGGGACACTTTTTAATCACTTAATTTTTTTGTTCATAATCTTATTTTGCTTTGAAACAATTCAGTTAAGTATTATGGTTGGTATTTGACCCTATGATTCAGATGAATAACTGAAACACATACCTCTGAGTAGTTAGAGAGATACCCCCCTTCACCCACACTGCCCTATTCATATAACTTTCTCTCTCACCCCTCACCCACAATGGGGCAAGACAGGATTGTTTTCTCCTCACACTCTCACCACTGTATCCAGCAGGAACTTGTCCAGATGAAAACACTCCATCAACTAGTTTAAGATTCTATACTTCTATAATTAGAGTATCTTCCTAACTTTTTAATTCTCAGGATTCTTTTAGGTTGCTATGGTTTTATTAATAATAAACTTCCAAAGACAAAAGCCTTCTTTGCCCTGGCTTAGAAGAGACCTCTTTTGTGTAATCTGGGCTAGATGTCTTTGAACTCTGGAGCCCAAACAAAACTCTGCTCTCCTGCATAAAGAGGAGGCTGCTGGGTAGAGTTGGGAGTAAAAGGGAATATTATATCCCAAGACAGTCAGTTGACAACAGAAAATTGTGGTCTGGAAAAATTATATGCCTCCCCAAATTATAGAAGGAAGGGGAAGTATAAAAGTATGAGTGCCCTAGCAACTTTTCTGCAAAATGAAAACTGTTGGATATATATGAAAATAACCTAAGAATTTATATAATATAACCCAGTTCATCTGAGAAGGCTAATATGCTGTCTCTTTGGGCCACGGTTATCAGAACTTTGTAATCAGTTTTCTTTATTATACCGGAGCTGGGTTGCATAATGTCCACCAAGTAGATTTTAATCCTGGCAGTGAAGTACTTCCAAATTATTTTATTTCATTTTTAGTTATGATTTGAAAAGTTGCTTGGAAAAATATGTGGAAAATATGTGAGAAATTTGAGAAAATAATATAAAAGTCTGATAACAAAAAGGTCAAAAATAGTAAAATATTCTCATGTTTCCTTGGTCGGAGTAAATTACATCTTTTATCCATTCCAATTCATAATGAGAACCATAGATTTAGAACATTAAGTATGGAAGCCTGCTCTATCATTCATAGTGTCCTTCATCATCATCACAATAGTTAGCATTACATATCACTTTAAGATTTGCAAAGGGACATATACATACACACACATACACATACACATATAAATACATATCACATCTAATTGGGTCCTCACAACATCCATGTTACATAGGTGTTATCATTATACTTGCTTTACAGATGAAAAAATTGAGACTGGGATAGATTGATTAAGTGACTTTTCCATGGTCACAAAGGAACTAAAGGCTTAGGCAGCATTTGACTTCAGATTTCCCTGACTCAAAATTCAATAGTATGTCTATGATCTCTATGCTGACTTTCCATTAAGGGTATTTCCTTTAAAAAACAACTCATAAGAAGAATTTCTATAAGAAGATTTTTTTTTAATTTTGGAGAGGAGTATTTTATCCCAGGTCCTCATCATCTCACCTAGATGTAGTCTATGTATAAAATAACCTGCTAGCTAGTTTACCTGACATAAAGTTCTCCCTATTTGAATCCATCCTCCGTTCAGTTGCCCAAATGATAACAGATCAGACCATTTCATTCCCCTACTCACTAAACTTTAGTGACACCCTGCATCTTCCAGGGTCAAATATAAAATTCTCATTTGTTAAAAAGTCTTTCATGACCTATCCTCTCCAATATTTCCATTAAATCCCCACCACACTCTGTCATATACATTTTTATTAATCCATTGACATTAGACTCTTTAAGGTTCTTCAAATAAGACACTCCATGTACAAACTTCAAGGCTTTTCTCTGTCTGTTCTCCATGCTTGGAATGCTTTTTCCCCCTGATTTCTGTCACCTTACTTCCCTGCATTCCTTCAAGACCTAGCTAAAATTCTATCTTCTATACAAAGCCTTTCCTGCCCCCCTCTTAATTCTAATGCCATGATTCTACTAATTATTTCCAATTGTTTATCTATATAGATTAATTGAACATACGTTTTTTTTGTTTTGTTTTTTATGCTGTCACCCTTATTAGACAAATCTATTTTATATCTTTCTGTGTAGCCCCAGCACTTAGCACAGTGCTTGTCACTTAGTAGATGTTTAAGAGATGTTTACTGACTACCTGCCTGTCTGGAAGGGTAATAGGCTAATCCAGTGCCATAAGTTTAACTAGGTACCTGCTGGAAATGAGTCAGTACTCCAATGGTAACTGATAGTTTTTATCTCATCGGCACATAACTAATTCTTATCACCAAAGTCAAGGGGGACTTCATTTCAAGTTCTACGAAATTATAGCTTTATATTTTTTTTAAAGAAGGAATCCTTTGAACTCATTATCACTGAATGACAGTCCAATTTTTGGCAGTTTCGAGCATGGAGAGCATGATTTTCAGCTCTTGCCTTTTAAAAGGGCTCTCTTATTTTTCCTGTCACTTTACTGTTATTACTATTGTGTTAACAGTTTGAAAGATGTTGCATATTTAAAAATGAGTTAAATCAAAAGCTCTGTGACTGTTTTGAAAAAGAGAATCATGTCTAGCTTTAAGGCAAGAACATCACTTCAGTCTGATTTGGGGTGTCTTTTACTGAGAGGTTTTAGATTTCATATACATTCACTCAATATATTACAAGAAGATCTCAATGACTGCTGTGAACTTCTTTTTAACTAAACACATTTTAAGAGCTCAGAGTGAGACTATATTAAAATTAGAAAGTTCAGAAAGACTTTTCCCCATATGCAAGTTCTGAAAAGGAAATCCTTATCCCACATGTCTCTAGCCAACTTCTAAGCCATGAAATACCTTGAATTAACTGTCCCTTAGAGTTATAACTGGGGATAAAATTAGTCTTTTTTCCATCTGTCCCTGAAAATCAACAAACATTAGGACATATTTAGCCTGACATTTGAGTTGGGAGAAATTGAATTGTGGTCCAAAAAATGACAATCCAGACTTGCATAATATATCATGCCATTTCTGAGTCATAAATGTTCTGCAAATGTACAAAACAGGAGGAAGTAGGTGAGACTTCTGGCACTAGCTTGAGTTGAAAGAATTCTTTTGCTTAAGTAAAGTCTCCAGAATTAGAGTCTTGTTTTTGTTTCATTAAGAAAAATATATAACATTGGACTCACCATATGTTATAAGTTGGATGAGCTGCATACACAACACAGTTGAGATGATTTCCATATCAGCTAAAGCACAAATTACGACTATTTCATCCAATTTAAGACTAATAATATTTTGTGGGTTATTATGGATTTGACAAAAAAATGCAAAGAAATGTAGAACTGGAATCAGAGTAAGCATAGGGAATACAACCTAGGAGGAAAAAGATAAGATGTTCTCAAATGAATTTAATTGTGTTTTTATTATGCCAATAAGTGGTATCTTCCTGGCTTGTCTAGTTAACTTTGCACTCCCTTCACAGCAGGAACTCATTATATTTGTTTTATGCATTCCTTTCCCTAAACCTGTGAAAAAACTAAATTGGACTTCTATCTGCACCATTAAATAGGACACCTTATCTCTTATCTCTATGCTTTTGCAAAGGTTGTCTTCCATACATAGAAGGCACACGGTCCTCGGTCCTCCCCTCTGCCTCATTAAAGCTACCTTTTCCTTTATGATATGGTATAAATACTACTCTGGCAGATAGATGGTACAGTGCATAAAACTCAAGGTTTGGAGTCAGGAAGACCAAAGTTTAAATATGACCTCAGGCACTTACTAGCTATGTGACCCTGGCCAAGTCACTTATCCCTACTTGCCTCAGTTATCTCATCTGCAAAATGACCTGGAGAAGGAAATGGCAAACCACTCCAGTACCTTCGCTAAGAAAACCTTTAGGGCTGGATATGACTGAAACAACCGATTAACAACAAAATGCTATTCCCTCAAATAAAGGGATATCTCATCCCCTCACTGTTAGTGCGCTCCTCCAACTATCTTCCATTTAGGGACTTTGGAATTACCTGCTTTTGCTCCCTTTCTATTTATTCTCTGTTCTTACTTATTTCATCCTTTAACTAGGTGGTTTAGTGTATAGATCTCTGGGTCTGAAGCGGGAAAGACCTGAGTTCCAATGAAGCTTCAGACATATATTAGATGTGTGATCCTGAGTAAGTCACTTAATATTTGTCTCAATTTCCTCAATTGTAAAATGAAGATTGTTGTTATGAGAATCTAATAAAATGATAAAATGTTTGTAAAATGCTTTGTACAGTGCCTGGCACTTCATAGGTGCTATATAAATTCTTCTTTCCTTATTTCTTTTTCCTGATAGACTGTAAACTCCTTGAGTGAAACCTCTTCTTTCTTTCTATGTCCCATTATCTACTATAGTTTTTGGCATAGAATGGGGTTTAAAAATTATTTATCAATTGTCTGGTTCCTAAGGGTTCTTTGGTGCTGATTGGTCAGAAAGCAATGTATTATACATTACCTTTACTCCCAAAATTATACATTTAGACCTTTGATCATGATAAATGGTCAACAGGCCAGGTGGAAACAATAGATGGCAGATGAAGGTGAAAATGAATTCACCTAATGGCTGCCTGTGGGCTCTTTTTATATTGATGGAGGTGTTGGCTCTCATGGCTTTGATTGGACTTTGGAAAATATTTTCAGAGCCTAGAGGTTAACGTACATGAGTTTATTAGAGATTACATTAAGAGTGTGTAATGGCAAGTAAAGTATGATCTTTCTGCTGTTTTTGTTTTAGTATAATCAAGAACTATGCCTCTTTGAATGTGACTGAGGATGACCTTTCCTGCTCATTGATATGCCTGCCCAATTTGGAAACCTTGATTAGGGAAATTGTTTTGTGGGAGGATTCCAAGTACCTTTTGTTTTATCTAATGAGGCACTGTGTCAGAGGGTTGTGCCCTCTGGCTCTGAAAAGTGTATAAATACAATGAGGGTGAGGCTTCACTTTGGGACTTAATTATTAGAAGTGTTTGTTTGGGCAGACAAGGACTCTGGGAAGCCACTTTAAGGAGCCCCCTGCCTTTGAGAACCCAGATGTTGTGCTTCCCTCTCTGGTAACTGATCAAACAGCTGAACCTGTCTGTTGAATTATGGTCAGACAGAGGCAGCCATTTCTGTTGTTTACTTTAGCGTTCAGAGTGTTGACTCCCCTGAACTAGGTAAATGATATATGTGCTTGATTAAAGGATTGATACATGTGCTTGATTAAAGTGATTGTCAATCCCTTAAAAGTTGCCTTTACTTTTATGACTGCAGATCTAAGAACCTGTGGTAGGAGGGGCCCTGTGAATATTTGGGGTGCTTACTGTTACACGGTGCTAAAGCTGGAGTTGGATGAAAAAAGAGATCTTTTAATAGCTTAAATCTAGCAGTTCCTTCAATGATTTAAAAATAACATTCTGCAAAGGGGTGAATAGGTTTCACCAGATTTCCAAAGGGGTCCATGGCATGCAAAAATAGAAAAGAATCCCTGGGTTTCAAAGAAAAAAAAGTAAAAGTGCTGTAAAATTAGTTCATAATTTTCTAGTTTAACTCTTGGTTCACCAGAAGCAATCTAGAGAGTATAGATCATACATGAGATGGAACAAATAAGCTAATGTTCCTTCAGTGATTTTTGTGTAGTAATTTGGATATCAGGATGTCTTACACCTGTGAAATAGACTACCCGATAATTACTAACATGCATCTGAATGTATGTATTTTCTATTAAGAAATATTTACTTTTTCTATTAAAAAAATGTTTGCTTATTTTTCCCCCAAAGGAAGATTGGTATGCACAGTTGAAAAAATATTAAATAGCAAAAATGTTATCACATGCCGTAAGGGAGTGCTCATTATGGTCACAAATCAGACTACAAAATGACTTTCAAAATTTATTGTTTCTGGCCTTGCCACACAATTTGCCACACAATTCCTCAGCTTCACAAGGGCAGTCAGTAGCGGAATCAGAAATTAAGCCAAGTCTTTTGGTTGCAAATTCAGGGTTCTTCACACTGTGCCTCTAACTGACAAAATGTTAAAGCATTGTCTGCTTTCCACTTTTCTGTCAAAGACTTCCATTTTTAGTTTCTGAATAATGTAGTATAAATATGTACAAGAACACAATTTATCAGGTTTTGATGAATCTCAGCATAATTCTGATTGGTAGGAAATGTATAAGGTCATAAGTACTTATTAGAATAATTGGCCATAGGAAGGGCACTTTCATTGTTTCAAAGCTGAGGTGTCTGATGCATGCAGCTCATGTAATAAGGGAAATATAAAATAATTGAGGAAATAAAGGTTTGAGAGTTTTAGCATATCAGTTTATTAAACAACGCATACCAATTGCATAATAAATCAAGACGGAGACTCAGCTTGGCACTTGGCCTCAAACACGAGGAAGACAGACTTGTATGCATTAAAATAGTTAACAGAGATAACTCAGGATACAAGATTAGCTAATCTGATTTTAATTGGAGGAAGCTTTGTGAGTTGGGATAGGGAAAGCTAACAGGTAACAATTCTCTGAAACCAGGACAAGAGATGTCTCACTCTGTACCCCTAACAAGTGTCTGTCTTCAACCAGAGAAACAAGGAAGCAGTGACTGACTGACCAGTATGGAGTCAGTTTTCAAAAAGACGTATGGGTTGTTTGGCATATATAATTGTGAGAAAATTCCTTGCATCACTCTAACTGGGTTTCTGATAAAGGTGGTCCAGTTTCTCAGCTGTACAGGGCTAGATTCAAATAATCCAATAAAATTTCTCAGTTTTCATGACTATTTTTTTCCCTCATGGCAGAAGTTGGACTAGATTTATAACTGAATAGAAAGAACAGAGCTGGAATCAGAAGTGAGTCACGAGTGGATCAGTCTTGTTCACTGTTTCCACATTTCCAACAATCCCCCCCACACCTTGATACTTGCAGAAGGAGGCCAGCCACCACGCTCATGAATTATTTATCTACAATCAAATATTTAAGGATTTCAAGTGATTGTGCTCACCATCAATATTACATACCAAGAAAAGAACAATGGGAAGCATTCTTTCCTATAGCTTAATACGACAGTGTGTGTTCTGATTACCCTTACTTTCTATCTGTCCTCTTCTATCAACTGCCTCCCCCATCCCCTTCCCTTCTGTTTTCTTGTAGGGAAAGATAAATTTCTATACACCCTTGCCTCCGCATTATTTCCTAGTTGCATGCAAAAACAATTTTAACATCAATTTTTAAAACTTTGAACTCCACATTCTCTCTAGTCCACCTTCCCCATCCACCCTCATTGAGAAGGCAAACAATTCAATATAGATTACACATATGCTGTCATGCAAAACACTTCCATAAGTCATATTGTGAAAGACAACTACACTTCGTCTCTCATCTTATTTCATCTGTCCCTCTACCAAAATGTTTGTGTCCAAGTATCTTTTCTCCCAGTCTGTTGTCCCTTCTATTATCCCCCCTCCTTATACCCTTCCCCTGTTGCTTTCCTTTAGGGTAAGATAAACTCCCATACCCAACTGACTGTGTATGTTATTCCCTCCTGAAGCCAGATCCATTGAAAAAAGGCTCAGTATTCCTTTGCATCTTCCCCTTCTTCCCCTCCATTCTAAAGGTTCTTTCTTGCCTCTTTTATGTGAGATAATTTACTACATTCTACCTTTCCCTTCCTTTTTCTCCTAGCACATTCTTCTCTACAATTAATTTTCTTTTTTAGATATCATTCCTTCACATTCAGTTCACTCTATGCCCTCTGTATCTCTCTTTCTCTCCATACATGTACACCTATATATGTATAGCTGTATATATATATATATATGTATGTGTATATACATACAGATATATATATGTATATATACATGCAAATATACATGTGTATGCATATATAAATATATATATAGGTATACACACACATATACATATATTCCCTCTAGTCATCCTAATGCTGAGAAACAGTCTAATGAGTTGTAAATATCGTCTTTCCATGTAAGAAACTAAACAGTTCAACTTTAATAAGTCCTTTATGGTTTCTCTTTGCTATATATTTTTTTCTTTACAGTTTCTTATTCTTGTATTGGAAAGTCAAATTTTCTATTTAGCTCCAGTCTTTTCAGCAGGAATCCTTGGAAGTCCTCTATTTCATTTAAGTTCAATTTTTTTTCCCCTGAAGTATGATACTCAATTATGCTGGGAAGGTGATTCTTGGTTTAATCCTATCTGCTTGAACCACTGGAATATCATGTTCAAACCCTCTGATCCCTTAAGGTAGAGGAAGCTAAACTTTGTGTTATCCTGGTTGTGCTTCTACAACACTTGAATTGTTTCTTTCTGACAACTTTTAATATTTTCTTCTTGACTTGGGAATTCTGGAATATGACTATGATAATCCTAGGAGTTTTCTGTTAGGATCTCTTTTAGAAGGTGATCAGTTGATTCTTTCCATTTCTATTTTACCCTCTGTCAGAAGTGGGATTCGAACCAACACCTTCAAGGGAGCCTGCAAACTTAACGCAGTGCCTTAAACAGCTCAGCCATCTGACCTCAGTCACTTGACACTCATTAGCTGTGTGACCTTGGGCAAGTCACTTAACCCCAATTGCCTCATCCTGGGTCATAACCAGTAATCCTCATGAATATCTGGTCAATGGATTCAGATGACTCTGGAGGAGAAGTGAGGCTGATGACCTGCACAGCCCTCCCTCACTCAAAACAAAGTCAAGTGCAAGTCATGTCATTATTTCTCTGATGGCATGATCCTCTTCAGCAACAAAGGATGAACCCACACACATTTTACCCTCTAGTGTTTGAATATCATGACAGTTTCCCTTGATAATTTCTTGAAAGATTCTGTCTAGCCTCCTTTTTTGATCATAGCTTTCAGATAGCCCAATAATTTTTAAGTTATCTCTCCTGTATCCACTTTCCACATCACTTTCTTTTTCCAGTGAAATAGTTCACGTTGTCTTCTATTTTTTTTTTCATTCTTTTGGTGTTGTTTTATAATTTCTTGAGTTCTCATAAGGATATTGGCTTCTATTTGCTCCACTCTAATTTTTAAAGAATTATTTTCTTCAGTGAGCTTTTGGGCCTCTTTTTTCATTCGGGCCATTCTGCTTATTAAGACATACTCCTCATATGCTTTTTTGAACTCTTCCATTTGGATTAGTCTAATTTTAAAGCTGTTATTTTCTTCAGCATTTGGGGGTTTTCTTTAGCAAGTTTTTTACTCCTTTTTCATGACTTTGTTATATCACTGGCATTTCCCTTCATGATTTTTACTCTACTTCTCTTACTTCATTTTCAAAATACTTTTTGAGTTCTTTTATGACCTGAGACCAATTCAGATTTTTCTTGGAGCCTCTGGTTACAGGAACTTTGCCTTTGTTGTATTCTTTTGGTTGTATATTTTGATCTTCCTCATCTCCAAAGATGTAAGAAAATACCTCTTCACCAAGAAAGTAAGAATCTATAGTCTGTTCCTTCCTCCCATTCCCAGTTACTTGGATTTTGAGCTCTTTTTTGTGTAGAGGGCTCCAGAAACAGCCTGTGCTTTAGGACTGCCTGCTGCTGCAATGGACCTGGGTCTGGAGCTGAAGTTGGACCTGGGGTCAGACCAGGCTCCCCTCTCAGCCAGGTGAGAGATCCTTCCCATGACTTTTAAAGCTGACTTTGACATTTGTAGGTTGAGAAGTCTGGAAATCACAACAGTCATCAATGATGCAGCTCCCTAAAGCTCACTCTAGATCTGTCCAGGTTGGCCTGGCCCACACCAAACTGTATTCCACTTCGAACCTGGTGCAATAGACCCTTCTTGTCCTGACATATACTAAAGTAGGGGAAAAACTCATTGACCTTTATTTGATTTCAGGCATGAATCATATCTTACAACTAATCACACAGTAAAGGTCCATGTCATTCACAGATTATCAAAAGTCAAGTTTAGGATAATCAAAGTGGAAATTTTTTTTGTTCAGAAAGGAAAAACAACAATGGGGAAACTAAGTTAAGAAGATCCACACCAAGGTCTTCCCCCCAACTTGTCCCAGGAACAAATATCTACCTGTAGCAGCTCTGAGACTGAAGCACATGCCATTTTCTTACATTGACTTCATGAAAATTCAGGTAATTCTTCCTGTAATCAAAACTCAAAACAACATAAAATTCCTAGAGTTATTTTTTTCTTACCTTAAATAGGAAAATTCCATTAATCACAGCATAAAGTTTGAGTATTATTAATTTTCTAATGAGTTACATGTACTTTATCCTTTACTTGTAAACTGAAATTGACCATATTTTGTGGGCCTTCAAATTACATGTACAGTGAATACATGATAGTTGCTGCATAATATTGTATTGAAAAATACATATCTAAATCAAATACATTTGGTTGATATATTTTCTATACCAATACATTTTATATATTTTATGTGACAGCTAAAAATTTTCAAATGCACACTTACTCTTTATTATTATAGTAAATTTACACATCTCCCTTCCCCTTTGACAAGTTATGGGAGGGGTTTCTTTTTTATCAGTTCTTGTTTTTACATTGTTGTACTTTAGAATTTTACAGTGTATGGTCAGAAGGGCTAGTAATGTTTTATAACCCTGCTTGAATACAAAGTCTCAAGGGACCTTACCAATAAGCATATTATAAAGGGTCTGTGCAACAATTTTTACTCACAGAGTAAATTGCTGTTGTTATCGTTGTTGTTGCTATTCTGCCGTAAAACGAAATATACCTAATCAAATATTGAACTATTTTCAAATATGTATTTTTATGACACTTTTGAATGCTAAATTTATAATCTAACAGCATATAGATCAAAAGAAAAGTTATTTGTCTAATACCTTCTCTTATCGTGGTTCCTTATATTACGTAAAATAAGAAAAAATTAGAAATGCAATAATTACACAGACATTAGGTGCTTAAAACATAAAACAGCACTCACTAACAGTCAGATGATGTCAATTTCAGCGTGTCATGTGCATAGCAGAACACAAGAGAGGATTGAAAATAGGTAAGAATAAATTTTCATTTCAAGAAAACCTGTATGGTGAATAATACACGTTGTGTCCATCTTTTCTTTCCTTCTTTGTGAGTTTTCTTTTGTTCTCTGTGCACTTTTATTACTTTATTCTCTTTTCCCTTCCCTACCTCTCAAGAAGGCTACATAAAGTTTAAATATGTCTCTTTATAGCTATAAATATACACATACACATATACATATACACATTCATACACATATAAACATAAACTTTCCTAAAAATATTCTACTCCTGATCTCTGTTTGCATGTTTGTGCATATCTCTTGTTTCCTATCCCTCCTGCCTCCTCTACTTTACTTCTACCCACTACCTTGACCTCCTATTATTTGCCTACCCCCCTCCAAGGATGTCTCCCCTATCCTCTCATTCTCATAAATCTAAACACCCTTTTATACTCCCCTTTGACTTATTTGTTCCCCCTCCCATCAAATATTCTTCCCTTGTCCTCCCTCCCTATGCCCCTACCATTTTATTTCCTCTGAATTTAGAAGATTTTTATGTAGGTATATACATATATATGTGTGTGTTTCCCTTAAACTCATTCTTGATGAAAGTAGGTTACCAGCCCTACAAGGCCTCCTCCCTCATCTTGAACCTCAGCTTTAAATAATTATACTTTTTAGTAATTCCTAAATTATTTTACTTTTTGAATTAATATCAAGGTCATCTTTAT
The DNA here is from genome assembly GCA_023548195.1 of Bettongia penicillata ogilbyi. Taxonomy (NCBI): domain Eukaryota; kingdom Metazoa; phylum Chordata; class Mammalia; order Diprotodontia; family Potoroidae; genus Bettongia; species Bettongia penicillata. The sequence goes on from JAJHZJ010000343.1 coordinate 238,446, forward strand.
ACTCTGAAAAGTGATCCCAAAAGGAAAACTCCTAGGAATATTGTAACCATATTCCAAAATTCCTGGATAAAGGAGAAAATATCAAGAGCAAGCAGAAAATAAAATAATTCAAGTATTGTGGAAACACAATATGGATGACACAAGAATTATCAGCTTCTACATTAAGGGATCAGAGGGCTTTGAATATGATATTCCAGGGGTCAAGGGAGATAGGATTAAAACCAAGAATCGCCTACCCAGTCAAACTGAGTATCATACTCTGGGGGTAGGGGGGCGAATGGAACTTCAATGAAATAGAGGACTTTCAAGCATTCTTGCTGAAAAGACTAGAACTGAATAGAACATTTGACTTTCAGATACAAGAATTAAGAGAAGCATGAAAAGGTAAACAAGAAAGAGAAACCATAAGGGACTTATTAAACTTGAACTGTTTACTTTCCTACACAGAAAGATGATATTTTTAACTCATGACACCTTGCTCAGTATTAGGATGGTTGGAGGGAGTACACACACACACACACACACACACACACACACACACACACATACACACACATGCACACACACAAATGTATGTATATATGTTTGTATTTGTATGTATATATATATTTGTATATACATATACTTTATATGTATATATGGAGAGAGAGAGAGACAGAGAGAGAGACAGAGGGCACAAGATGAGCTGAATATGAAGAAATGATATCAAGAAAAGAAAATTAACTGTCAAGAGGAATTTGCTAGAAGAAAGAGAAAAGGTGAGGTAGAATGTAATAAAGTATCTCACATAAGAGACAAGAAAGAACTTCTGCAATGGAGGACAGAAGGAGAAGATGAAGAGGAATAAGTGAACCTTCCTTTCATCAGATTTGACTTCAGGAGAGAACAACATACAGATTCAATTGAATATGGAAGTATATCTTACCTTACAGAAATGGGGGTGGGAGGGGGAGATGGGTGGAGGGGGAATGGGATAAGAGAGGTTGGATAATAGAAGGGACAGAGTTGAGGGAAGGAGTTATCTTAAGCAAACACTTTGGTAGAGGGACAGATCAAAGGAGAGAATAAAACAAATGGAGGGTGGAACAGCATAGAGGAAAATATAGTTAGTCTTTTACATGCTTGATATGGAAATGTTTAGCATGACTACAAATGTATAATCTATGTTGAATTGTTGGCCTTCTCTATGAGGGTGAATGGGGATGGGGGAAAAGAGGGAATGTAGAACTCAAAAGTTTAAAATGAATGTTAAATGCCAGTCAATTCAGTATGAAATTCTATCTTACACTACAGGAAAGAAGGGAAGAAAGGGATAAATGAGGGGGTGGGGAAATGGTAGAAGGGGGGTGAATGGGAGGAGGGGATAATTAGCAGTAGACAATTTTGGGGAGGGACAAGGTCAAAAGAGAGAACAGAATAAATGGAGGGCAGGATGGGACAGAGGAAATAATAGTTAGTCTTTCACAACATGATTTTTATGGAAGTCTTTTGCATAACTATATATTGAACTTCTTGACTTCTCAGTGGGGATGGGTGGGGAGGGAGGAAGGGAGAGAAGTTGAACTTCAAAATTTTAAAAATGCATGAGGAAATGGGGATAAAGGAAGGAAGAAGTGTGACAGAAGGAAGGGTAGATTAGGGCAAGGGGTAATCAGAATGCACAGTGGCTTGGGCTGGGGAGAGGAGAGATGGGGAGAAAATTTGAAACTCAAAATCTTGTGGAAATGAATGTTGAAAACTAAAAATAAATTAATTTTTAAAAAATGAATTTTAAAAATTGTTTGTACATGCTTCTAGCAAATAAGATATATATGTATTGGGATATCGCTATCTATCTTGCCCTACAGGAAAATTGAAGGGAAGGGAATTGTGTGTGGGGGGATGATAGAAGTGATGGAGGACTGGAAGAAAGGGTAAACAGAATACATATTGTTGTGGGGTGGAGTTAAGAGGGAGATGGGGAAAAGACTTGAAATTCAAAATATTTTGGAAGTGAATATTGAAAACTGAAAATAAATCATTTAAATTAAAAATGTTTCACTTTCTCTTATATTTTTTCATTATTGATATTTTATTTTTATTTATTTCTTTTTCTCTTTTAATTTCACTATGCTTCACTTTGCCCAATTGTAATTTTCAAGCTATTATTTTCTTCCTTCCTATTCTGGATCTCCTTTCATAATTAGTTGGTTTTCCTTCATAAACTGCTTGTTTTTCCTTGGATTATTCTTTTTTTTTTCCCCACCATCGCTATCATTTGATTTTTAGTCTTTTTAGAGATCTTCTATAAATTCTTTCTGGGTAGGATGATCATTTGACTTTACTCTTTTTTTTTGCTTCGGCATCCTCCTCTGAAGATGATCCTAGGTTATCTCTATTTCTATAATATCTTTCTGTGATTCAATTATTTCTCCTTTTTCTGTGTATCTTTTTTTGTTATTGGAATTGCTTAATTTTTGTAATCAATTCTAGTCCTGTGATATGGGAAATGGATCCTCTTGCCCCAGATCTTCAGTTCTCCCCTCTAGCCAGGAATCAAAGCCAAACCTCCAACCTTCTGTAAGTGCCCACAGTCAGAGGCTTTCTACCCCACTGATTTTGCATCATCTAGTGTGTACTGGTTCCTTCTTGGCTCACAACTCTTCCACAGCATAGCTGATCTGGTGTTCCCCATCAGCAGAGGTTCTCTCAATCTTCCCAGGCTCAAATATCCAACTTTCCTCACTATCCCTGGGGTGAAAGCTCTTGTGGCTGGGCCAAGGCAGCCTCTCAAACAAACTAACCCCAGGGCTTGAAGTTTATTGCTAAAATGCAATCTAGCCTGGAGGTGTTTGCTTTTACAGGGATCAAACCTAGCCTTGGGATTTTTCCTTGATCTTCTTGAATTGTTCCAGAACAAACCCTACTGTGCCCCTATTCTTGTTTATCTCCACAGACACTTTGTTAGTCCTAAAATACTATTTTAACTCTTTTGTGGGGGAATATATTGAGAGCTTTCTGACCTACTTCCACCATCTTCCCAGAATCCTCTCCCAAAGCCTCAATTTTCAAGAGCTATTAGGCACCCCTGCTTTAAAATTTAGAGCCAAGAGATAAAAATTACTTCATTTTAAAAGGTTCAAAGTAGTGCTTTTACCTTTCCATAAACTCGTTATTCATTCATTTGTTGTTTGTTTTATTTCAGTTTCATTTAGTTTCTTGTAAACATCACACAAAGAGCCAAAAGAATGTCTTTCATGTTCATAACATAGCCCTACCTGAGGTTTTTCTGTTTTAACCCCAGGAAAATATAGGGAGAAATTCCAAATGACATTCTGTATTCCTGTCTTCTTTCTTTGGATCTCATGGGATTCTAAAGCCTGGAGAGTACACCTGTGGAATGGTCTTTAAGAGACAGAGTACTGTATTTCCTAAGCATGTCTCAAACTATCTTAATAACTAATTTATAATCCATAGAATTTCTCCTTTAAAAGTTAGCACAAAATTTTACCTAATCATAATTAATTATAGTACTGTTATTCCTTTGGGTTTTTAAGAGCTTACAGATGCTTGATTTCTTTCTAATTTTTTTTTTCTTTTGGTGACCTTGCTTCTAGTTTACCTAAGTCCCTTTTTCTATTCCTCAATAATTTTTTTTTTCATTTTTAGGGTCCTCCCTGATTCAAATGACCTTTACTCTTTTCATGATCAGGAAAGGACTATCACAAGGCAAACTGCAAACTCCATGAATATTTTTTTTCACCCCTGAGGAATTACTTTCAAACTAGCTGCTTTCTTTCATTACACTAAAACAATAGCTCTATCCATCTTCAAGGGGAAAAGTGATATAAGTGCTTTTAACCCCTGATATTTTCACAGAATTTAATTCTTACTTTTCCTTAAGACAGATTCTACAGAGTGGTGTCTCAAAATTTATTAAACTAATTAAACATATGTTAAGTTTCTGCTAAATGACTTATCAGATAGGACAAAGAGAAGAGGGTGAGTTCCTGGAATTACTCAAAGTCCCAGAAGTTCTCCCTTGCAATCTTAAAATGATTTATCTCCAAATTCCTTAATAAATAACCTCTTATCTCTTTAGTCTCCAAACCTCCAAAATCTCCTAAGATGCTTTTAGTAGTTACTATAATTGTGCTCTCTAATTCACTTACAATGCCACAAATTCCTACAACCAGAAAAAGGTTTTCTTTACTTTGATTATCTGACTTATATGTCTATAAATTCAATGTGGCCAGGCTAAAAGGAAGGAGAGAGAGAGAGAGAGAGAGAGAGAGAGAGAGAGAGAGAGAGAGAGAGAGACAGAGACAGAGAGAGACAGAGAGAGACAGAGAGACAAAGAGAGACAGAGACAGAGACACAGAGACAGAGACAGACAGACAGAGACAGACAGGAGAGAAAAAGAATTTTAGAGGGTTTTTTTTTATTCTTTTCATACTAATCTCTTACTGAAATCCTAAAGTGAGAATTAGTTTCTACTTATTTGGAAAGAAACAACGGGGGGAAGAGCTTTGTCTATGAAATTTCATGAATCTCCCCTAGCATTCTAGATAATTTGGCTGCAACTTTTTAACAAACTTTCTGATTGGTTGCATTTTCTTCTTAGAAATCTTTCAAGGAAGCAGAATTTGGATACAACACCAAACATGACATAAGACAAAGATTTTCCCATGTTTACAAAGAAACCAAAAACACACAAAATGATAAGCACGTAGTTGTTAACCTTAGTATATCCTACTGAAAGTCTAACTTCATAGCTTTTAATTTACCACCAAATTTAAAATATATATATTATATTTATATTATATATATACATACATATATATATAAAACTGGATTTTATGTATTTTAGCATCATTTGAAAGCTGTGTCTTTTAGTCACCCCCTTCTCTTCAGTATGGGAATTTCCCTAAGGCATGTCAATTTAGCAGCAAGCTCTTCCCCTGTTCTTGTACCAAAACAAATTGTTATCCAAGGAGGAATCCTTTAGCATTTTAATATTGCTGGAAACCACCATTCTCTTAAAATCTCAGGCATGAGGAACCTGCAGCTGGAAGGCTAGATGTGGTCTTCTAGGTCCTTGAATGAGTCCTTTTCACTGAGTCCAAGTTTCACAGAGCAAATCATTCTCTTAAGGGGTTTTGTTCTGTGAAGTTTAAATTCAGTCAAAGGGTTGCACTTGAGGACCTAGAGGGCCACATGTGGCCTCCAGACTGCAGATTTCCTAACTAAGCCTTAAAGAAATGATCTCTTCATTAGTTTGCTATTATTAAAGCTCATTATTTCCTTAAGGGGAATATCAATTAACCTATTGATCCTTTAAAAAAAAACATCATTTACCTAGGAGGGCTGGGGTAAACTTTTCTAGGCAGTATGACAGTAATCTTGATCTTAGCTTAGAAGAATTTAAAATCAAGAGTGAAGTCCGACCTCTAGGAGCAGACATCCCTGGAAAAAGTCCCACCTAGAAAATTCTAGAGTGCTCAAGAGAGGTTTTTGTTGCTGTTGCTGTTTTCTGAAAGGTTTTCATCTCAGAGGTTGGTGTCCTGACTTAACCTGGTTGTCTTCACCCCTTAAAACAGCTTGAATACATTGTAATTGAGAAACATTTAACAAAAACAAAATTGTATAATATAGATAATATTGCATTTTAAAAACTAAGTCAAAATGTGACCCACAAGAATTCTTATATATAAATTAATGGTCCACAGGAGTATTTGAAATTGATACCACTTGTCCCAAAGTAAAGCAAACTATACCAGACAAAACTTTTGGAAAATGGTAGAGATCTTTCCTAAATGATTAAACAGAACCATTAATTAATTTATGATCCCCTTCCTCATTTTTCCCATTTAGGAATAGTCATACTTACAGATGGGATGGCAATTAAACCTGTGAGAGCAAAGTCATTGTTAATCGGAGGAATATTTGTTCAATTTAATAAATGTTCAATTTTTTCCTATATGTTGTTCTTATATCAGTAGTTTCAGTCCTGTCCAACTCTACATGACTGTATTTGGGGTTTTCTTGACAAAGACACCAAAGTGGTTTTCTATTTCCTTCTCCAGATCATTTTACAAATGAAGAACTCAGGCACACAGAATTAAGTGACCTGTTCAGGGTCACACTGCTAGTAAATATCTGAGGCCAAATTTAAACTCAGGAAAATGGGTCTTCCTGACTTCAGGCCTCGCATTCTCTCCACTATATCATCTAGCTTTCCACATAATAGAGAAGAAATAGTTAAGACATTTTATATTCCTAGTAAAAAAATATTGAATACTTAATGAGTGGGCCACTATAACACGGAAACTGAAAATCCAAAAATAAGAATAACGATCTAGAGCTTTAAGAAAATATCAAGCTCATTTAATCTAACACTTCCATTATACAGAATGAAGAAACTGAGAATTAGACTCATAAAATAAGTCTTGAAAGGTCATGAAACTAGTTTTAGGAGATAGAATCAAAACTGGGAAGAAAGTTTCTTATTATTTATCCAGTGTTATTTCTATCACACATCCTGATGGCATTATCAGATTAAACCTTTCATTTCTTTAGTTCTTTTAATTCATTTTAAAGCCTAAATCATTATAGATGCATATACCTGGAGCAATTACATAAATATTTTTTTTATTCCCATGGATTTATTTAATATATACATATTGCAACAAGTTTGAGGTTGTCTCAGAGTCTATGCTTCTATGGTTAGTAAAAAATCAGCAAAAGAAATGGAAGCTAAGCTAGACCTTGCAGGTACTATCGTCTCTCATTTATCGGTACAATATACTAAGTTTGGATATACTTAACTATTTTCTGACATCAGAATAAAATTACTTAGTTTCTATTCATGTCTAAATTTTCACTGAAAGACTTTTGTAGTTTACACTTAGCAATGTCTTGTCATCAAAGGAACACTGAATTTCAAGTCAAGAGACCCAGGTTCAAATCCTGCCCCCAAGATTTCTTTGATATTGGAATAGGAGCAAGTCATTTGACCTCTCTGACTTTGTCATCTCATCACAAGTTTGTTGTGAGGGAAGCATATTATAACTTAAACTGCTGAATAAATGAGAACTATCGAATCCTTGAACACATTTGCTGTCCTACATATCCTGAATGTCACAAGCTATTTGGTTTTGAAGGAACAGTCATTCTTCTTTGAAGGATATTACTAAATTTCTGATGTGGTGTGAAAAGACCTGACTTAATTTTATTTTTTCCCTTTTTTACTGGAATAGCAGAAGGGCAGGTCAGAGCAACTTTCTTTCCCAACTCCTTCAGCAGTGCTAGGCAAGTGAAATATCAGGACACTTACTGAATATTTAACTTGACATTATGCATTAAGAATCTTGTGGTTTATAGAATGCCCAGAAAATCTGAGGATGAGAATAGGGCCTTAAAATATACACCATCAGGTCTTGTGCCCTTTCTCCTTCCCCATCCTTGAGCATAAGTACATATACTCAGACAGCTATCAGAAAAATATCCCCAATGAGAAATTCTCCTTCTCCCAGAGGGTACCTCTGCCATGATCTATTTATGGAATAATAGCTGGAGCCCTACTTCATTTTCACATACTATGTTTAAAAGAGCAATTTCCATTTGTGAAGCCCTGCTGAAAGGAAAGAAGTCATCTTTTATCATAGCCAGGAAAGGTCAGCAAGTCAGTAATCCTCCATTCAACTGCTGAGAGAAATATCCTTTTCCCTTCCACACTAGACCTAAAAAATGATTTATTCATGATTGGCATTAATACATAAAAAGGCCAGTACACAGAGCTATGCCTCTGCATTCCTTTACATGGTCCAGGGGCTTCTTTTATTACCTGCTTAGCCTGTGAATTAAATTTGTTAAAGCAGATGCTAGAGATAGTATTCCCAAACCTCTTCTAAGTACTCTAGAATAATATCTAATCTTGACAAGGGTATAACAATTTTATAATGAAGACCAAATCTCAAGTCTTATTCCCTCCTCCCATATACAATTGAACACTGCTGAGTTTCATTTTCCCTTTGCATGTGCAAGTGTATATAGACACACATCCATGAATGTATAGACAGACATGCAAACATACTTCACAGGAGCAAAAAACAGGATGGGGTAACTGGGCACCAGATTTGGAGAGCTCTAATAGCTCTTTTGAGTCTTTGGTGGCAAGGAATATCCCACCTGGACACCTACTTTTTGTGCTCTTTTTGTTTTTTGGTGGGGATGGGGAGGGCATGATCGTGGAACTTTCAATTCACAGGAACAGAATATTATTACTGAGGGAATTATATAGAACGAGTCAGACTGCCACAGTTTTTTAACTGAAAGTTTAAGAAAGATGTCTAGGGGCATTGAAAGGTTAAATGTTTGCTTAGTTTCACATACTCTATATGTGTCAGAAGCAGCACTTGAAGCCAGATTTTCCTGACAACAGGAATAGTTTTATTACACTCTCATATTGTTTTACCTTATTAAAAGTAGTTAAAATAAGAAGCTCATATCAAAGGAATCCATATAAATCTAATCTCTTTATGTCAAAAATGAGGAAACCGAGGTACTGGGAACTTGACTTATCCAAGCTCATATAGGTAGTAGACTCAGTAAGGATTTGGACCAGGTTCTCTGACTTCAGAATCTATAAGACGGTGGGTAACCTTCTCTTCTGATTTGTTCTGCTTTCCCCTATATGCATTACCATCGCTATTCATGTAAACATAACAAATCATAGGCAAAATTTTTTTAAGACATAATAGAGTGTTAGTACGGTGAGAAATCTCTCACTTGTGATAAGGGCTGTAGTAAGGATATGTCCTTGTGTGGCTTGAAGGGAGGCAGAATGAACATTCCTAGCCTCTTCTCTAAGGGAGGTTTTCATTCTGGCAGGAAGGGAAGCAGGAGTTTGGGATTGAAGTTGTTCAGCTGTCCTAAAAGAGAGGGATACCTGGCTAGAATTATATCTTCTGAATCAATTAATATTATTAGTTTAGGGAACATGATAGGGTTCATTCTAACTTTTGATCACAGTGTCCTTATTGGGAAGCAGGACCCCAAACTCTATGACCTCTCTCCCACCAAATACCAGTTCCAACAATTAAAGCAAATAGAGAATAGCAAAGAAATCCATTTAGTCAAATCATAGCAAAACAGAAGTTGAAGAATATATACATAGGAGAGCATATGTCAGATAATATAGGGATCATACTGTCCCATTGAGAGTGAGATAAGTTAGTCTAACTAAGAGAAAGAAAGAGTCCCAGATCACAATCAGGACATCTCTACAGTAGCTACCTTGGCTAAGTATGTGATGGAGACTGCCACTTCCTCCAGTCTTTTGCTGATCTCCTTTGTCTTCCTCTCAAGTCTGCAAACAAGAAGCATCCAAAGTGACTGGGCATTTGAAGAGTCCCAAAGAAGAAGACCAGATGAGAGTTTCCATTCTCTTTTCAACTCGACCCCACCCCTCATCAAGGGCAAAGCATTCATTTTCACTAATAAGAAGAGAGTTTCATACCAATGGGTTTGTGGATAGAGGGTACAAGGAATGAAAGGATGTTTCTTATTATTAGGAATAAAATTTGCCTTAAAAAGTCAGTGTGCAACATATGTAGGTCAATGAGCAATGGGGTTTCATCACCATGGCTACCCTTCCATACTCCCTAATGATTAGGAACACAGGATTATAGAATCATAGATCTGTAGGATGTAAGAGGCCATCTGGTCCAATTCAATAATTTTACAGATGCTGCTATTGCTATTCAATCAGTTTCCACTCTTCATGACCCCATTTGGCATTTTCTTAGCTAAGACACTGGAGTGATTTGCTGTTTCCCTCTTCAGCTCATTTTATAGATGAGGAACTGAGGGAGTCAAGGACTTGACCTGGGTTTCACACAGTAAGATTCAGAGGTCGGATCTGATGTCATAAAGATGAGTCTTCTTGACTCTAGGTCTTGCACTGCAGCCAGTGTGTCACCTACATGCCCATAATTTTAGATAAACCAACTAAAGACCAGAGAACATATACCTGTTATCCAGGGTCATACCACTAGTAATTATCAGAAGTATCTTTTGAAACCAGATCCTCTGACACTAGAGCCAGTCCATTTTCTTCTATACTTCTACATCCCCATATTTTAACTCCACCTCACATATCTATGAAAAATCTTATCTACATGAAACTTTTCCTATTTCCCCATTCCTATCACAGTAAGAAGAAAGCTGTGAATGTCCATACAACTTTGTTGGCGATCTCTGCTTTATGAACCTTATCATTAATACCATTAGAAGATTATTTCTTTTTATTCTTTTGTGTCTCTCTGAATTATGGAATTCCTTTGCTCAAAATTCTTCTTGACTCTGCATTGCTCATTTATTATAATCTAAACTCCTTGGCATGTAAATCAAAGTCCTCTCCCATCCCCCAACCTAAACCATCATGATCTTGTCTTTGAAGTGTTATATTGCAACACTCTGTATGATGTCTATGCCTGGGAAAAGTGGAATATCTGCCTTTCCCCCCAACCTCTACACATCCTATCATCTTTAATTTTGTTCCTTTGAATAGCCTTTTCTCTCCCAGTGCTATCTCCTCCTGTTAAAGTTCTATTCATATTTAATGATCTATTTCTTTGAAACTTTTCCTGATTTCTTATTACCTCATCCCAGTTGGGACTCTTCTTAGTGTTCTCAGACCTCATATAGGACTTTTAACTTTACTTATTCAGGTGATCTATTTTGCATTATGATTAACTGTATATATGTTGCAAGCCCTATTGATTTCAGAGCATGGAGCAGATATCATGTATCTTTTCATCTATTCCAGCACTTAGCTCAATGTTCATCCCATAACAGGTATTATTACTACTGCTACTACTGCTACTACAACTACTACTACTACTGCTACTACTACTACTAAGAATGAGAATAAAAATAATTATAAATAATAGAACTTGATTTCATTACATTGAACTCATAAATTTAAAATCTTCAATTTAGTATTCTCTTTTCTCCTCTCTGACCACAAACTTCTTGAATGAAGTTTATCCCTTAAACATATTTTGTTTTTTTGTCTTCTTCTCAGTACCCAGCATAATGCTATAGACATAGTAAACTGTTCAATACATATTTATTAATTATGGAGTTAATATTCATTTTAATGAATTCAAGTGCTATGTGATAACAATATTTTATTTATTAGGAAACACTTTTATTTGTCTTTGAAGCTAGTGTGCTGAACAACTTATTTTAATGGTGACTTTAAATCATTTACGTGGAAGACTTGATATCTGTGATATGTGAGAGACCTCTCTGAAGACATAGAGATTCATAAGAAAAGCTATTATATTTGCTTCTTAACTAGTAAACTCAGAAAACTTTGAAGGAAGTTAAATTGTGTGTAAGAGCATTGACAACAGTCATAATATAATCACCCTATCAATAATACTAAGTAGTTTGCCTGGATATAATGAAAAAACTGAATTGCTATGTTAGATGTGAGGAATATAAGATATAAGTATATTCACTGTAGCTCTCTTCTTATAGTATACAGGTGATGCTCAATGCTGAAAGGCTATATAAATGAAAAACATTTTCTGGTCTTACTCACCATGCTGGAATTGCCAAGACTACAGGTGTGATGATGGATTGTCTGACTGAATACTAGCCTAAATGTCTACAAATCCAATCATCTTACATGATACCATGGATGGGAAAATTTGTCTTTTGTTTATTTTAAGAAGAGTGAAAAGCAGAATTTTCATTCCACTGATAATTCACAAGACAACTTTCATGATCATAATCTCAACATAAGGGAAAAAGAAAGCAATGAAAGAAAATATTAAATAGTACCTAATATGTGCCAGGCACTTTGCTAAGTATTTTAAAAATTGTATATTATTTTTTCCTCACAATGACACAGGTAAGGAGGTACTAGTATTATCCTCATTTTATAGTTGAGGAAATTGAGACCGTCAGAGGTTAAATGACTTGTCCAGGGTCAGACAGCTAGTAAGCAGCTATAAAATTTAATTAAGCATCATAGTGGATACTAAAAAAGGGGACTTTTCTTTGGTTGGATTGGAAATTTCATTGGTGTGAGGAACTCTTGGCAAATAATCTTCTACCACTGCACTCCTTTCAACTCAGTTTTAGAGAGTTTCCAGGGGAGGTGTTAAGAATTTAGTGATTTGCTCAGAGTTATTCAGCCATGATATTTCAGAGGTAGGACTGAAATCTAGGTGTTTCTGACTAGAAGTCAGTTGTCCCTAAATATAATTTATGCTACCTCTCAATATGGTTGCCAAAAACAAGATATGTAGCATTTCCACTATAATCTGTGCTATACAGATCACATCTGAAGTTTGGGGCTATTTTTGGGCATATTTTAGGATGAAAATGACAAAGTAGAATATGACTAGGAATGTGAAGGACATTCAATAGAATATAATAAACAGGGCATATTCAGTTATTTTAAGAGAAGTATATCATTTCCTCCACCTGGAGTACCCTGCCCTTCCTCTCCACTCATTTACTTTTATAAAACTGAAACCAACAATGCATATTAATAAATTAATGCATATAAAAAAGGAATAAATTTCTTAAAAAGGAAGAAGTTCTCATCTAGTTACAAGTAACTTTCAAATTGGTTTTGAAATTCTAAAGGTAATTAGAACATAGATAACTTTATTTGCCACTATCAATTCTACCCATATGTGATTTCTTTCATTGCCTGTAGATTCTATGGAATGAAAACCTATACTTAGTGCAGTATCTTGCCCATAGTAGGTACTTAATAAATGTTTGTCAGCTTGGAACTAATGACAATGACAACAAAAAAATGAAACTATTTCTGACTTAGAAACTATAAAAATAAAAGTTAATGGAAATTTGAAAACTCATTTCCATAGTACTTATTTAACATACAGTCATCTTACATATGTATATACATTCACATACACATACGTACATACTATACACACATAGATATACATACATAAATATACACACTACACACACATACATATATAGGTATGGATAACTATAGACCTACATATATACCTATAGTATGTATACCTATATGTATACCTATATGTGCATATATAGGTATATATACATGTGTACATACATATATAGATACATATATATGAGGACACAATCCGTCCCTGGTTTTGTATCATTTGTATTTGGATGTCATGTTATAGAAAATTATAACTGTCCTCCTGTCATTATCCCTCCCATAAGGGGCTCAGTTCAATGGTATAATGTTTGCAATGCTTCATAAAATTAAAGAATATCTTATTAATGTCTTAATTTTCTTCCTTCGGTTTTTATCTCTATGTTCTATGTCAAATTATGTTTTTTTTTCCATATTTAATCTGTTTTTAATGACACTTGCCAACAAAACTGGCTTTGTTCCTCTCTGTTTTCATAGTTGTTACCTAGCAGACAGCACTGGTCTTTCACTGATTCAGTATGAAGATTGCAGGTGAGATCTCAATATTATTCAGGCTACCCTATGTCCTTATAGGCATTCAACTGAATTCACCACACATTGATGAAGTTCCCACTATGTGCCAAACACTATACCAGGTGCTCAAGATAAAAAATAAAAAATGAAAAACAAAAACAGCTCCTGTCTACACAATACTAACATTTTACTGGAAGAAAATCTATACAGAGATGAATATATTCATATGACTATATATATATATATATATATATATATATATATATATATATATAAAATTAATTTTGGGAGGATGGAATAAGGCTAGAGGGGTGAGATGAAAGTTTTAATAACTTGGGTAGTGTGATGAATAAAAGACCTCATGTGAGGAAGGAGAAGGCTTGGAGAACAAATTATGCAAAAACAGAGAGGTGGGTAAGAGTGGGAATGCTACACAGGAGACATATACTCTAATTTTGCTGGAATATAGAGTGATCAGTAGAGAGTAATATAAACTTAGCCTGTAAAGATGACTGGAATGGGATTGAGAAAGGTTTTATTTGGCAAACAGAAGAATCTTTTGGAGAATATATATGAAACTAGAACTTTGAAGCAGCCTTGAAGAAAAACTGTCTATGTCACTGTGATTTCAAATATAGCTATGGAGTAATTTCCTATGTACTCCTTTCCCAAATAAATTTCCTTCAGTGCTGTTTTAGGTGGGGTTCTAGAACTAGTGTCCTCTTAGTTCAGGTTCAATAATGAGAAGAAAGGAAACACTGCAACTCACTGGACATTTAACTAAGGAAGAACATGATATCCAGCAAGGACACCCCCAAGAAGCTACAGAAGGGAAGTTGCAAGTAAGTGATGTAAGGGAGCAAGTTACTGTTATATCCCCCATATCTTTCTTAACTCTTTGAGAGGTATTTTCTTCCTCCTTGAGTGCAGAGAAGGTGAGAGGGCAAAAGTCATAATCTCTAGTAGAATTTCTTAGACTCATGTCAAGCAAGGAATCATCAATAGACAAAATACCTTACTGGTCCAACTGTTTTGGAGACCTATTTGGAAGTATGCCCAAGAGGCAACAAAACTGTATATACCCTTTGATCTGGCAGTACCATCACTAGCATCCCAAAAGGATCAAAGAGAAAGGAAAAGGGATCTATGTGTACAAAAATATGTATAGCAGTTCTTTTTTGATGGCAAAGAATTGGAAATTAAGAAGGTGTCCATCCATTGGGGAATGGCTGAACAAGTTGTGGTGCATAATTATGATGCAGTACTATTGTGCTATTAGAATTGATGGGGGTGGAAGCAGACGGTATCAGAAATCCTTGGAAGAATTACATCAACTGATGCAAAGCAAAATGAGAAGGAAAACATTGTATAAATTTATAGCAATATTGTCAAAATGACAAATGTGAAAATCTTAACTAGTCTGATCAATGCAACGACTCAAGACAATTCTGAAGAACTCATAATGAAAAATGCTACCCACTTCCAGAGAGAGAAGTGATCAGCTCTGAGTGAAAATTATAGTATAATCTGTTCACTTTCCTTACTTTTCTTGACAACATGACAAATATAGAAATTCATTTGGCAGATTTCAAAGGTAAGATTGATAACATAATGTTTGTCATCACAATGGGTAGCAGAGAAATTAGAAGGAAGTAGAAAATTTGAAATACAACATTTAAAAAAAGGAATTTTGAAAATAAGCATTTTTTTTTAAAAAAAGAACAAATAGACATAAAACCTTGCAATCTAACCAGTTCAATTCCCTTTCCTGGTGCCCTTCCAATACATTCAGAAATATAAAGTAATGGCTTCCCTATATAAAGATTTCCACTTTGATAAGAATCAAGGATTACACATATTGCACTTATTTCCAAATAATCATCTTGTAGAACACACAAAAACTCAACGGGGCATTAAAATGAAGGTTCCCAGACTCATTAAGTGGATACTTAATTTCTTTAGATCAGCACAGATATTTCAACTGCAAAATTATAGCTGTTGGATAATTAGTTTCATAGAAATTAATACTAACAAAGTCCAACAAAACCCAATGGCAAAAGATAAAAAGAAAAATTCCATTTAAAGTTACTGAAGACATTACAAAGTATTTGGGAGTCTACCTGCCAAAACAAAACCAGGCATGATAGGAATACAATTGCAAAATATTATCCAGACAAATCAGGTCAGATCTAAATAACTGGCAAAACATCAACTTCTCATAGGTAGTCCAAGCCAATATAATAAAAATGACAATTCTACCTAAATTAATTTACTTATTCAGTGTCACACCAGTCAGATTACCAAAAATATTTTATAGATCTAGAAAAAAGTATCAAAATTCATCAAAAAGTCTCGAGTAACAATAATAATCATCAGAATCACTTGGCGTTGGCTAAGCAGTAGAGGGTTAAACCAATGGAACTGGTTAGGTACACAAGACATAGTGATCAATGATTATAGCAATCTGCTGTTTGATAATCACCAGGACTCCAGCTTTTGGATAAGAGCTCACCCTGACAAAAACTTCTTGGAAAACTTGAAAATAGTGTGATGGAAAATGGGTATAAACCAACACCTGACAGTGTATACAAGAATAAAATCCAAATGGATAAATAATCTAGGTATAAAGGCTGATACTATGAACAAATCAGGGGGTCAAGAAAGAGTTTATCTGTCAGATTCATGAAGAACGGAGGAAACAAGAGATAAGAGAACATAATGAAATGCAAAATGAATAATTTGGTTATATTAAATTGGAATTTTTTGCACAAATAAAACTAATGCAACCAAGATTAGAAGGAAAACAGAAAACTGGGAAAGAATGTTTACTAGTGTCTCTGACAAAGGAATCATTTCTAAAGTATATAGAGAACGGAGTCAAATTTAAAAGAATACAAGTCGTTCCCCAATTGACAAATGGTCAAAGAATATTAGTAGTCAGTTTTCAAAGAAAGAAATTAAAGCTATCTATAGTCATATGAAAAAACGGTCTAAATCACTATTGACTAGAGAGATGCAAATCAAAACAACTCTGAGGTACCACATCATGCCTATTAGGTTGGCTAACATGACAAAACAAGAAGATCACAAATGTTGGAGAAGATGTGGGAGAGTTGGAACACTAATGCATTGTTGGTAGAGCTGTGAGCTGATCCAACCATTCTTGAGAGCAATTTGGAACTATGCCCCAAAAGGTATAAAAATGTGCTTAGCCTTTGGGAAAAGGATCCATATGTACAAAAATACTTATAGCAACTCTTTTTGTGTTGGCCAAGAATCAAGAAATCAAGGGCATGTCCATCAACTAGAGAATGGCTGGACAAGTTGTGGTATATGAATGCAATGAAATACTATTGTGTTATAAGAAATAATGAGCAGGTAGACTTTGGGAAAACCTGGAAAGACTTACATGAATTAATGGTGAGTGAAGTGAGCAGAACCAGGAGAATACTGTACACAGTAACAGCCACAGTGTAAGAGAACTAATTTTGATGGACTTAGCCCTTCACAGACATTCAAGGACCTAAAACTTTTTCCAAAGGACTCATGATGGATAATGCCATCCACATCCAGAGAAGGAACTATGGAGTTTGAATGCAGAGTGAATCAGATTCTTCTCTTTTGTTTTCTTACTCATGGTTTTCTCCCATTCATTATATCTCTTCTACGTAACATGTCAAATGTTGGATTGCATGCTGTCTTGGGGAAGGGAGGATAGAGAGGTAAGGGATAAGGAAAACTTTAATACTTATGGAAGTGAATGTTGAAAACTGAAAATAAATGGATCAAATATAAAAAAAAGAAACTAATGATGCAACTATTGTTCCAGAAAATAACTGCTCATGTGTGTAATAGAATAAAGACTGGATTTGGAGCAAAAAATTCTAGTTTCAAATGATAGCTTTTACTTACTACCTAAGTAGTTACTGTGAGCAAAGCAGTTAAATTGTTTAGGTGTCAGTTTTTTCATTCATAAAATAAGAAACTTGAATTTCGTTACTTCCAAGGCATCTCCCAGCTCCAGATTCTATAATCTTAGAATCCCATAACTTCTTATGCAGATAACATAACAGGTAGCTCTTTCTGCATCTTCACAACTTTCTTATTGTGTATCAAAATCCTTGTTCTATGACTTATCATAAGGATGTATGTGATATCTATGTGGTGGGTGTGACTTTAATTGACTTTTTGTTTGTCAATCCCTGTTCAGTACCTACATTCCAGGGCCTCCGAACATTCCTCTACTGGCAGAAGTGGTGAATTCTAGTTACTGGCACCCCCTCTCCAAGTACGAATATTTCCCTTCCCTTTTTCTACTTTTAAAAATCTTGCCTGAGTGTCAATTTGGGTTGAGAATAAATCAGTTGCTTATTATTTAAAATAGAGATAGGTAGATAGATGGATAGATAGATAGACAGACAGACAGACAGACAGACAGACAGACAGACAGACAGACAGACAGACAGATAGATAGATAGATAGATAGATAGATAGATAGATAGATAGATAGATAGATAGGCAGAGCATATTATATGCTTGTTAGGTATCTACTGAATTTTAAGCACTCAAATATGAATACCAGTGGTGAGAGTAATGTTTCATGTAGTGATCCTTTCAAAGTTTCCAGCTGGTTGGTTGGTTAGTGTCCTTCATTCTTGAAGAGAACTAAAATGGCATCACTTGGGGAGTCAAGGTAAAATGTTTCTGACTGTGATTAATCAGATCAGTATAAACTCAGAAGATGCTACTACAGGGTAGTCACAAATAGTGCATATGAACATTTGGAGAGGAGGTGTCCCAAAATTCATGCATCGCACTTTTCTTTTGAGCTGCTGCAATTCTGCTCTGCTCAGCATCTTCTTCAATGTAAGAACGTCATGCTGGGAGGTCCTATGCAGGTGACTCCCATGTTTCAATCAATTCCAAAATTCTTCAGAGAGACCTTTAACAGATGACCTGGAGTTATCCTAACTTCCACTAACAATGATAAGTTGTTTCTATGGGTAGCCCTAATGGTTTGGGCTTCTAGTTCTAAGGGTAGCCCTAATGGTTTGGGCTTCTAATGCTATATAGCTCATATAGTAAGGTGAATTGTATAAATATTTCCCCAAAAAGACTGTGACATACTCTTCTATCAGTAAATATAGAGTCCAGGAAAAAATGAGTTCAGGCTTAGAGAAACTTGATACAGATATATAATTCATAGTACCTGGGAATTCTTTTGCTGAAATGCCCAAAAGAATTCCCTTGGATATGGTATGGCTTTTCTTCTGCATTCTTTGTAAAGTCTTAAATCTTCCTACAATCTGTTCTTTGCTCTAAATTTCAAACTCTGCCATCAGTTATTCCAGGAGCATTGCTAAGATTCTTCTGGGAACACTGGAGGTACAAAATTATCTTTTACTGCCATCCTCTGACCAAGGGAGAAGGAAGAGAGGGGAAGGAGACCAAGGGTAATCTCCTCTCTCTCACACAAACACACAGACACTAAGGTTTTGCTTATTATTTTCCTTTAGATATTGAGCTGAAATTTTCTCTCTTCTTTGCTTGCTTGAATCTCTCTTGGGTTCTCTTTGTTTTATACATGCTCCAGAAAAGATAAGCAAATTTCCTCTCATAAACTAAAAACTCTTCCTGGTATCCCAGTTACAAGGAATTTTTCACACAGTCTAAAGTGTATGTTTGAATGCTAAGTTAAAATATTTTCTCCCT
Source organism: Bettongia penicillata ogilbyi (assembly GCA_023548195.1). NCBI lineage: Eukaryota > Metazoa > Chordata > Mammalia > Diprotodontia > Potoroidae > Bettongia > Bettongia penicillata. The sequence goes on from JAJHZJ010000343.1 coordinate 257,611, forward strand.
TGGTTAAGGTAGCAGGGTGTAGTATTTTTTACTTTTTTTGCATGGAGTAGGATGATGACTGATTTATTCAATTTGCTCCCACCCTTATGGATGAATTATATAGATGAGTTAATTAATATGTGTAGATATCCTCTGCCAAGTCCTCCCCACTCCACCCAACCACGAAGCTGAAGATAACTCAGTCTTCAAAATTCCATTACACATTATGAAAATAGTTCCTGGAGTTCAATAGGGAAACACATTCCTAAAGACTCTGGAATAAGCTTACAAAACCAAAACTCTTGGTGTACACAACCGGTTAGTAAATTGTCTTCTACGCTGTCAGTTGACACCTTGTTTACAATAGCACTCAATTTTCCATTTTTTTCACCATCAAGATAGCTGTAGTCATTATATTCACAGGGCACTGCACGCTCTGTTGAGCAGCTATTTTCTGTCTTTGGGGCCTCTGAACTGTTTGCGTGTACAGCATTTAAAATTACATTCAGCCTACTTTGATGGTGTTGTTGTGAATTCAAGCAGCAAACATATATTTACCTAAGAATACTGTGATTCTGCATCTTCCTACCTACTACTGAGCTTTCTGGAGAGAAGATTTTGAAAATGTCAAAACATGCTCTTTACTACTTTATCCTCAATAGTTTAAGGCTATATTTACTTAGAACCAATGCTTCACAGGAATGTTGGCAAAATTCAAGACATTCACAAAATATTTTGAGTCTTTAAACATTAGAAATCAGGACTTAGAAATGATGTATCCCAATCTGATCATTTAAGAGATAGAGGACAAATATATTATAGGTATAGATATATTACATTCTTATATGTTTCTCTTCTCTACCACCCTTGAATTCTCCCCACTACCCAAGAACTGAACACTACACAGGCCTCAAAATTCAGTTACATCCCAGTTTATGAATGTAAGTTCCTTGCGGTCAGGAGGAAAATACATTCCTAAGGAAGTTGGAGCAAGTTATAAATAATGAAGAGTAAGTAAGATGTCTAAAGACATAAAACTATATAGTGTGTCCAACTTGTTTTCCAGTGTTCTTTTATTTATATGGGATTTTCCCAAATTGATTTAACTGTGTGAATTAGCACTGTGAATACAGTGGATAGAGCAATCAGCCTGGAGTTAGGAAGTTTTGATTTCAAATTAGGCCCTAGATGGAAGGACAGGGAGAAAAAAGTGCACAGCAGAGAAAAAAGAAACCTTAGAAGGAGACAAAGAAAAGCCAGGTGGCTTTGTAGACAATGTATAGTATTAATCATATAGATTTTTGGGAAATGAAAATTTATTGTTTTGTATTGAATCCTCACCCATATTCTGCTGTGTACATGGAAAGGTTTTTCTTTTCTCATTTTGTATTAAAGTTTAAAATTAATTTAAAAATTATGAAAAGAAATAAAATTGGATTTAGACTGGTAATTTAGACTGGTAAATGGTAATTTAAATATGAAGATCTTTCCCATTCATTAATAGGACCGTGTGAACTGTGTGGGTCACATAGAGGACTGAGTCCCATGAGTCTATGGAGGGAGGAGTTTGCTTAAGGGGTGAAGCAGGAAAGGTGGAACAGGAAGAGGTGGAGCTAGAGCAGAGCTGAGAAGAAATTAGTCTGAGAACAGTCAGAGCTAAGAAGGACTCAGACAAGCAGGCATGAGTGAAAGAGCTTGTTTGTGACTGTCTATGGGAGCCTGCTTGTGATTTATTTAATGGAGCTGGTTTGTGGGAAGTTTAGCTTGGGGAAGGCTTGGGGACAGTGTTGTTCTTTGTATTGCTATTGTGTGTAGATTTTTGTTACTATGATAGATTTGACTTTCTGGTATCTGAATAAATGTTTTGGTTCTGTCTTCCATGTGGAGAGACTGTCGTATTTCATGATTCAGAATTGCACCAGTGTATTCATGAAAAATTCCTCCAAAATTATCTATTATCTTTTAACTGCTAAATCCAATGGCTTTTTCCATCCTCATTTTTCTTAACTTCTCTATGGCATTTGGAATTTTGGGATCTTTTGTTTTTTTTCTGATCTTGGTTTTTGTGACAAAGCTCTTTTGGTTCACCTCTTGCGTATTTTGATCATGACTTCACATTCTCCTTTATTGGATTTTCATCCTTGCTAAAGCACTAAATTTTGGGTATAGCAAACATCTCTGCTTTAGGCCCTCTTCTCTATCGGCATTTTCATATTGATCTTGTCAGGTTTCATGGGTTTAATTATCCCTATGTAGATCATCTCCAGATCTATATATCTAGCCTTACTCTCTTTTTTGAGATGCAATCCATATCTCCAATTGGCTATTGGCATTTCAAACTTTCTATCCTGTAGCCATTTCCAACTTAATATTTCCAAAAGAGAACTTTTTTCATATAAACTTTTTCATCTTCTGAACTTCTCTATATTGTTGATAGGACTGCCAGTATTCCAAGTTGACAACCTTTACCTCTTCTTCAATTCTTGTATCACCCATACATTCAATCAATTGCCAAATGTTGTTTGTTTACCTTCAAAAAGTCTCTCTCTCTCCTATTTGCCACTTATTTTCTTTCTTTTTTTCTCAGATTTATTTGTTTTCAATTTTCAATAATCACTTCCCTAAGTTTTAAATTCTCCATCCCTTCCCCCCCTCCCTCTCCAAGATGGTATGGAAGCTTATATGTACTCTATACATACATTCTTACTAAATCCATTTTTTCCATTAGTCATGTTGCTAGATTAATTAAGCTAAACAGGAGAAAGCATAAGTAAAATTAAACAAAACCAAACACAACAAAAGAGAAAATAGTTTGCTTCATTCTGCATTTTGATTCCATAGTTCTTTCTCTAGATGTGGAAGGCATTTTGCATAATGAGTTCTTTGAAAATGTTTTAGGTCTTTATATTGCTGTGAAGGTCTAAGTCTATCAAAAACAGACCTCACATGTTTTCCTGGTTCTGCTCACTTCACTCACCATCAGTTCATATAAGTCTATTCAGGTATTTCTGAAGTCTGCTTGCTCATCATTTCTTACAGTGCAACAAGTATTCCACTCCATTCATATACCACACATTGTTCAGCCATTCTCCAACTGATGGCCATTCCCATGATTTCTAGCTCTTGGTCATCACAAAAGAAGGTGCTATAAATATTTTTCATATGTGGGTCCTTTTCCCATTTTTATTATTTCTTTAGGATACAGTCCTAGAAGCAGTATTGCTGGGTCAAAGTGCATACACATTTTTTATAGCATTTTGGACATAATTCTAAATCACTCTCCAGAATGGTTGGATCAGCTCCACCAACAATGAATTAGTTTTCCTACTCTCCCACATCTTCCCCCACATTTATCATTTTCCTGTTTTGCCATTTTAGCCCACCATATAGTTATGATGTGGTACTTCAGAGTTGTTTTGATTTGCATCTCTCTAATCAGTAGTTTTAGACCATTTTTTCATGACTATAGATAGTTTTCATTTCTTCCTCTGAAAACTGCCTGTTCATATCTTTTGATCATTTCTTAATTGAGGAAGGACTGATATTCTTGCAAATTTTACCCTGTTCTCTATATATTTTAGAAATGAGGTCTTTATCACAGGCTCAAGTTGTAAAACATTTTTCCCAGTTTTCTTCTTCCCTTCTAATCTTGGTTGCATTGGCTATTTTGTGTAAATTCTTTTCCATATAATGTAATCAAAATTATCCATTTTGTACTTCATAACATTTTCTATGTCTTGCTTGGTCAGAAATTCCTTCATTCTTCATAAATCTGATGGATAAACTCTTCCTTTCTCCCATAATTTGTTTATAGCATCAGCCTTTATACCTAGATTGTGTACCAATTTGGAGTTATTTTCTGGTATATGGTGTCAGGTATTAGTCTATTACCCACTTTCTGCCACACTTTTTCTCAGTTTTCCCAGCAGTTATGGTCAAACAGTGAGTTCTTATCCCAGCAACCTTGGGTTTATCCAACAGTAGACTGCTATAGTCACTGACTACTCTGCCATGTGCACCCAACATATTCCACTGATCTACCCCTCTATTTTTTAGCTAATACCAAGTGGTTTTGAATGTTTCTTTTTTCCTAGTAATATAGACATCACCCCTAGTCCGGGTCCTCATCAATTTTCACATTAAATACTGTAACAGCCTTCTAATTGATCTTCCTCCCTTTCTTCCCATTCCAATTTATTTTCCAAATGGCTGCCCAAGTGATTTTCCTAAATTGTGGAGCCTATCATGTTATTTTCCAAATTCAGTAAACTTTAGTAATTTCCTATTGCCTCTAAGATTAAATGTAAATTTTTATTTTTCCCCCTGACATTTAAGACTCCTCGCATCCTAGTCCTTTTCCACCTTTTGAGTCTTTTCACACTTTACTCCACACTACTCTAGGATCTAGCAAAACTGGTCTGCTCAATATTCTCAAATATGGTTCTCTGTCTCCCTTGTCTGTCTTTGCATTGGCTATGTTCAAGTCCTACACTGCTCTTCTTCCACACCTCCACCTCTTAATATTCATCTTCTTTCAAGACTCAGTTCAAATGATACCTTCTGCAAGAGGTATTCTTCATTCCTCCCAACCATTTGGACTTGTTTATCTCTAGTTCACTTCCTTCTGTTCTGTATGTTTCTTGTAGGTATCTCTTTATTTTTATGTTGCCTCCTGCATTGATGCATCAATTCCTTCAGGACAAAGACTTACGCTTTGTTTTTGTCCCTTTGTCTTTTCTCCATAACCCTATTACTTAGCACAGTGCCTATTACATGTTAAATACATATTTAAATGCCTGTGGATTACCCAATTGATTCATTTATATTCAGCATATAGTCTACTGAAACCTCCAAGTCATTTTTAGACAAGTCATTGTCTTACCAAGCTTTTCTCCATCCTTTGCTTAGAAAGACCCTAGTTTGAACTTGTATAAAACTTTGCATTTATCCTGAAATGAATAGAATTTCAACTTACTACATTTAGTCCACTTCTATAGTCTCTGAGAATCTCTTTTTGATCCTGACTTTCATTCAATGTGCTATTTATTCCTCCTAGCTGACTACCACATATTTGTTTGATGAGCATGTCATCTATGTCATAATTCAAGCCACTGATTAAAAAAAAGTGTAAAATAGCGTAGGGCCAAGTAGAAAGTGCTGGGTCACTTCTTTGGGAACTCTTTTCCAAGCAATCATTAAACATTCAATGAAATTTTTTGAATCATTATTCAACTTCATGCAAATACATCTAATGTTAGTAACATTTATATTTAATAATAAAGATTTTCTCTTTCCATGTTACAACTTTTTCAAGATTTTAAGTAAATTTTGGCATCCTGGTAACTTCTTGGCAAGCATGGGCATCAGCACTCAGGAGGATATCGACAATACAGCTGCCATTCCCAGGCAGGTAAAAAAAATGGCTTGTTTTTGTTTCATTATTATTGAATTATTTTTTACGAGATTGGAAAATTAATTAACTGAATTTAATAGTGTCATTGAAACAGTTAAAAGGAGTTTGGACATTTAGCAAATGCAGAATTTATTGACAGGAACTGAATATTTCTGAATGGACCCATGACAAACTAATTCAAACTGTTGAGAGTATGAGAAAATAAATGCAGATTACTATAATGGTATAGACTTGGTCTTGGTAGTCACCTAGACTTGATCTACATCTGTAGAACCAGGAACTTCAAGCAATTAAAATGCTATCCTGCGATTTCACAAGCACATTTCCCCACACTCCCTCTTGCACTATTCCTTCCTACTGGAAACCACTGAGAGTACTGATTTGCTTCAAAAGCATGTTGCTCACAGAAACACTGAAATCAGGTCAACTTTTATAAACTTTAGTCCCAATTCATTAGAATAATATCCCATCTCTTCTCTACCCCTACTCCCCCTCACACATAGTCACTTCTGCATTATTCAGTTTGTCTAAACTGCCAAGTGGCTCTAAGCTGGCTCACTGTCAACCTTTTTTTTTTTTTTTCCAGTTTGGACTCTGAAGACTTGACCAAAATTGGATCATCTTTCCAAGTTTGACTTTCACTTGTTGGTGTGAGAAATCTATCTTATGCAACTTCAGACAATTTGTATTTTCCATTCTGCTTAGTAATAAAATACTTGATGAAAAAGGCACAGTAGAATAGAATGCAAACAGTGGAAAGTACATACAATAACCAATTCAGCGACTTTCCTTTCAAGGGAAAAAAGGAATATTTAGCTATGACAGATTTGTTTCGATTGCTTGCCTAGACTCTAAAAATTTCTTTTTAAAGGGCCAGTCACTTGACGTTTACTAGCAGACAATTTCTTCAAGAACTATTTGTTTATGTTCCTTCTCTATATTTCTTCTCTTTATAATGTTTAGTAAATAAGCTAAGCTTTTCTTTTTTAATATTTATTTTAGTCAACATTCATTTCCATAGGATATTGAGTTCCAGATTTCCTCCCCATCTCTCCTCTTCCCCTACTCCAAGATGACTTGCATTCTGATTGCTGCTTTACTCAGTATGTCCTCCCCTCTATTAGCTTATCATCTCCTATACCCTTCTCCCTCACTTCCTTGAAGAACACGATGGATTTCTACACCCCATTCCCACCACATCTTATATACCAGTTGCGTAACGTTTAACCTTTGTTTTGAAAATTTTGGTTTCCAAATTCTCTCCCTTCTTCTGCCTTCACTCACTCTCATTGAGAAGGCAAGCAATTCAAGATAGGTTACACATCTATAGTTATGCAAAACATTTCTGTAATAATCATGCTGTGAAAGGCTAACTGTATTTTCCCCCATTCTGTCCCACTCCCATTTATTCTATTATCTCCTTTTCAAAATTTTGTTCCTTTTCAAAAGTGTTGATTTCCTACCATCCCTTCCCCCATCCTGTCCTCCTTTCTATCATACACCTCCTTAATCCCCCTCCCCCCTACTTTTCTATAGGGTAAGACATCCAACTGAGAGTGTATATTATTCTCTTCTTAAGCCAAATCTGATGAGAGTAAGGTTCATTCCCTCTCTCCTCCTTCCTCTTTTCCTTCATTATAAAAGCTTTTACTTGCCTCTTTTATGTGAGATAATTTATCCCATTCTCATACCTTAATTTTTCTTTTTACATATCATGCCAGCATATTCAACTCACCCTGTGCACTCAGTATATATAATAGTAAGAAAGGTTTCCTGAGTTACAAACATCATATTTTCATGTAGGAATGTAAAGATTTCAACTTTAATAAACCCTTTCTGGCTTCTCTTTCTTGTTTACCTTTTCATGTTTTGATTGATTCTTGTATTTGCATGCCAAATTTTCTATTCAGCTCTGGTCTTTTCAACAAAACTTCTTGAAAGTCCTCTATGTCATTGATTGTCCATTTTCCCCCTTAAGTATTATACTTAGTTTTGCTGTGTAGTTGATTCTTGATTGTTATCTCGGTTGCCCTCTGGAATATCATATTCCAAGGCTTTTCAGTCCCTTGTGTTAATTCTGTCAGTGTTTCCACAGTAGTTGAATTGTTTGTTTCTGGTTGCTTGAAATATTTTTTCATTGATCAAGGACCTCTGGAATTTAGCTACAATATTCTTAGGAGTTTTCCTTTTGAGATCTCTTTCAAGAGATGATAGGTGGAATCTTTCCATTTATGTTTTATCCTCTGGTTCAACAATATCAGAGTAGTTTTCCTAGATAATTTCTTGAAATATGATGTTGAGGCTCTTCTTTTGATTGTGGTTTTCAGTTGTTCTAATAATTTTTAAATTATTTCTCCTGGTTCTATTTCTCAGGTCAGTGGTTTTTCCAATAAAATGTTTCACATTGTCTTCATTTATAAAATTCTTTTGGGTCTATTTTATATTTTCTTCATTTTTCATAAAGTCATTAGCTTCTCATTTATTTATTCATTCATTCATTCATTCATTTATTCATTTATTTATTCATCCATTCATTCATCCATTTATTTATTTGTTTGTTTGTTTATTCATTCATTCATTCATTCACCCATTTATTTATTTATTTATTTATTCGTTTGTTCGTTCATTTATCTATCTATTTATTTATTTATTCGTTCATTCGTTCATTCATTTATTTATTTATTTTTAGCGCAGCTTATAACAGATAAAGCAATTCAGTCTTTTGGTCCGGTGATGCATCTTTTTAAAGCATTTACAATATGGACCACAAAAGAATTCTTTTTTAAACATTAACCAGCTGAGGCACAGATATTATTTATGCTGTTAACTTCACACACTCTTGACCTAATTGTCTTCACAGTATTACTAAGAATTAAAGGACCCTAACTTAATGTTGTTGGTGTAAAGTTCTATGCCTAGTAGCTTAATTTTAGACAACCTCAGATGTTCCCCTATCCATATTCTATAATTGAATAGATCTGGTAATAAGCTTACAAACCTTTTGACTATAGGAAATTGCCACCAATTGTAAGGACATTGCAGGGATACAATGTCTCCCCAACTTCATGTCAATTCCAGGCAGAATTAGATTATCCACTTGCATTCAGTCAGGCTTGAAGTCTACCAAGTGTCAGTGGGGAAACTGAGTTAGGAGAATCCCACCTCACCCCATGCTGAACAGTCACTCTCCCACCCTTCCCTTGAGATCACCTATGCAGTTCATACCAGCATCTCATCAGCTTACTGGCATCATGTATTGGAGGCTCAAATCACCTTTCTTTCTACCCATACCTGGAGTTAGACTCAGAAGAATATTTACTTAACAGTCCCAAGTCATTAGCTTCTAATTTTTTCATTCTAATTTTTAATGAACTACTTTCTTCAGTGAGCTTTTGGATCTCCTTTTCCATTTGACTAATTCTGCTTTTTAATGAATTCTTCTCCTTATTAGCTTTTTGGACCTCTTTGCCATTTGGGTTAGTCTATTTCTCAGAGTTTTTTCCTTTGCGAGAGTCTCCTTTGGTAAATTGTTGACTTGTTTTTCATGATTTCTTGCATCACTCTCATTTCTCTTCCCAATTTTTCCCCTACTTCTCTTATTTAATTTTTACAATTCTTTTGGAGTTCTTCCATGCCCTGAGACCAATTCATATCTTTCTTGGAGTTTGCAGATTTAGAATCTTTGATGTTGTTGTCTTCTTCTGGTTTTATGTTTTGATCTTCTTTGTCACCAAAGTGGGATTCTATAGTCTGAGGTTTTTTTTTTTTCTTTTGTTGTTGCTGTTGTTTTTACACCATCTGCTCTTTTTCAGCCAAATACTTAACTCCCATTCAAGCCCAGTAGGGTTTTCCCACTCATCTTCTATGCTGTCTTGACAGTTGTTGGCCAAAAAGTCTGGAAACCTTCATAGCTGCCAGCTACTTAGTCCCCTAAGTTCTCTCTGGACATATCTATGAAGGTGTGGCCCATGCTGGACTGTACTCTGCTCCCAGCCTGGTGTGATAGACCTTTCCTTTTGACTTTCCAGTCTGCCTTAGGCTGAAGACTTGTTTCACTCCATCATTTCTTGGGTTCTGCAGCTCTAGAATTCATTTAAAATCATTTTTACAGGTATTTGGAGGGGTTTCAGGGATAGCTCCAGCAAGCCTTTTACATTTTGGCCAGCCAGTCATTACTGAAAATGAATTTTATTTTTTTCCAGTTATTTACAAAATAAATTTTGTACTCTTAGACAAAATGTACTCTGGGGAGTTAATCAAATGATTGCATAATTGTTATGTTTCTCTTTCCATTAAGCTCTCTACTGTATGAAAATACCTAAAAGCGTTACCAGTTTAGGGTTAATGGTGAATGTGAGACAGCCAGCTTCTCTTACAATACAAGTCTCAAGATATTTCACCTGGGCTTGTTTCTTTGGATTTTGTTACTCCCCACCACTTGCCCCTTCCCCCCAATGACATGATCATTCTAAAACTTTCTCAAGGTCCTTTGGGTAAATCTGTTGAAGGGAAAATAGCTCCCCCTTATTTACCACTGTAGCTCTTAAGTCTTTGCTAATGTATTCCTATTTAACCAACTATTCCCGTACAAAGTAACATAATTTGCCTTCATACAAGGGATATACACAACAAGTGTATTGACTGCTATATTTATACAAACCAGCCCCTCATGATGACGAAACTTAAACCATTCACTTACCAATAAAGAAAATAATGATAATAATATCACCATAGATATTCAGGTATTAAAACAAGAGTATAAATTACAAAAGATTTCCAGTCCACAGAGAGATCTGGGCATCACTCTCCTACCAATGCCCTCTGAATCTGAATCAGAGAGCATGTACACACAGGAACCTGACAACAAGCACATAAAGGAGGAAAATGTGTTCAAGATAATTTACTACTTGGACTTTGAAGTCTTTAGTGCATTCACATACCACAGCTAACTCCTGGTCTATTAGTATTCATCACTGTTCCCAAATCAAATACTTTTTCTCCTTTACACTCAAAAGTAGTATTTATAAGTTAAATTGATAATGACCATTTAATGGGTTGTTAGAATGGTACCTGTTAATGCAAACAATAGTTCCCTTTGAACCAGAGAACTGAAAACTCTTCAGATTAGCTACGATAGTCTATATAGAATAGTCCCACCAATTATACACTCACTTGGATGTGAGGACACAGCACGTGGCCACATAGCCCACATTTTTTGCAAGTCAAACAAAACTATCCAGCTTGGAAGAAGCAAAGTAGTTGCGGATTCTGTCTTATACTCTTCATTTTTACTTCAAATCTGATAAGGAAGGAAAGGGTAATTTCAGTAACTCTGAGTGGCAGTAAAAGGCAATGAACTCTCTCTCCCACCAGTCAGGAATCTCTTAACTAAATAATGCCTTCTGCCTACTGATTTCTTCTAGCTATCATATTATGGACAGAGGAACTTTTCAGATATATCCAGTTGTTCTCCTCAGATGTTCCTAAATTAGATTCTTCTTTCAGGCTTTTTGTCATTTAATGGTTAATTTCAGTGACTCAACTTTTATCTAGAATGAAACAAAACAACTCCTCCAATTTTTTCTGATGAAAATTGTATTTATTTATCAAAAGAATATACCATGGATGATACTATTTATACAATTTCTCTTTTTTGTATTTTTTTGATCATAAAAGAAATATACAAAGTATTTGACACCAACATTTCATACAGTTATATGTTCTTAGCATGGTCCAAACTCTCATTTTGTAGCCCTGAAAAGGTGTTTCTTTGTAGCAATATTTTTCTATTTTTAATGAATAGCCTTGCTCTCTGTCTCTTTAAAGCACAAAACTGTTTACATATTAGCATGGCATCATTCTATAGCATTCTCAAGGTGATTTGAGCATAAATATGTGTATATTTTACACAAACATGCACACGCACGTGTGTGTGTATGCAATAGTTTGTCTCTTTCCAAAAACCCTCAAATCTCATTTGAAAGCTGTGGTTTTTTATACACATAATTCACAAATTTTATTCAAACAAAATCTCTTTTCTACTCATTTTGGCCATTAAAATGTTCATCCTTAAAAGTAGCAAGATCTTACCATTTGATGTAATGTTTTCCCTTTGTCAAAAAAAATTGTGTCAATTTTACGACTAACTTATTCCATATAAATTGAGTAGTTTCTAAAAGAGACAGTATATTAATACATGCATCTTTTTAAAATTAAATTTTTTCTATCCACCAAAATCTGTTTTGTATCCCCTCCTCCACCCCACTTTTGAAGAAAACGAGGAAAGCAATACCTTCTAATAAATATGATCAAACACAACAAATACCTTTCTTTGCTGCTTTAAATGTCTATGTGTATGTGCATGCCTGTGCCTGAATCCATTACCATTTTATCCAGAGAACATGTGAGTAGCATGCTTCAACTTAGTCTTCTGGGATTATGGATAACATTACATTGATCAGCATTGTTACAACTTTCAAATTGTTCATTTTTACCATGTTGTTATTATTTAAATTATCCTTCTGCTTCAGCTCATTTTACTCTGCATCAGTCTATATCCATCCATCCATCCATCCATCCATCCATCCATCCATCTATCTATCTATCTATCTATCTATCTATCTATCTATCTATCTATCTATCTATCTATCTATCTATCCATCTGATAGAGTTATAAATATATTCTTAGATTTTTCTGATATTTTAAAAATATTTCTTATGCCACAACAGAATTCTGTTGCATTAATATGTCACAATTGTTCCAACTAATAAGTACTCATTATTTTTTGATTTTTTGCTACTCTAAAAAGATGTTATAAATATGATTGTAAATACAAGTCATTTTCCATTTTCTTTTATCTCTTTCAGTGTATAGGGCCAGAAGAGGTATCTCTATGTAAAAGGACAGGAGATTTCTTTCAGAAAGTGGATAGGTAGACCTGATTTTTACTTTGTCACTTTTTCTAATATGCCATGGCAGTTTTCTTTCCTGATTTATTGGAATAATAGAACAAGGTTCCTTTTGTTGCTGTTTTGATCATAGCTTCTCTCATTTGTTTGATTTCTGGACCAGTTTTTTGTTTTATTCAAGATACTAGGACCCCTCTTATCTCAATATTTTAAACTTATTTTAAATATTTCTTTTTACTCAGGGAGCCATTAAAGTCTATTAGTCTATGCTATATTTGAAGAAATCTGTTACTTGGCTACAATTTTACACATTTTTTGCAAGGCTTTTAATTCTCTTTTAAATCTTTTATTCAAAACTCTAATTCATTTTCTAGTCTTTCCTTTACCATTCTCTTCTTATGTATACTACCATTTAAACTCAAAACAAAACAAAACAAAACTTTTGTTTCACTCCTTCTAGGAATTCTAATTGATCTTGTAGCCACGGTGTGTTTTTCTTTGAGACTTTAATTGTAAGTGTTTTCAGAATGTTTTTTTTTTTAATCTTTCTTGTTTTGTGTCAGGGACATCTCTGGACTCGTAATAACTATTATTCATTCATTCATCTGTTTAACATGCTATCAATATTTTTTTTTCTTCACTCACTCCTCTGGACTTACTTTCTACATTGCTACTTTCTGTTAGGATTAGTTTCTGTGCATTTAAGATTTGACTGCTTTAAACTCGCATCATATAGATTCCTACTGCTATGTTAGCAAATGTGTTCTTTCAGTAGTAATGTGACTATTCGAGTCACAGGCTTGTACATTTTCGATAAACCTTTTATAGTTAGATCAATGACATGATCTGATCACTGCCCCCCTTGATTTTCTAGACTCCAAACCTGGGGTTTGTGTTAAGCAACAGAACTGAAGTGTTGCCCCTGGGGAGTGTTTCAGTAGACTTCAGTTGTCCCTAGCCCTTGCTGCTTAAGGTAAAAAACTTAGTAAGTTGAGAGAGAATGTTCTGTTGTCCTATGACTGTTCTTGGCTCTCTTATCTATTTTGAGAGACCCCAGATTGAAGCTAAAAAAATCAAATGAATTAAAATTGATACATTAATTAAAATAATCATTTAAATCTATTTATCAAATTGATTGAATTCCCTTAGTGGTGTGTTAAAGTAGTTTCTAAGACTCTCTGTACTTGAAAGCAACAAAATATTTCTTTGAAACTAAAGTATGTTGCAAAATCAAGGTATCTGACTGATTCATATGAACCTTCCTTCTTAATTAGCTCATCAAGCATTCATTCTAGTTGGAACTGTTGTGTTCTGAAAACATTTCAACTATCCTGTAAAACAAAGGTCCTTAACTTCAAATTTGAAGATTTTAAAATACATTTTAATAATGATATTTCAAGATGGAAATAAATGTATATTTGTAACCATATTTTCTTTATGAATTTGAAAACATTACCAAAGAGGCCCATGAGATAGAACAGGTCAATAATCCCTGTTCTAAAACCATATACCAACATGATAACCCAACTTAATTTGTGAACTACTAAAAATACAAGATAATTACCTACTTAGTCACTGATAAATAATTCACTTAGTCTGGAAATGGATGTGAGTCAGTTTCTGAAAGCTGCAGACATCTCAGCTTTTTTTAAAACCACAACTTGTCTTGTTCAGCTTAGATAAAACAGGTAAACAGTGGCATTGCAATCAAGACAGGAAAGGGGTTTTCCCCTTCAAATTTTTAGCAAGCAACATATTAATTATAGATGTTACATCATGTCATATTATTTTTATCAAGAGATTTTAGGTATCCTGAACCTTAGCTCTCTCTCTCTCTCTCTCTCTCTCTCTCTCTCTCTCTCTCTCTCTCTCTCTCTCTCTCTCTCTCTCTCTCTCTGTGTATTTGTGTGTGTTTGTGAATGGTTGATATCAGGGAAAAGATATATTTTCTGGTGGACACGTTTAAAATAGGACACCAGAACAGCGGACCTTGTGATTTCAAAAGAACTTTTAGTTCATTTTTTCTAGGCCATCAGTATTATCCCAGAAAGTTGTTTTTAAACCTAGTCCAATTTATAGGGATCACTGCTTTTCTAGCAGATTCTGTGATTTTTGCTTTTTTGCTTGTTTGCTTTACCTTGTTTTTGTCTCATCTTTTTGGTGGGGGAGATGGGAGGGTAGATTTGGACAAATAAGTTTATGGTTGTAGGAAACTATCAGTTTGATTATAAATTCCCTTCAGTATTACAGATATCCAACTTTTTAACTTCAACTTTTAGAAAGTTTCCTGTGTCATTCAGAAGTTGTCACAAATAAAATTATATTATAGAAAAGACATGAAAACGAGTAATATTGAAACTAAAACGTATCCTCAGTTTTTCTACACCACACTGCCACTCAAGAGTATTAGGGGGCATTTACTAAAACCTTCACATTTTCATGTTACAGGCTTCAGCTTCAGGTCCTTCGAAAAACTATTTAAAAACCTAAAACTGTAAGATTGGAGGGAATATACATAAAATGTAGGCTAAAGCCCTGGCAGATGGATAAGTAACTGGTTCAGCAAAAAACGCAATACCTTATGAAATAGTCCTTTCCAATTTGGGGCATATCTGATTTGGGCATCTCATATTGAGTCAGAAAAATTCCTCCCTCTGATTCTATACATGGATTCTAATTATGATTTCTAGAGACTCCCAAGATATGTATAAGCATAACATGACCAGTTTTATATAATATGAAGACAGTTGTTATATTTTCCTTTATTTTCTCCTGGCTAAATACCCCGATTTTCTTTAACTAGTATTCATAAAACACAAAAACATTAAGTTCCATCATCTTCATAGTTAATGTGCTTAAGATATGATACAGTTAATCAGATTTCTTCCTAATATGACATGCCTAGAAATAAATGGAGATACCTGATAACTTAATTGTCTTACCAATGTGGAGTAACATGAAAGAACCGTTTACCACTAAGAACACCACTGCCAATACCAACACCAACAATATCACCACCACCACCACCACCACCATGAAGTCTAAATTAGGATTATATGAATAAGAGACATCATGGCACTATATGTAGAGGTCTGCCCTCAAAACCGGAGAGCCCTGAGTTCAAACACTGCCTCTCATATGTACTACCTTGTTGATGCTAGACAAGTATTTTAATCTCTTGGGATTTTAGGCAGCTCTACAAGTGGCAAGGAAGGTAAAGGGAGTTTTCTTGCCTGGGTATTTTCTTTATCAATGAAATAAGAATCTGGTGCCTATTTCTGTGAATGGTATTATTTGAGTAGAATCAATTTGCATTTTTACCGGAGCATAGATTCTTGGGATAAATGGCAGAGACCACATTTTATAGAGGGAACCTTTATAATATCAGTAATCATTATCTGAAGTAAAGAATGTTGTACAACTTTTGTCAGAAAATAGATGTCCCATCAGTCAGTATAATTCAGTTTTGTTTTTCCTAAGTAGTATCGCATATTAGCAATATTAAATTTTGTTAGATATAAGAAATATGTTCATTTTCATACGTTTATGGTTTCTTAAGACAAAATTCCAACTTAACAATTTCACTTCTTATTATGAAATATTGCGTATATTTTAAGTGGGTTTAATTTCAGTGGCCTTTTTCTGGTACAAATTATCCTTGGATAATGCTAACCTTTTGTAGTTTATAAGTGCTTTATAAAATGTCATTTATTATTGTTCTAGTGATCATTATTTGCTGAGTTTAAAAAAAAAATCATGATGTCCTTCACCTGGAAGGAAGTTAAGAGTTCACATAGTTGATTTCCTTTATTGTAAAAGAAATCATTATTCTAAAAATAGTCCATAATTATAACTAGCTCACCTGTTCCCCAGACTGTGAACGTCACGTTGAATTTCAGAATTATGCCTCTTATACAAGTTGCAGTATGAGCTTCACTGCTAACCCAATGTCCTTCTAGGTATTACTATAGAAAAAAGAGAAAAACACCAAGTAACTTTTCACGCTCTGTAGTATGGTAAGAGAAATGAATCTGTGTCAGGAATTCTTCATCTTTTTTGGAATAATGAAGAGATAATACTGACCTAAGTCTGTGACATGGATATTAGACCTATAGGCAGAACACAGAAAGTCACAGCCAATAGTTAAGCAGAATTAAATGCTAAATAACAATATTAAAAAAATGCTGGTTACTACATAGATAAATGTCTATAGAGATAAAACAGATGCACATGTGTATATGCACACATATTTCAATAATTGATTTTCTCTTTGATTGCTCCTGATCCACCAAGAAGATTTTTTTGGTAAAGTTCAGTAACAAAAAGTACAAATACTTCACCCAGTTACCTTCCTTTCCTTAAAGTACTAGCCTAGTAGGAGCATCCCTTACTCAAATAATGAAGCACATAACCTGTAGTTAGGAACAATAACTGCTTTTGATCTGCCTTACTGTAGTGTTAATTGTGTTAATGAGATTTAAAGATCTTCCTCACCTGTTAATAGGCCTACCCATTGAGGGAAGCTTGATTAGGGGGTATTTGTTTTATAGGAGTGATCTACACCTGTTGTTAATTTCTAAGGAGGCACTGGTTGTCAAGGGTTGTGATGCCCTCTGGCTCTGAAAAATGTACATATACTCTGAGGTGAGGTTTTGTTTTGGAGCTTACTCTTTGGAAGCATTTGTTTGGCCAGAGGAGACTCTGGTTAGTCACTAAGAAGTGGGTAAACCCCGCCCCCCCACTTTCCTGCCTTTGAAAACACAGATGTTTGTACTTCTCTCTCTGTTAACTATGTATGTATGGTCAGACAGTTGGATCTGTCCGTTGATCTGTGATGTATGTATTGCTTATAGTTAGACAATTGGAAGTCCTGTCAGTTTTTATTTCCCATTTTGTATTTTCTCTGAAGTTCAGGGTGCTGACTTTTCCACCTGACCAAAGTGAATGATATATGCTATTGATTAAAGTAGATTGCTGACCTCTCAAAAGTTGCTTTCCTTTTAGAAAAGCAGATCTAAGAACTGATGTAGCAGGCTCTCCTATTTATGCCTAGATCCTTGCTGTTATATTTGCATGCTAATTAAAGTAGAACGTAAACAACTTTAAAGAATAAAAGTAAGATTTAACTGTTTTTATCTTGGTCAATCAGTGAGAAGGGAGGGAGGAATCCATTCAAGTGACAGAAAATTAAGATATTTATTCATAACGTTGTGGTAGCACAGAAACAGAAACATTTCCAAGATACCTAATTAATATTATCTACAATAGAAGTAGTAGCTCATTTCTGCTCTAATCTAAGCTTAGATATATAATGACTAGGTGTTTCATAGCAATTTATTTCAAAATAATTTGATTTTTTATTTTATTTTTCCCCAGTTACATGTAAAAACGATTTTTAACAGTCATTTCTAAATCTTTGAGTTCCATATTCTCTCTCTCCCACCTCACTCTGTCTCATTGGGAAGGCAAGCAATTTGATAAAGGTTAAATGTGTAGTCATGCAAAATATTTCCAAAATAGTCATATTGTGAAACAAAACATAGATAAAAAACTCTCAAGGAAAATTTTTAAAAAAGTATAAATATATGTTTCAATCTATATTCAGACTCCATCAATACTTTCTCTAAGAATGCATAGCATTTTTTACAACATATATCCTTTAGAGTTGTCTTGGATCATTTTAGTGTTGAGACTAGCTAATTCATTCACAGATCATCTTGTAATATTGCTGTTACTTTGTATACAGTACATTTGACTGTGCATCAGCTCATACAAGACATCCCAGCTTTTTCTGAGAGAATCCTGCTCATTATTTCTTACAGCACTATAATAGTCCATCATATCACAGAGCATAGTTTGTATAGCTATTCCTCAATTGAAGGGCATCCCCTTGATTTCTACTACTTTGCCACAAGGAAAAAGCTACTGTAATTTTTTTGTATATCTACACACACACACACACACACACACACACACACACACACACTTTTCCTTTTTTAAAAAAAAATTATTTTGGGATACAGACCTAATAGTGGTATTGCTAAGTCAAAGGGTATGCATAGTTTTATAGCCCTTGGACTGTTTCAAATTGTTCTACAGGATGATTGAATCAGTTCACTACCCCATCAACAATGCATTAATGTCTGATTTTTTTCCTACATTCCCTATGTTTGTCATTTTCCCTTTCTGTCCTATTAGCCAATCTAATAGGCATGAGGTAATACCTCAAAATTCTTTTGATTTTAATTTCTAAATGCAATAGTGAGAGCATTTTTCACATGGATCTAGATAGTTTTGATTACTTTATCTGAAAACTGTTTATGTCCCTTGATCATTTTTCAGTTGGGGAATGGCTTTTATTTTTATAAATTTGACCTATTTCTCTACATATTTCAGAAATGAGTCCTTTATCAAAGAAACTTGCTTGAAATTTTTTCAGTTACTTGCTAACTGTATTTCCCTCCAATTTATCCCCCATTTATTCTATTCCATTTCTCTCTCTCCTTTCACCCTGTCTCCCTTCAAACGTGTTTTGTTTCTAACTACTCCCTCCCCCAATCTGCCCTCCCTTCTCTGAGCACCTCCCTCTTCTCTTTTCCCCCTCCCCTTCTACTTTACTGTAAGATGGATTTCTATGCCCAATTGAGCATGTATGTTATTCCCTCTTTGAGCTAACTCTGATGAATATTCACTCACTTCCCTGCCCCTCCTCCATATTCCCCTCTGCTGTGAAAGCTTTTTCTTGCCTCTTTTATGTTAGATAATCTACCCCATTCCACTTCTCCTTTTCCCTGTCTCCCAGTACATTCCGCTCTCAACCCTTATTTTTTTTAGCTATCATCCCTTCATATTCAACACTCACTTTTGCCTCTATCTATGTATACTCCCTCTAATTGCCCTAATAACGAGAAACTTCTCATGAGTAACAAGTATCACCTTCCCATGTAGGTATGTGAACAGTTTAACCTTAGGAAGTCCCTTATGATTTCCCTTTCCTGTTTAATTTTTTTATGTTTTTATTGAGTTTTGTATTTGAAAGTCAAATTTTTCTATTCAGCTTTTGTCTTTTTCATCAAGACTACCAGAACGTTCTCTATTTTATTGAATGTCCATTTTCCCTACCTGAAGGATTATACTCGGTTTTGCTGTGCAGGTTAGTTATGTTGCTAAATCCTTTGACCTCCAAAATATTGCATTTCAAGCCCTAGATTATTTAAATTTCTGTCTTACCCTCTAGTTCCAGAGTATTCTTGCAGTTTTTCTTAATAACTTCTTGAAAGATAATGTCTAGATTCTTTTTTGATCATGACTTTCAGGTAGTGTAATGCTTTTAAATTATATCTCCTGAGTCTATTTTTCAGGTCAGTTGTTTTTTCAAAGATTTATTTAACAGTTTCCTTTTTTTAATTCTTGTGGTTTTCTTTTATTGTTTCTTGAGTTCTCATAAAGTCATTGGCTTCCATTTGCTCAATTCTATTTTTTAAGGAATTATTTTCTTCTGGGAGCTTTTGTACCTCTTTTCACAGATGGCAAATTCTGCTATTTAAGGAATTGTTCTCTTTTAAGGAAATTTATTTGAAATCAATTTTAGTTCTTTTAAGAAATTTTTGTCTCTTTTAATGTTTGATCTTTTCCCTATATTCTACCTCTCTGATCCTTACTCTAATGTGGTGCTAATATGATTTTCTTAAATGCCAAGGCTCACCATGCCACTCTTCTGCTCAACTTTACAGGTTCTTGAATCAAACATGCTTCTTTATTTGGCATATTTTGCTCTTTATAACCTGACAACTATGTATCTTTTCAGACAGATTTATGATATATACATATATATATGTATGTATGTATGTATGTATGTATGTATGTATCTATCTATCTATCTATCTATCTATCTATATCCCCTTTTACACAATTTGGCATAGTCAGACTGGTCTTGTTGTTTTCACATATGGCAATGCATCTCTCATCTTTGTGTCTTCTTACCTACTATCTCCCATGGCCAGATGCATGTTCTCTTTTCAAATCTTTTTCAAGATATCACTCAGGTTCCAATTCCTTCCAAACACCTTTCCTAGTTTCTTTCCCCTCTCTTCTTCCAGGTTCAAGAGTCTCCAAAAACGTTTGTGGTTTTCCCCTGAGACAATGCAAGCTGGTTTAGGATAGAGAGCAATTATTTTTTTGTATCTCCAGAACTTGGCATGCTATTTAGTGTTTTAGTAAATGGTTTTTGGTTAATTGGTGAAACTAAAAAAAATCCTAACTCATACTTCATAGAAAGAATTGAGACCATCATTATAAAACATAAGTATCCCACTACTTAATCTCTTTACGTATATTCTTTCATTCTCACCTTCACTCTTAGTTTCTTTCTGAAAAACTCACTTTCTTCTTCAACATTTCCTTTACCACTTTTCTGGAATCTCTTTTCCAAACAATTCTATACCCTTTTAGCACCTTCAATAGATTTACCCAAATTTCCATTCCTTAATATCTCCATTTTGAAACTAAATGCACCCACACAGACACACACACACACAAACACAGAAGTATACATGTGTGTTGATAGATAGATAGATATAGATATAGATAGATATATCCTGGTCCTACTGTTCAATTTCCTTCCTTTTGATATTTTTGATGCCCTTTGAGTATTTAATCTGCATTCATAATTTTCTACTGACATACTATTGACAATCTATTTACCTGGATGTTGCTCATAGAAGTCATGATTATGGCACTGAAGACCTCTTTTAATCCCAGGCTGATTTCCAGAAACAGACAAAAGGAGTAAAGGAGGTTTTCAGTGAAGATGGCCATCCTTACTAATTCCTTCACTGTAGGGGCTGCCCATCAGCCTTATTGTTATGTACGCATCAGGAAAAAAAATAAAGCATACACTGACAATATTAGCAGAAATAAGGACACTTATATCCCAGGCAACTATAGGGCAGAACTTTATGCAAGACCATAAAAGATTAGTCTACTTATAGGGAAAATGCAGGCAAAACATCTGTCACATCCCACCGCTATACAAGTTAGTCACTGGTTAGTTTAGCGTAATCATCTACAGATGTAGGAAAAGTATTATTAAGGGGTTCAAAAATGTATAAAATAATAAGGAAATCATACATAGAGCATTCTATTCTTGTTTATTTTCTTATTGAAAGAGACAAATATGTGCAAGGTCAAGTGGATGGTAGGAATAAATAAAGTAATAGAAGAAGAAAGAACATGACATTCTTCACATGGGAAAACAGGGTTGCCAGTCTCTCTCTCTCTTTCTCTCTCTCTCTCTCTCTGCCTCTCCCTCTCTCTCTCTCTCTCTCTCTCTCTCTCTCTCTCTCTCTCTCTCTCTCTCTCTGTCTCTCTCTCTCAATCTTTGTCTCTCTGTTGGTCTTTCCATCTGTCTCTGTCTTTGTGTCTCCCTCTCTCTCTCTCTCTCTTTCTCTCTTTGCCTCTTAAATCTTCCTCCCTTTCTCTTCTCCTTTTCCCATTCACTCTCCCTATCCCTACATAGTTAAATGCACCCAGTCAAAAATGTTCAATAAGATCTTAGACGAAATTGACTGCTCTATCCATCTTGTCAATGCAAATTCAATCTTCCATTCCTGTCTTCTTCTTTTTTCCTGTGTCTAGTTTTGTAAGCATCCTTTTCCCCTCATAAAGTCTAGAACATCTGTTATCCTTTTTGTATAAACGATTTTTTTACCTGACAGTAATATATGAGTTACTTTTAGGAATTTTTGGAATTAAGTTACTCATGTGATATCATTATCTTATTAAGTCAATTTCTCTAATTTTGATAACAAATACTTTGAATATATACCTTTCAGCTAAATTTTCTCTCATCATATATATTTACATATATTTATAAGTATACATACCTACAAGTATATAGGTATATACTTACAAAATTGAAAGTATAAATGTGTATACATACATATATGCATATATGTACATGTACACATAGTTCTACACACACATATATACTTGTGTGTATATATTGTGCACACACAGATATACATATGTGTACATATATGCATATATGTATGTTTATACATAATTATATATGCTTTTTAAAATATACATTTTCATTTGTGATGTTGGAAGGTGACTGCAATAAGAATTGGAAGACTTGGATTTGATCTCACAATTTATTAACTATGCAATATTGGGCCAATAACTAAGCCTCTCTGTGCCTGTTTCCTTCTATGTAAAATGAGTGTGATAATATTTTACAACCTACCTTACAATTTTCACTCTGAGAAAAGCACTTTCTGAATGATACAGCATGACAGAAACACAAACAAATTATTCTTCAGGGAACTATTTTATAAGTGTGAATTATTGGGTATAATTTACCCAGAGTATTCATGAGCATTTATGAACATGTGTAAGCAAAGCAAACATTCACAGAAGTAGGTTCTATAGCAATATTTTCTTAAGTTTCTAAAAATTGGCTATTATCCCTACCATTTTATTGTGACTGTGGGTGCAGGTCAGTGATGATCTTCATGTTTTCAAATCCAATGGCTTTCTCAGTCCTCTTCTCCAAATGTTTTGTGCTATTTGATTATTAATTTATCATTTGTTAAACTTTTTCTTCTTTACTTTCCATAAAATTACATCTTTCTCATTCTCCTTCTACCTTTCTGCTAATTCCGGCTCCAAAGAACTATAATTAGATTTAGAGCATGTGGACTTTGTCCAGTGTTCTAGCATTCAAAAGCACACTCTTACTCCCTACGAGATAATTATTTTTCTCTGCAACTTCCTTTCCTGAACACCTTGGAACTCAGTGACTTAGTGCTTCCCAAGTTCTGGTTTGATTTATATTGAGTAATAAAACCTGCTCCCCATTCTACATCCATCCCTAAAGTCTTTTTGGAACAGAGTTTCTAGAAAAATAGACCACTGTCTGTCTAGAGAAGGGTTCTCACTGTGCAGTGAGTCAATGTTTGGCCATGATTATTTGCTACAGGGGCATTTTTTCTTCTCTTGATTACTGGAAGAATCAGCACAATGAAGAAGGTGTCTAGTGATAGCAATGTCAAAAAAAGCAGTAAAAATTGTGAATGAAAAAATTAACCTTCAAAAGAAAACAAGAGGAAACTCAGAAAGAGGTACAGATAAGCAGGATAGCTTTGGAGCCAATGTGTTGAATCTGTTAAATACATTAACAAAAACTGTAGAAAATAGAAATTTGCAATTCCATTGACAATTTTATATTGAGGTGTTTATGTTTGCTGATTTATTCCATTCAGGAAAACAAGAATAACAGCAATCAAACAAATCTAAGAAAAGTTTCTCCTTTCTACTGCTATCAATAGTTAGGATTTTCATATGTTCATGCTTGGTTGTCTTCAACAGCTTTGACTTGATCTATCTGACTTCATTCTCTTACCTACACCTCAGTTTATCATGCATCCTACTGCCAGACTGATATTACTAAAACACTTCTTTCATCAGACCATTATTGCCTTCAAGAATTTCTCTATTTTGTTTGTTTGAGAAGGCTTCTTTGTAAATCAATGATTTAGAAAAAACATGGAGGTTGGTATACAGGTCAGCAGGAACTCATGAGCTAGATCTTACTATTATTTGGCACAGAAACTTTGATCCATTCCATTTTTTATCTGGGCTGATTTGTCCCTCCTTAGCCAACCTTGTGGCCCCCTGATCCACAATTTCATCATGGTAGCAATACACTTATTGAGAATATCCAGTTGGTTTTAGCCCTACTGTAGCTCAGAATCATCAAGCTTAAGAGATCAATCATCTTCAGTTTTCTGTGTAGCAGACATTCTAGAATGATGGACATCTTATGTCTTGCTCATTGAGTTATATTCAAGATTTTCTATGATTTAGTCACCTAGTAAGTAATTAACTCTATTTCCTGGTACTCTACAAAACATAATGCAAACATACTAAGGTCAATCCCTTCAATGGACCCTGAAATGATCGTATAGCAAGCTCATTTGAATTTTTGCTTTTATGCACTTAAGTGTGTTGGTTCTCCCCTCTTAGAGGTCCTTCCTTTATGCTCATTGTCCATTGAAGAACACTTTTTAATTCAATGCACACTTATTAAACAAGTCTTATGGGATTTCTCCTTACTATTATCCATATTTTCTTCCTTGACTTTGTCTCACTCTTCTCCAAACATTCCATTCACAGTTAATTCTGTATGATTTATTACTTACTGGTTGCAATTGCAGTGCTGAGCACATAACAGGTGCTGGAAGACATATCTGCTGATAGACTGTTGGCATACATCAGTAATCTGGAAAATTCAAATTAACTCAACTTCTTCTGAATAAATAGAAGCAGAAATGATTTTCAACTTCAATTACTCCCATTATTTTATAACCTCAGATACAGGCAAAGTCCAGTCTAACATCACAATGCAAGATTAAAAAATATGTTGAGTTTATAGTAATCACAATTGACATTTATAGGTAGCATGAAGGTTTGTACCTATGTAGTGTTAAGGTTTTCATACATTATTTCACTTGAAACTTACAACACACTTGTGATGTAGATATGTATTTTTATCTTTATCTTATGGAAGAGGAAGTTGAAGCTACTTAATTCTCCTTCTCCAAAATAATAAAAACAACAGTAATAACATTTCCTATTCAATAGCCAGTATTTATATAGCACTTGAAAGTTTGAAAAGTTCTGTGCATATATTATATAATTTGACATCAAAGGATTTTTCCAGGTCATCCAGGTAGCAAATTTGACATAGATTTGAACATAGATATCAGACACTTACTATCTGTATGATCCTTGGCAAATAACTTAGCCTTGTTTTCCTCAGTTTCCTCATCTGAAAAATGAACTGGAGAAGAAAATGGCAAACTACTCCAGTATCATAGTCAACAAAACCCAAAAAAAGGGTTGAAATAGTTGGACATAATTGAAATGACACAATCACAATCTCAAGTTCAGTAATCTATTCATTGTATTTCCCCTGAGTAATAAAATATTTTCACATTGAGTTGGAATTGTAATTATTTTTTCAGATGACATGTTCTAGAGAAAATGGGGCACAATTTTAAAAGATTATTATGGGAGACAGAGCCAAGATGGTGGAGTAAAAGCTGGGACTTCTTTGAGGTCTTCCCCAAATCCTCCAGATACATGTAAAAGTGATTCAAAATAATTATAGAGCTATAAACCCCACAAACCTACAGAGTGAAGCAAATCCCCAGCCCAAGACAACCTGGAAAGTCTACAGGAAGGGTCTTTCTCACTGGAAAGGGAGTGGAGCACAGTCCAGCATTGGCTGCACTGGCACAAATCTGCCTAAGCAGGACTCAGGGAACTGAATCATTGGAAGCTGTGGCAATTTCCGGATTTCTCAACCCATAAACTCCAAAAAGGTCAATGAGAAAACTCTGTGAGATCTGGGTGAAAGAGGAGCTCGTGGTCTGGAGGTCCAGCTCCAGCCCCAGGGTGGTGGGGGTAATGGTGCTAGTGATACAGATTCCCCACTACAGATAGTGGGGAATCAAGAAGCTGACACAAAATCTCTGAACCTTGGGACAATACAACCACTCCCACCCCTGACCCCACTGGAACCAGAGTTCTACCTTAACAAAGACTCATAAAGTCAAGTATGGAAAGACGAGTAAACATCAAACACCATAAAATAACTCCTACTGTACAATCTTACTTTGGTGACAGGGAAGATCAGGGCATACAACCAAAGGAAGACAGCAAGGTCAAAGCTCCTACATCAAAAACCTCCAAGAGGACCATAATTGGTTGCAGGTCATGGAAGACCTCAAAAAAGATTTTGAAAACCAAATAAGAGAAGCAGAGGAAAAAATTGAAAGAGAAATGAGAGTGATGCAAGATAATCATGAAAATTGAGTCAACAACTTGCTAAAGGTGACTCCCCCCCCACCCAAATACCAAAGAAAATAACACCGTAAAAATAGACTAACTCAAATGGCAAAAGAAGTTCAAAAAGCCAATTAGGAGATGAATGCCTTAAAAAGCAGAACTGGCCAAATGGAAAAGGAGGTCCAAAAGTTCACTGAAGGAAATAATTCCTTCAATATTAGAATGAAGAAAATGGAAGCTGATGATTTCATGAAAAATTAAGAAATTATAAAACAAAACCAAAGAAATGGAAAAATATAGAAGACAATGTGAAATATCTCATTGGAAAAACCACTGACCTAGAAAATAGGTCTAGGAGAGATAATTGAAAAAATATTAGACTACCTGAAATCCATGATCAAAAAAAGAATCTAGACATCATTTTTTAAGAAATTCAAGGAAAACTGCCTAACTCTAAAACCAGAGGGTAAAATAGAAATAGAAAAGAATCCACTGATAACATCTGGAAATTCCAAAAAGGAAACTCCTAGAAATGCTGTAACCCAATTCCAGAGTTCCCACGTCAAGGGGAAAGCCAGAAAGAAATAATTTGAATATTGAAGAAATACAATTAGAATAACACACTATCTAGCAACTTCTACCTTAAGAGATCAAAGGAATTGGAATATGATATTCCGGAGGCTAGAGGTCAGAACAGCTAAGATTAAAACCAAGAATAACCTACCCAGAAAAACTGAGTATATTCCTTTAGTGGAAAAAGTGAATATTCAATGAAATAGAGAACTTTCAAGCATTCTTGATAAAAAGACCAGAGCTGAATAGAAAATTTGACTTTCAAATACAAGATTCAAGAGAAGTATGAAAAGAGAAAGAGGAAAGAGAAATCATAAGAGACTTATTACAGTTCAACTGTTTACATTCCTACGCAGAAAGATGATATCTGTAACTCATGACATCTTTCTCAATATTAGGGTAGTTGGAGGAGATAGATAGATAGATAGATAGATAGATAGATAGATAGATAGATAGATAGATAGATAGATGGCACAGGGTGGATTGAATATGAAGGGATGGTGTCTAAAAATAATATTAAAGAGAGAGAGTAATATATTACAATAGGAGAAAGAGAATGAGGTAAATTACCTCACATGAAAGAGGAAAGAAAAAGGTTTTACAGTGGAGGGGAAGAGGGAAAAGGTGGGAAGAAATGAGTGAACCTAACTCTCTCTCACTGGATTTGGCCTAAGTAGGGAATAATATACAAACTCAGTTGGGTATCTTACCCTACAGGAAAGTAGGGGGTAAGGGGATAATAAGGGTGGGATGGTGGAAGGGTGGGCAGATTGGAGGAGGTGGTAGTCAAAAACAAACACTTTAGAAAAGGGACACAAAGGAGAAAATAGAATGATTGAGGTGGGGTAGGATAGAATGGAGAGAAATATAGCCTTTCACAACCTGACTACTATGGAGGTGTTTTGTAACTAGTTTATAGTTTGTAACTATTGTAGTTTTATAACTACATATTTATAACCTATATTGAATTGCTTGCCTTCTCATTGGGGGTGGGTAGGGAGGGAAGGAGAGAATTTGATATTCAAAGTTTTAAAAGCAATTGTCAAAAACTGTTTTCATATGCAATGGGAAAATAAGATATACAGACAATGGGGTGTGGAAATCTATCTTGCCCTTCAAGAAATTAAAGGGGCTGGGGATAAGGACGGGGTAGGGGATGATAAAAGGAAGAGCAGACTGGGAGAAAGGGTAATCAGAATGCATATCATCTGGGGGTTGGGGAAAATGGGAGAAAATTTAGAACTCAAAATGTTGTGGAAATGAATGTTGAAAATTAAAAATAAATAAATTTAAATCTTTTTTTTTTTTAAAAGATTGTTCTGAGAAGGGACTGATAAGCTTCCTCAGTTTGCCGGAGGTCCATTAAATCAGTTAAAAACTTCCACTCCAATTGTGAAAACAGGTGTTGTTTCTTAAGATAAATCCTAGGTTAGTAAAGGAGATACTCTAAACAGTTGTGAAATTGCAAATATTGCAGCTCTGTATGCTAAAGAAATGTACTTAGTTTCTAAAATAATTGCAGCAAGTAATCTATGAAATGAAAAATCCTTATAAAGCCTGAGTGCACTCAGAGAACACTTGAAGCACTTGGTAAGTCTTTCCAAAGCTCTTTATTTAAACTCTAATGTTTTCTTCTCATTTCATCGACTAAACCCAGCAATTTCAGATGAAGAAAGCTATTCTTGAATCTATTAGGAGGGCAAGGTGACAATGTTAGTTTAATTTCTTGAAATTTTCCTTCCTTTCTGTATCCCTCCCTAACCCTTAATGATGCTACTTGACATAGACAATTGAGTGCATATAAGCTCATATTTTTAAAATCATTTTTGGAATGTTTTAGTGAGATTGTTCTGTTTAATATATGTTCCAGAATTGTGATTTCATGTCTTCTTAGCCTTGTAAAAATGTTTTTTCCTCCCTCTCTAGGAGCAATTTATTAAAAGCACAGTATGTGAAATTCATCTAGCTGCCTGTTTACACTATGGATGTCTCAGTAAGTCCTTAAGGGCACTCAGGAAAATCCAGGGGGAACCCAGGAACAATTTCAGCACCAGTTCAGGTTGTCTGACAACTTCTAGTTTTGAAGGGATCAGGCAAGAGGGGGTTACTTTTCTACTTCTGGGAGGGCATGTTTCCCTATTTCTAAAGAATAAATGCAGCTCTCCCAACCCCCACTGAAAAATGTTTTTTTCTGGAATAGAACAATTGGGTGTGTATATTTGTACGTACATATACATACAAACATAATACATACATGTGCATATATATTCTTGGTTCTGTGGTATATACACAGAGGTACATATTTATGCATATATATATATATATATATATGTTAGTTCATCAGTGGGATGTGTGTGTGTGTGTGTGTGTATACAGACGTTTCTAAAATAACTGCCTAAGTATGTCTTTGTCTCCTATGTCCACAAGAATGAAACAGAGGTGGAAGAACATGATTTGCAGATCTAATGTAGATGAGAAACAAAAGATGGTGGCATTTGAGAGAAAAAGGTAAGACATTCCTTACCTTTATAATGGAAGTATTGAATTGGGTGGCATGCCTAGCCCCAATCAGTCTTAAATTCACAATCTTATCCTAACAATAAGAAAGCAGTGATATAGTTGTAAAGAAACAAATTCTCAACTAGAAGCACTTTCCTTCAGATGTTAACATTTTTTATATATCTCATTAGCTATTTCTGGAAGGCTCATAGTAGAAATTTCTGCACAGTCCTGTAATATAGAAAGAACATGTTATAGAAAAGACAATGAAGCAAACACAAGGTTATCTGTTTCAGTCAGGTGAGCAAAGTGATTCTTGGAATGTTGGTGAAATGCAGAAAACAAGAATAATATCCACAATTGAAACTCCCAGATGTTGCCAGCTGCTCTTTCTCCCACCCTCAATCAATAAATTCAAGTGACTATTTCTTTTAGTATTAAAAAAAAACCAACTTCTCTATTCTACATTTAATAACCCTCTCAATTTGGTTCCAATCTGCCTTTTCATTTGTGTAATACATTTTCCTCCTTGAAACCTATGGTCTTAGGCTCATTTTCCATTTCCATTGACTATACCTCACCCCCTGCTGCATTCTGGAATGCATTTATTTCTCATATCTATTTCAGAATCTAGTTTCCTTCAAATTCCTGGTCAAACATCACATCTTACGTGGGACTTTTCCTAGCATTCCTAACTGCTACCCCTATAACTCTCCTCAGTTACCTAATATATGTGTATTTATTAGATATTTACATGTTGTCCCTCTTTATGGGATATGATCTCCTTGCACTCAGGATCTGCTTTAATTTTGCCATTTTTTTGTGCATAAAGTATAGTAGGAACTTAATAAATGATGCCTAGATTATTCGTCTCAGTGAGAGGTTAAAATACCTTTCAAGAATTTTTTTGGAGGACAAAATAAAGCAGATGAGATACTTAGACCAGGGACATTCTAGAGCACCATTTTCACTTAATACCAGCTATGCCATAATCACAGGCTAAGAGATTTAAATAAACAGTTCCATGGTAGTTAGTACCAAATAACCAAAACTTTATTTTTCTAAATGCGCTATACTCATCTTAAGTGATGGCAGTGAAAAATAAATGCCTTAATCGTGAATAACTATTCCCATCTGCTTTTTCTATTTCCACTCTTAAAGTAACTTACTAAAGGAAATGATGAAATCATGCTGCCTGGATACACTAAAAATGTGTGATTATCTATCATTGGATGCTGTTCCCTGCTTCATCCTCACACATCTTTTATTGACTCTCTCATATTTCCCATAATAATTATCCGAAATATTTTCCTCTCCACTCAAATTTCCTCCTTTATAGTATCAGCAAATGAACTTCTTTTCTACTTTAGAAAAGATTAAAGTGATTCATCACGAACTCCCTCAACTGCCCTCCTGTACAGCTTGGATTTCCTAGTTCTCTCACACGTCAACGACATCATCCTGACTTTGGGCTATGCCTTCTTTAATTAATCCTCCTTGTTACTGAGCAATCTCTAAATATTCTTCTATGATAATCTCTCATCATAAAGTTTCCAAAGGTTTCAATTACCTAACATAAAATTTAAACACCCCACCTGGCATTGAAGACCCTTTGAATTCTGGATCCAACCTACTTACCAGCCTTATCTCTTACCAGCCTCTGTGCTATATCCTGTGGTCTAGCCAAACTGGGCTAATATCCATTTCTATCTATCATTTTTTTCTCCCTTTGCACATGACATTTCCTCTTTCTGGAAGGGAATCTTTCTTTCCCACCCTTAACTCCATCGCATCCTAATAAAGTTCCTTTCTTCCTTCAAAGCCTAAATCAGATAGTATTGGCAATCTCCTCTCTCCCTCACTGGAGAAAATAACGATCTTTCCTGTTCAGATTTCTCCCTGCTTTTTACTTCTATTGATTACTTTTTACTGCCCCTCCATCTTTGCATTTATCTTTCACCCTATCAGTAATTAAGTTCCTTAAAATCAGTGTTTATGATGTGCCTATCTTTATATTTGTATGTAGAATAGATGCTTAACAAAAGTATGTGGAGGTTAATTTTCTAGTATCTCTTCAGTATAGTATGATAGAATACAGGAGACTAAGATTCTAGTTATATGGCCACAATTAACTAGCTGTCTATCTTTAGGCATACAAACTGCCCTGGGCCTCAATGTTCTCATCGGTAAAATGAGGAAGTCAGACTTGATCGCTCCTAATGCCTTTCCCAGAAATAATTTTTATGATATTGGAGCCTTACCAAATAATATACTGAGTAGGGAGGAAGAAATGAAGGAAGAAAATAGACCAGCATATTTGAAATCCAATCTTGGGTGAAAAACCCATTATGTTCAATCAAGAGACATTTATTAAGCACCTACTTGTTCCAGGCACTGTACCAAGCACTAGGTATACAAAAGCAAAATAAAACAAGTCCTATTTTCAGTGACTTTATATAATAACTAAGCTATCAATCATTTACCATGCTTCAAATAATTTGAATGAATTGTGTGATTTTCTGTATTTCATTAACAGCATGAATAATTGAAGGAATGTCAAAATAAGTGAATTTTTGAACTTTGGACAGAAAGAGAAGTGTAGGGGATGATGGATAAATTGTCTACTTGGAAGAGGGGTTGTTCAATCACCCAATCATTTATTTTATGTATATATTATATATATATACATACATATATATGTATATATTTACACATGTATACATATAAAATACAGGCACACATATATGCATATATGTATATATATATGTACACATATACACACGTACATATATGTACACATACATATGTATATGTATATATATGTACACATATACACACGTACATATATACACACATTTACACATCTGCACATCAACATGTACATCTTTCTATCAATCTCTATTTATACATGTATGTATGCATGTGTGTATATATATATCCTACCAAGTTCCAGGCAACACCCTAAAGAGACAGATGCAACAATCACTGTTTTCAAGAAGCTTCATTTGAGTGATACTGCACATAAGTGTATGTGTTGTATGTGTTGTGGGTGTTGTCTCAACCTAACCCTAACCCTAACCCTAAGTGTGCTTCCTGAGAGTAATGATTGTTTGTAAAGTAAGTAGAAAATGACACCTAATCTTGACAGACTTTTGCTTTCTCTTTCTATGGTTTAGGCCTCAACTCTTCTAGCAGTCTCCAACCATGCCATCTATTCCTTTACCAACATCTTTACCCCGTCCTACAGGATATATGTACTCTCCCCTAATATCCCTCAGCATTGAGATGTCAGTTTTTGTTATAATTTTGGAAGCTAGGTCAAGAGACCATCATGCCACTCCCAGCCTCTCTCTTCAATATGTCCTATACACATGATTTTTTTCTGTTCTCTTCCTCTTTACCCATTTTCATGCTCCCATTTATGTGTTATGTTCCCCCATTGAAATGTAAGGTCTGTGAAGAGAGGGCATGTCTTGCTTGCTTGTACTTTTAATGCCAGTGTTTAATACAGTTGCTGGAACTTATTAAGGACTTAGTAAGTGCTTTATTTATTTAAGTTCAAAAAAATTGGTGGAGTACATTAGCAATTAGAGGCCATGAAGAAGAAGGTAGTGCTTGAGCTGGGACTTGAAGAAATTTAGAGATTTTGAGGCAGAAATGGGGAGGAAGTGAATTCCAAGTATGAGAAACACCCAAGGAAGAAACATGAAGACAAGAGGTGGAGTACCATGGAGAAGCAAAGAGAAGGCCAGTTTGACTAGACTGTAGTGTGGGGATGAGAAGTCAGATCATATCATATGAACCATATCATATAATTTCAATAGCAGCTAAAAGAAATATTAGGTCAAGTGTTGAAGCATTTTAACATGAACATGAGTTTACAGGTATTATTTTAGGACATGTCTTGTCACATCATGTTATTTTAGAGAGCAATAGGGAGTCACTTATAGAGAAATGACACGGTTAAATCTACTAATATACTTTAAAAAATATTATTCATGACATAGTTGCCAATATTCACTTTTGGATAAAATATAAGTTTGGCAGATTCCCTGAGAGGTGGGGGAAACCTTTAGATCCCATGGGCTCTTAATTCTCTTTAGGCTTTGGGTTTTGTCTTTTTTTGTTTTTTTGTTTTTTTGTTTGTCCCCCTAAGACTTGGTTAAGAGTTGATCCTAGATGCTTTGTAAAATCCTATTAACAATCTCTTTTCCTCTAGAATGAAAGAATCATGGTCTGTGAAAGCAGCATTTTTTTCCCTGAGTGAAATGGCTTCTGACTGCTCTGATTACATGATAATTGAATCAGACAGTCAGATCTGAGCAAGATATTTCCTTTAGTTTTTCATTTGTTTGTTCTTGCTTGCATTGCTGCAAAACACATTAGGCAGAATTTCGATGAAAGGAGCCGAATGCTGTCTGTCGGATGTAAAGAGCAGGCTTGTTGTTTCCAGATGCCATTTTAATTCTCAGTCTTTTAAGCAGAGTTGTTCTGTGTGTTTTCTATTTGTCTGCAGTTCTTTTCTTCTAGACATGTTTTCCTTTTTAAATCAGATAACGCCTTTTTGTTTTGGAAGATAGTAAACCGTTTCCCTTTCTTCTTTAATACAAAAAGCATCCGATGGCTAAATTGATGTCCCAGAAGTAATGACAACTTTCCTAAATGGACCATATACTTCTCTGATATATAAACTACAATAACTGTATACTTCAAAATTCCATGATCTATTTTTCTTTTGCATTACAGTAGTACTCCTATAATTGTTTCTATGTGAGTGCATGTCATTCACAGTCCACATTTCTACTCAAGGACCTGTAGTCCCCTGGACCATACACAGATACTTATATATTGATCAAAGGAATCAAGGAGGATACAGATTAGTATTTGATTATGTTTTTACACTGGTCATTCACATGCTTTTATGATGGCATAAACATATAGGAAATGACATCATCTAAATGTCATGATTTTTTTTTCCCTGATAATATACACAAGATTATCATCTTTGCCTTCAATTTAAAAAAAAGGGGGCTTCAATATGCCCTAGAGTAACATTCCCCATCAGCAGCATCTGGGATCATTGTTCAGGGGAAGAAAAATAAAACAGCTGGTAACATTGCAAGCCTGCCTCACATCCCAAGAAAATGAGACTTTACTCTGTTAATACTTGGTTTCCATTTTCTTTAAAAATTCTGTAGTGGATCTCAGAAAATCTGGTGTCAAACTATTTTGGAGTTTTCAACTGAGGCTATTGGTTTCTTCTTCATTTAATAGGAAACTACACTAGGAACTTGAAATTGATTTGCTCCCTGGAAGTCATGAAACTCTGGAAAGCTCCTGAGAAAGTCATATGAGGAGGGGGAAGAGGGAAAAAACAAGCAAACTGACAATAGAGTCATTAGCAGAAGTGTTTCTTCTACCTTCTCTATGGCTTAAATGCAGATGTTTCTTTTGGAACAGATCTTTTGTGGTAATGTGAGAATGAACACCTAGCACTTGTGTGGAATCTACCTGGCTTTGATTAGTGACATAGAGGTTTAAAAACCTGGAAGAAAACATGCGTGAGGCATAGAAGGCAATGATTCTGTCAGTAATCCTTTATGGATTATTTTAAGAATTACTTATAATGAGTTGTGTGGTACATTTCTCAATATATTTCATACAATGGGCTCCCAAAGGCTTCAGAAGCAAATACTTGTGGCTCTATGAAGAATCAGCCTTTATGCTAGTAAAGCTATGGCTGGGCATGGAGGGAAAGAAGTAGAAGTCAGAAGTTTATTGACAGTTTAAGGCTTCTGACAGCTTCACATATTGTTTTGTAGCAAGGTATCTGACTTTTAACCTAGCTCAATCTGAACAGCAATGTTGAGAGAGAGAGAGAGAGAGAGAGAGAGAGAGAGAGAGAGAGAGAGAGAGAGAGAGAGAGAGAGAGAGAGAGAGAAATGGAGAGACAGAGACAGAGAGAGACAGAGAGAGAGACAGAGAGAGAGACAGAGACAGAGACAGAGAGACAGAGATAGAGACAGAGACAGAGAGAGACAGAGAGAGAGAGAGAGAGAAAGAGAGAGAGAGAGAGACCAAGAGAGAGAGACAAAGACCGAGAGAGAGAGACAGAGATAGAGACAGAGACAGAGAGAGACAGAGATAGAGACAGAGACAGAGAGAGACAGAGAGAGAGAGAGAAAGAGAGAGAGAGACCGAGAGAGAGAGAAAGAGAGAGAGAGACTGAGAGAGAGACAAAGAGAGAGACAGAGACAGAAAGAGAGACAGAGATAGAGACAGAGACAGAGAGAGTCAGAGAGAGAGAGACTGAGAGAGAGAGAGAGAAAGAGAGAGACCGAGAGAGAGAGAGACAGAGACAGAGACAGAGAGACAGAGACAGAGAGACAGAGACAGAAAGAGAGACAGAGAGACAGAGAGAGAGACAGAGACAGAGACAGAGAAAAAGAAATGTAAATGATATTTTGAACTCTGAAGAGCAAAATTGGTGTGATCAAAATTTTAAAAATAATTTCATCTAGACTAGTGGCAAGAAAGCCAAAAATATTTTTTTGGGAAAGAGATTGAGACAAGAAATTTAATGGAGATAGAGATAAACGTCATAAAATATTTAAGATATAATCAACTTACTTCCAGGAATGTTCCATGAAGACTGCAGAATTAATATTGGAGCCATACAACACCAAAGAGCTTGGATGATATTTTCCCCCACACAGTCACTGAATTGTACAATCTTAGGGTTAGAAAGTAGCTTGGAGATCATCTAGTCTGGGACTCTAGAAATCATGGGCACTTGGTTTCTTATGGCATCAAGTGTTTTTTTTTTTAATT
Organism: Bettongia penicillata ogilbyi; assembly: GCA_023548195.1. NCBI lineage: Eukaryota > Metazoa > Chordata > Mammalia > Diprotodontia > Potoroidae > Bettongia > Bettongia penicillata. The sequence continues at coordinate 293,669 of JAJHZJ010000343.1, forward strand.
TATTTATTTATTTAACTTTTTACATTCATTTTCACAAATTTTTTGGTTCCAAATTTTCTCCCCTTTTATCCCCTCCCCCACCCCAATACCCCAAGCAATCTAATTTTCCCTATCTCCAATCTGCCCTCTCTTCTGTCATCCCTCCCTTCTCTTGTCTCCATCTTCTCTTTTGTCCTGTAGGGCCAGATGACTTTCTATTCCTCCTTAACTCTATGTCTTCTTTCCTAGTTGCAACAATACTAAACAGTTGTTCCTAAAACTTTGAGTTCCAAATTCTCCCCATCCCTCCCTCCCCACCCATTCCTTTTGGGACGGCAGGCAATTCAATATAGGCCATATCTGCGTAGTTTTGCAAATGACCTCCCTGATAGTCGTGTTGTGTAAGACTAACTGGATTACCATCCCTCCTAACCTGCCCCTCATTGTTTCTCTTCTGTCTTTTGATCCTGTCCCTCCCCAAGTGTTGACTTCAAATTGCTCCCTCCTCCCTTTGCCCTCCCTTCCATCATCCCCCCCTGCAATAACTCCTTCTCCCCCACTTTCTTATACTGTAAGATAGGTTTTCATACCACAATGAGTGTGCATTTCACTCCTTCGTTTAGTCAAATGTGATGAGGGTAAACTTCTTGTTTTTTTTTTTTTTTTTCTCAGCTCTCCTCTTTTTCCCTCCACTAAAAAAAATCTCCTACCTGCCTCTTAAATGACATATAGTTATCCCCTTCCATTTCCCCCTCTTTCCTCCCACTACATTTCTCTCTCACCATTTACCTTAATTTCTTTTAAGGTATGGTCCCATCCTATTCAGTTCAATCTGTGCTCTCTATCTCTGTACGTGTGTGCATGTGTGTATATGTGTGCATGTGTGTACATGTGTATGTGTGGTCCCACCAACTACCCAGATACTGAAAAGTTTTAAGAGTTTGAAATATTGTCTTTCCCTGTACGAATGTAAACAGTTCACTTCTGGTAAGTCCCTTAAGACTTCTCTTTGCTGTTTCCTTTTTCATGCTTCTTCTCATTCTTGTGTTTGAAAGTCAAATTTGCTTTTCAGCTCTGGTCTTTTCATTAAGAATGATTGAAAGTCCTCTGTTTCATTGAAAGACCATATTTTCCCTTGAAGTATTATACTCAGTTTAGCTGGGTAGGTGATTCTTGGTTTGAGTCCTAGTTCCTTTGCCTTCTGGAATATCCTATTCCACGCCCTTTGATCCCTTAATGTAGAAGCTGCTAGATCTTGGGTTATCCTGATTGTATTTCCACAGTACTGGAATTGTTTCTTTCTAGCTGCTTGCAAGATTTTTTCCTTGAGCTGGGAGTTCTGGAATTTGGCCACAATGTTCCTAGGAGTTTCTCTTTTTGGTTCTCTTTCAGGTGGTGATCGATGGATTCTTTCAATACTTATTTTGCCCTCTGGTTCTAGAATGTCATGGCAGTTTTCCTTGATAATTTCATGGAAGATGATGTCTAGGCTCTTTTTTTGATCATGAGTTTCAGGTAGTCCCATAATTTTTAAATTGTCTCTCCTGGATCTATTTTCCAGGTCAGTTGTTTTTCCCATGAGATATTTCACATTCTCTTCCATTTTTTCGTTCTTTTGGTTTTGTTTGGTGATTTCTTGGTTTCTCGTAAAGTCATTAGACTCCATCTGTTCCATTCTAATTTTGAGAGAACTATTAAATTCAGTGAGCTTTTGAGCCTCTTTTTCCATTTGGCTCATTCTGCTTTTGAAAGCATTCTTCTCCTCATTGGCTTTTTGAACCTCTTTTGCCAATTGAGTGAGCCTATTTTTCAAGGTGTTAATTTCCTCAGCATTTTTCGGGTCTCCTTTACCAAGGTATTGACCCGTTTTTCATACTTTTCTTGCATCTCTCTCATTTCTCTTCCCAGTTTTTCCTCCACCTGTCTAACTTGCTTTTCAAAATCCTTTTTAAGCTCTTCCAAGACCTGAGCCCACCCAACACCCCCCTGGGGTGTCTGGGGTACTGAGGCCCTGCCCTCCACGTCTTTCCCTGATGGCAAGAATACGTCCTCATCTTCGTCAGATCCGAAGGTCGGGATCATTTGCATTTGTTGGAAAAAACTCTCTATAGTCTTATTTTTCTTCCCTTTTCTAGGCATTTTCCCAGCCAGTTACTTGACTTCTGAGATTCCTTTCCACCCCCTCCTGGATCTGCCCAGCTAGTGCTTGGCCTCTGAGATTCAAATGGGCTTTCCGCCGCAAGCTTTAGTTCTGGTGCTGGGGTGGAGGCAGGGCCGCCTCCCAGGCTCAGTTCCCTCAGGGGCTTTATGCAGAGGCCTTCAGTAATAGAGCGGGATGGGGGCAGGGCCGTCTCCCAGGCTCAGCCCCGTCAGGTTGTTTATACAGAGACCTTCCGTAATGAAGATCCTGCCTGCTGCTGGGGGATTCCTGAGTCCTGGGCCTCTGCCGCCTCAGCCGCCGCCCACGCCTCTGCCTCCGCAGCTTCCTGCCTCCGTCTCTGCCGCTGCCGCTTCCTCCCGAGGGGGCCCGAGTCACGGAGACGCTCCGCTCCCCTCCCCTCCTCCAGCCCGGCCTTCTCTCTCACTGACCTGTAGCTTCTGTGGGCAGAGGGATTTTCCTGGCTGCTGGAGCTTCCGTGTCTGAATCTTGCTCAGGTCAGCTTCTCTGGGGCCGCAGCCAGGGCAACGATGAGGGTGGGGTCCGCTTTCCGGGGTGCAACGGACCCTGGGGACGGGTCTCCAGGGCTCCCTGGCACGGAAATCTCTTCCACTCCGTTTCTGCACACCTTGTATTGACTCAGGAGTTATGGGGGTCTCTTTTTATATTAATTCTATGGGCTTTGGTTTCAGAGCTCTTCAATGTGTGTCCTTCTACTCCGCCATCTTGGCTCCGCCCCCTCGCATCAAGTGTTTTTTAAGTAATCTTGATGGAAACAAAAGCATAATTTATTCTTCCTATTCCTTTAATTTTTCCTGCAATAGTGCAATGATTTAAAAACGATAATTTAGGCCAGAGGATGAGATAGTGCTTCTTGTCACAGGCTGCAGTGGAGCCTCTACTGGTCACTAGGGCATGTCCCTGAAATAAACATTTTCCAGGGATTGATCTGACCAGAATTTCTCAGTTTCTTCTGTAGATTTTTCCAGATGATCCTTTCAGACATTTTTTTCTCTAGCTCTTTGGTGACTTTGCTTTGGGTTTCAACTTGAGGCTTGAAAATAAAATCTATGAGAATAGGCTGCCTTTTTATTTTTATGTTTTAAACTTGTTTTTACCTAAAAAGAGTGTTTTTCTTTCCTGGGCAGCTCAGTGGTACAATGAATGGAGTGTTAGACTTGGAGGCAAGAAAATTTCAGATTAAATCTTGCCTCAGACGTTTCCTAGCTGTGTGACCCTGGACAAGTCACTTAATATGTGGTTTTTTTTTTTAAGTACTGGAGAAGAAAATGGCAAACCACACCAGTATTTTTGCCAAAAAAAATCCCCAGAACAATAGATAGTATGATCCAGAGTGATGAAAAGTTAGACACAACAGAACAGCAACAATATAGGAATTTTTTCTTTTTTTGGTTTGTTTTTTTTTATTTTTTGGTTTGTTTGTTTTTTAGCTTCCTCCCATTGCTCCTCATTCAGCACTGTGGGGCCGAGAAGATTAAGGCAAAGACCTGTTCCACATGAAAATTCTTGAGATCCTTTAAGGAAGTTTCAGTTTTTTTCCAGGTAAAAATTTTTCAGTTCTTTTAACTAAGTGCCCTCATATATTAAAGTAGTCAGTTAAACAGTATGGATAGAGATGGATTCCTTTGTCCAGATTTCTGGAGGCAGCTAAGTTGCATTTATATGTCTATTCTCTCATTAATTCTGTACCATTCAAGGTTGATATTCACCTACCAGGGCTGCCACCTTTTCCAAAGATATTTAAGCATTCAGTGAATTCCATGGTTTCATCTTTCGTTACTAAGAGAAACCACTGGGCATCAATTTATCGATTATCAGTTAGCCTAATTAATAAATTGATTATTAATTACCCAAAAACTCTGTCTCTCAAACTTTTCATTTATCTCTATACAAGTAGTCATATAACCTCTGTTTCCCTCAATTTCTTCAACTCTGAAATTGGGTTAATAGAAGCACCTACCTTCCAGGGTTCTTGGGAAGATCAGGTGACAATGTTTGTAAGTTGTAAGTTTAATTTAAAAATTAACCATTATAATTAATATATGTAAAGAGATTTTCAATCCTTAAAGTATCATATACATGCTAGTCATCACTATTATATCACATATGCATAATATAACATATAATATATTACAATAATATTACATATAATAGAATTTTTATTATATTATATTATCACTATTTAGGGGAGTTACCTAATATATAGGAAGTCATCTTCCCATGATCATATTTTCTTATATTGAACTTCCTACTGCCATAAATTCCATTCTTTCTCTCTTCAAATCCTTCCCTCTGAACAACATGGAAGTATCATACTTCTTTCACACAATAGCTCTGATAATATGAATTGCCAGATATTCCCAAAGATTCTTTTCTACAGGCTAATTCTTTTCAATCACGTGTAACTTGGTTTAAAACTATTTTGTCCTGGTAGTGCCCTGAATGTTGTTCAATTTTCTGTCATGAAGCTTAAAGCATGAAACCCAAAGATATACATAATAGTCCTCATCTTTTGGTCAGTATACATTAACATGGATATACGTGTTGTGCTAGATCTGTGATGTCTTGGATATAGGCACTTTCTCTCAAGGTATAATTTCTTAATTTTTCTTGTATGACTCTTTTTCATATTATGCAGTAGTGCTCCACTGATGATTTACCAAATGCAACAAAAGCTTTTTTTAAAAAATCCTTTTAACATTCTGTGGGTGTCAGATTTTTAACTATTATTCCAGGTTTTTGACTTATGACTTTATTTTTTGATCATGCATTTCCTGTAAAATATATTTCACATCATTCCTTGTGAAAATATTGGTAAAATGGTGAACCCCTTTACATGCTATCAAATGTCTTTCTAGCTTTGATACATTAGTAATTGTGACAACCCATGATTCACAGTCATGTAGTATCAAGACATTATTTTTCTACTAATAGAGCTGAAATAGCCTTTTAAATAAGGATATCACACAAATGATTGATATTAATCTTTCAGTCAAATAGAATCTGTCTTTTTTCACCTAAAGTATCTTTATTTTTGAAATTGGGTTCCCTGATATATATATGAAATATTAAACTTATTGCATCTACCATTATTTTAATCCTTAACTCCAGATACAAATTTTACTGACCTTTCTCTTTTCTGCTTCTTTGAAGCTATCTTTTGATGTTAGTAAAGGTACACACACACACACACAAACACACACACCACACATCCCATATATGTGGTGAAGTGGATGCCCACATATAAGTATGCATAGATATTTTTTGTTATGATATATATATTACTATATATGATACATTTGTGAACTTACAATACAGTATATTCCTTAATATAATACATAATATGATTATATAATATATTGTATATAAATTACATAATCTGCTTTCCATTTTATCGTGTATTAGTATATTATAGTATATAATTACATCATATGCATACATATACATACTTTGTCACCCTTTTTCAATCTTGCTCTATAAGTCAGAGAGAAACATTAAAATAGCTAGCATTAATACAGAGATTTAAGCCTTATGAAGTCCTTTACAAATATTATCTCTTTTTCATATTTTCAACAACCCTAAGAGATAGATGCCACCATCGTTCTCATTTTGAGTTGAACAAACTGAAGCAGAAAGAGTTTAAAAGATTTACCTAGGGTCATACTGGTAATAAATATCCAAGGCAGGACTGGAATTCAGGTCTTCCTGATTCAAAGAGAAGCATGTTATTTAGCTACTTCATAGCCACATAACAAAGATGACCAAATATTGCTCTGAATATCTTTTTCTCTGCCACCTGTATTTTTTCTGAGGTAGAGAGTGGGGGAGGATCTATGTTTGGGATGATTTCATTATTGTTATTATTTTGATTTCTCAAACATCTACAAACATGGAAATTTTCTGATACAAAGAAAAAACAGATTATACACAAAGCCTCAAATCTCAATTACAAAATATTTATTTACTTACATACTAAATTTAATACCTTTATTCTCAATTTTATTTTTTTGTCTCCTTCTGACATTTTTTTGCATATTTAAAAAAAATAATTTCATTGACTTTCCCCAAATTCAGTATTTTCCCCCCAACAATCTTGACATATCAGGGAAGAGATTAAGGACCTCAGATAATACAATCAACTTTATAAGAATAATATTTTTATAAGAAATGAAAGGATGAATGAATACATTTGATCATTTCATCCAACAATACAATACCTCCACAAAACTCATCCCCTTCTTCTGTTTTTTACGAGTTCAATATCACAGACACCTAGATAAAAGACTGATTTTCTTTCTTCTGATAAAGAACAGTAAAAATTGCATAGACTGATGACTGGAAAATGCATCATACTATGATTTTAGAAACAGAAGAATAAATTGTCAGCAAGATACTTTGCAATGAATCTTACAGAAATGACCTTGCTTAGAAGGTTGAAGTGTGATACAAGAAAGAGAAGTCATTCAAAATGACATGAATGATTAATACATTTCACACGAAGTATAAGATATCCTTGGAATACATTTATAAGACACACCAAGTACATTGTTGTAGATACAAACAGGTGATAGTGATCAAGTCAAGAGTTTCAAGGTGATTTCTTAAAAAAAAATCAAGTGGAAAGAATGCCTTGAATATCCAACAGAGCATATTAATAACAAAAGAAATCACTTTTCTTTATAAGTGGAGATAAAGAGGAGGACTTCACTTTGTAGGTATGGGTATCATTTTTAAAAACACATTCTCAAAATGAAGATGTGAAGAAATTTGTGGCTCTAAATTGAGGCAATCTACAGCATTTTTCTTTACAACTTTCTCAAGGCAAGTATCAGAGAATCATAACTGGATTTTTGATAGCTTTGGGTATAAATGGAATGTCTGGCACTGGTCTTTATATCTGCTCTCTGAACTAGCTATAGGCACTGGCTCCAGACCTCAGCTGTCTTCATTCTCAATATCACCTATGATACATGGGGGTTGGTGAAAGTGAGTTCAGTCAGGGAACAAGGTGAAAGTATTCAGTTTCTGAAGCTTGCCTATCCCTGTTTGATTCCCAACACATGCTCTTGTCCTTGAATGTCACCTCATACAAAAGTGCTTGATGAAAAACTAAAGGCATTGATTGTAATACCTTTTCTCACACTGATTGAAGATTTGTTTATGTGTAGGTTTCCCTGGAATAGCATCTCACAGACTATTTGGTAAGCCCAGTGTTAACCTAGGGCTGAGAGGTGACACAAAGACCTGTAAGAAGATAGTTAAATCACAAAAGTGAGATCTTATTATTCCTGGAATAAATCCTACATTCTCTATAACAACCTTTCAGCACTGTATATCCACATATGTATGGATAAATTAAGATATTAATCTATTTTAATTAATATAATTCACATATTTTGAGGCAAAATTCAAGAACCAAGACAAAAGTGTGGGTCAGGAATCACACAGAGGTAGGCAAATGAAGGAAACTACTTTAGGCTTGTTGTCCCCTTGTTGAGCTCACATTGGCCATTACCCAGGTATAGGGGTATAATGGTATTTTAAATGGAAAGATCTTTCCCATTCATTACTAGGCCCATTGGACCTGCTTAAATTACATGGAAACCTAAGTCACATGTAGTGGGAGGACCTTACTGAATGGGCAGAAAAGGAAGTGTGGAGCAGAGGGAAGAGGAAGTTGGTCAGACTAGTCAGAGCCGGGAAGGACAGGCAGCTGGGGCAACAACTAGTTTGAGTGGGAGAGCTTGTTTGTGATTTTGTTTAAGGTAGCTATTTTGTGGGAAGCCTAACAGAGGGAAGGTTTGGGGATGGTAGTGCCTCCTACATTGTTATTGTGTACAGCTATCTTTGTTACTATGATGGATTTGGTTTCCAGGTGTTGGGATTCAGCTTTCTGCTTTTTTAAATAAATGTTTTGATTCTGTATTCCATGTGGAGAGTCTGTTACACTTTGCAATTCAAAGCTTCACTGGCATATTCACAGTTAACATTGGTGCTGGGAATATTGCCTTGGCAGTACATTTAGTACCATGATCAGGATTGCAGGGTATAAAAATCTCTATTTGGAGGCAGAAAGGCTTTTGAGGAAGAAATAGATATCCTAGGATGGAAGGATTTAACTTATTCCTCCCTAGCAAAGGAATGAGCTAAAAGAACTGGGCTCTATGAAAACTGAGAACGGAGGCTACAGAAGTGAAAACCTAGAGATTTGGAAACGTGTTTGCAAGGAATGTGATAAAACCAGGGAAAGAACTGGTGAGAGTGTGTAGAAGAGACTGGATTTTATTAACATGTTACCGTATTATGTATAAAAGCAAAGACAAGCTGCTGAAGGAAAAAAAAATTCAGATGGAAAAAAGAGTTATCTAGTTTGCATGGGAAATCTCAATGTTTGAGTTTTCATTTAAAAGAGTAAGTTGGAGGGTCTCAGGTGGTAGAATAAAAAGCTGTTCGTTTGACTCAGAAGAAGAGAAAAGCTGGCAAAAGAAGTGTGCATACAACCTTCATGCAGACCAAGTCTAGTTGCCATGTCCATGACTGTCAGGAGAGTACATGGGAAGAAAATGTAATAAAGTTGGAAATGAAATGATGTTAGAGAGAGAAGTACCTCAGGCAGAAGCACACCCAACACTAAGGTGGACATAGTAGAACCAAGATGACGACATGGTGTTTAGGGAGATAACTGATGATTTTACTCAGCACAAAGTCACAGATATCTTGAGTTGCGTGACTCAAAGTATGGGAGAATTGTTAATATCTTGGATGTTAAGAATCAGTGATGAAGGGTCGGAAGAGTAGCTATAGATGGTGTGGATTGCTTGAATTTCTTAGGTATTAGAATCATTTAATATAGCAAGCCTTTAGAGATTATAACCTGCAAGGAGTTAACAATACAGCTAATCTGTTAGCTCTGGCTGCAGAAGGATGCAGTAAGCAGTATCCTAATGACTCTATGTTGCCTACTGAAGATAGACTCTGCTATTCACTTAGGGACTGTATTAAAAAGTTAAAGGATAAAGTAATGAAGCTTGCTATAATGATAGGAAACATAGATGTGTACTATGGCACCACTTTAAACAGTCTCCCATAGAAATATAATAGTGAAGACAACCCCTCCTGCTTACAAGCCACTTGTTCTAACTCTACTAATTAGGGAAACAGGACACCTTTTTTGGAGGTGCTGGACAAGAGTTAACAGTTAAGTGACTTAGGGGATTGGGGAAAAGATAAATTTCCTCCAGAGAGAAGAGGAAATAGCTGGTGGATTCAAAGTCAGAATAGATTAACGAGCAAAGAATTGTTTACTGCTCTGAGTGAAGGGGAGATTTTGGAAGCATGGACAGTATTCCAACTAATGAACTATACAAAATGTACTGAGAAAAGGTGATTGATATAAGACAGAATAGAGAAGTAAGACTTGCCCCTACAGATCCTCCTGAACCTTTATATCCAAGTGTTTCACACCTCCAGAGAGAATAGAAAATTAGTCAAGCCCCAAAACATTTAAAAGAACATATAGAAGAGATTACAGATCCCATATCAATTTGACCATATATTGGAGAAATGAATCTAATATTGTAACTAGGGCATTAATAGATACTGGGGCAGAGTACTCCCTTATATATGGAAACCATGGTAAGTTAAAACATGGAACTCCTCTCACCATCACAGGACTGGGAAGGGTTGAAATATCAGGCAGACAAGTCAAACTAGCAATGAAAATTGGACAATTACTGAAGAAGAATATAACATGGTAATTGTACCCATTCCTGAATACATCTTTGGAACAGATATATTCAGAGGTATGACTTTAAAGTTATCTGTGGGGAGATACCAGTTTGCAGTAAGGAAGATAGGAATTAATACCATTTTAGTGGAAAAGTAAAAATGTACCCAATCATTTTACCTGAACCTTCTGAAGTAATTGCTTTAAGGCAGTACCATGTGCCAAGTGGGAAAGATGAAATTACCAAAACAATGGAGGCATATGTTGAGGCATGAGTGCTAACTCCTTCAGCCATTCAATGTGGCTGTACTATCTGACCAGTATGAAAGTCAGAAGGGACAAGGAGGATGACTGTATATTACAGGCAATTGAATAAACGACTCCTGGAGCACAGAGCAGACCAGTGTGAGCAGCACAGACCAGAGCAGCAAGATGAGCACAGACCTGAGTGCCTTCTTCCTGAAATTCTATGGACAATATTCTGACATTCTGATTTCTAAATAAAGTCATGACTTATTTTAAAGGAATTTATTAAATAATATCTGCAAATATACATATATAGAAAAACTATTGTTACTGCTTAATCAGTTAATCATGTATCACTCTTCATGATCCCATTTGTTTTGTTTTGTATTTCCTTCTCTTCATTTTATAGCTTTGGAAACTGAGGAAAACAGGAGTAAGTGACTTACTCAGGGTCACACAGCTATTAAGGGTTTGAAAGGGTTTGGATTCAGAAAGATGAATGTTTCTGACTCCGGATCTAGCACTCTATTTACTGCACCATCTAGCTGCCCCAAAATACTGACAGTTCCACCTTTGTCCAATAGTCTACCAAATGCTAAGCATTTCAATCTGATATTGATATTTCTCTGTATTCCAGGAGCACTCGCATATAGGTGCTTTTTTAAAGTTATAACAGCTATTAGATGCTGGAATTTTTAAGAAGATAAGTAGAATATCAAGATAATTATGTGATAGAGTGATAGAGTGCTGGACTAGGAGCTACAGAGTTGGAGTTCAAATCTACCCTGAGACATTTATGTACTGTGAGCCCATGGACAAGATGCTTAACCTCTGACTGCCTCACTTTCCTCAATTTGCTTAAGTAAAAAGGTGATAATACCATATAACTCCCATGGTTGATGTGAAAATCAAATTCCTGTAAAGCTCTTGGGCAAACACTAGATGCTTAATAAATGCTTATCTCCTCCCTTCTTTCCACCTCCCCATTTCTTATGTCAACTATAGTTGACAGGGAACTCAACTATAACATGGCATATGTCACTTGACCCTTCTTTGAACTGTTACTAGAGTATAGAATTAAATAGCCAACAAAAGAACAATTTGCTGGTGGATTCATCTTAAAACAATTCATTTCTTTTTCCCCCTTCCTTACCACTGATGGAAAACAATGTCAAAATAACAGCTGATGTTTTAAAATACTCTTCTGGACTTCGCTTTTTCCCTAAAGAAAAATTATGTAAAATACATCTCATTTTACATCTAAACTTAAAAGTACTTTTCTACAGTTTATTTGTTCAATGAAGGGTTCCTAAATCATTTCTTTCAAAAACACAGCAATATTCACGCAGAACTTGAGTACTTTCCCTTTGTTGTTTTTCAGTCATGACTCTTTGTGATCTTGTAAACCATATGATCCATGAGATTTTCTTGTCAAAGATGCTGGAGTAATTTGCTGTTTCCTTCTTCACTGGATTAAGGCAAATAGAGGTTAAGTGACTTGCCTAGGGTCACAAAGCTAGCAAGGATCTGAGGTTCAATTAAAGCTTCCTAACTTTAGGCCCAGCACTCTGTCCACCGAGCTATCTGGCTGTCTCTCTTCCCCTTTAAATAGACTATCTATCTATCTATCTATCTATCTATCTATCTATCTATCTATCTATCTATCTATCTATCTATCTATCTACCTATCTATCTATCTCTCTGTCTGTCCTTCCATCTGTCTATCTTTCAATCTATCTATATATTGTGGAAATATAGGTTAGATTTTACTACTCTTCCTAGACTTTTCTGGTACCTTTGAGGGGATTTAGAGTTTTGTCTAGGTTATCTGCCAAAAGCTCCGGTCCCCACTCATATGTTCTTTCACTTGTAAAGGGGTGATTCCTTGTGTCCCTGGTCTATTGGCCACTAACAAAGTTAGTTTTTATACAGAAATATTTACTTCAGAAACTATAGACACAAGACTACAAAATTCCTCTCCCAATACGTGGGAAGAATAATCCTCTTCTCTAGAGACAGGTGGTGACAAAGGTCAGGGATGGGATTATGGGAGGCTAAGGTCTCAAAGAGCACAGTTTTATTTCCAAGTCCAAAGCCCCATGTCAGTTTCCAGGCCTAGGCACTGCTGCTCCTCAGAGTTCACATGCCCCGAGGAGAGGAGAGGAAGGATTTTAGTTATTTTTAGCAATCTTAAAATTTGGAAGTCCAAATTATCTCACTCTTATCTACCCCTTCCCACCACTGAGAGGCATAGCACTTTAAAATTCAAAAATTATTTCCAAATATGTTCTGATAACTATAGCTATAGGGAAAATGATTTCTCTATTTTTTTAAAGAAAGAAAACAAAGTTCAAAGAATTGAAGTGACCTGTTCAAAGTCACATTTTTAACATAAGAGTTAGCAAACACTAGAGCCCTACTCTGGACTCATCCAATACTCTTTTAAAAATCATTATTTTTGACATTACAGGACTCTTTCCAACACTTATCTCAAAATTAATCCCCCATAAAGTTGATTTCCTGAAAACAATTTGTTCATTGTTAGCTGAAAGGAAGGAAATTATTCCTTTAAATGGAAAACTTTGCCTTCCAGAGACCACGCTTTACAGAGCACTTAAACTTTTTGGCTCAGGCACTTCTACTCTGGAGATCCCACAGTCTTGATTAGCTCTTCTTCTGGTCTCCATCTCTGCATCCAAACGCACTTTGATTTCCTGACCAATTTTTTATGAGTTACATTGCTGCTTGATGGCCGTTGATATTCTCACTCTTCTTTCCAAACCATGATCAAATCTATACTACCATTGCTACTGGGGGAAAATTGGGATAAAAAGTGGTATTAACTTTCTGTGTGTTGTTAAAAGGCATGATGAAGAGGAACATGGAAACCATTTCTTTTTGCATTTACAAAGAAATATTTTCTTCAAAGTACATAATCACAAATATATGAACCTAGTTTCCTAACAAAGAGGCAGTTTAATCACCCCCAACTCTTGAATTACCTCATGCCCATGGAGAGGAGAAAGATTAGATTCATAGCTGACTTCAGTCATTATAGAACACAGTCCCAGTTCTGAGTCCAAGATTCTCTCGGGGCTTGAGTCCCAGGCACCCTGGCTTCTCTGACTTCCCTAGTTGGCTGGTTGGTTGTAACACCACACCTGATATCCTGGTTGGAAGGTCCCCATGACTCAAACTTTATATTTTGTTGAATTTACAAACTCTGTATTTGGAATTGTATTTGGTAACAATTATAATTTTCATTTGTACTTAGGGGATTGTACATGGTCATGGACCATTAAGTATTTTGAGACTTTATGGTATGGCACTATGGAAACACGTGAAAAGACATTACTTATGTCTCCCCAGAGACCACAGAGAACTATTATTTGCCAGTGATAGCAAATTTTGAAAGGGGAGAAATGTGCAATGCATTCTTTAGATCATTCCCAGATTGCCAGTGTCCTCTATCAGTTTGGTGGGTAGGTGGGGTTGGAGGTAACCTCTTTTGATCTGGCACCTATCTGGAATGTGTTGCGTCTTGAAACAATCAAGACTTGTTCTTTCTGGATAGTGTAGCTTCCTACGTGCTCCCTCTTGCAGTGTGCAGAGGTTAAAAATTACAGCATAGGTGCCATGAATAGGACTGGTGAGAAGAGGACTTTCTAAAATGGGAATAATAGTAGCATCTGCCTTGAAGAGCTATTGTGAGGACTGAATGTAAAGTACATTGCAAACCTCAAAGGGCTATATACATGCTCATTGTATTTTTGGTAGGCACTTTCAAATATTGGCAGAATGAATAAGTGAATTGCAGAAAAACCTGATGATGGAAATGAGCATACTTGGAACCCCTTGAGGGATGTCCATTGTCCTTTACCTGAGGAAGCTTTAAACCCACATTAAAAAAGAAAAAAAATTATCTCAAGGCATCATGTGAATCACATAGAGGTAAGGAATTTGCTAAGGGCCATAACTAGTAAATATCAATGGGGCATTTGAGGCCAGGTGTTCTTAGTGACAAAGCTAGTCCTAGAATCTATAGTAGCATGAAACATGATTGTTATTAGGAATGACTGGTATGCAGACTCTTCACTGACAATATATATTTAAAAACCCCAGTTGGTATTGAAAGATTTTACTATATAGAGCTACTTAAAGAGCACTTTTCCTCACTTTCAAACATGTCAATTTTCCCCTTGATATGTGTGCAAAATTCCCATTAAGGTAAGTGGGAATTATATGTATGTGCAGTGAAGAGAAAGTGGACCCCAAAGGAATTAAGAACTTTGTACTTATGGTCACTTAATGTGGTTGACTAAAGGAAACAATTCATCCTTCAATAAAAGGTATCAAGCTCTTTCAAGTGTTTTCAGCAGGAAAGAAAAGATTAACCTCTCCCCTTGGAGTGACAAAAGGCTTCTATGTGAGGTCAAATGAGAGAGATTGTGAAAATCAGGAAAATTCTAGAAATCCATCATTCTTTAATCAAGTGAAAACCTGCAGCATCAATCAAGAGAAATAACCCAAGCAGAGGGAAAAAAAACAACCTGCATCAGCCACCTCTCATATTTGTTTTGATAGGGGACTCTCAGAAGCCTAGGAGTATTGGTTAAAGGTCAATTAATTTAGAAACTATTTGTGGTCACACTGCCTAGCAAATAGCAGTCATTAATCCTGGTCAGATTATGCAATGAAATTCCAAAGGAAGAAAAAAAAAGAATGATTCACTTATTTCAGTCAGTGGGCAATACCAAAGGAAGGGCAGGGTAATTTAGCATGAAGTAATATCTTCTGATTACATGGCTGCTTCCCTGATCACAATAAATTCAGTCCAAAAGCAAAATAGCCCTTGGAGTGTAATTATCCTGAGCAGCTTTTGCCAAAATGCAGAAATGTTCTCTGCTAAGGGAAAGCAAAAATTTGTAAATTGGTAATTATCATTATTATATTAAAAGTTGGGATTCTTTCCTCACCTCTCCTCCTCTCCTAGAAAATGTTAGTATGCAACTACAGCTTTCAATTATTTCATTCTCTAGAGATTAGGGACAAGGAGTTGGGGGTAGAGGAGAGGAGCTTCTATTTGATCCAAGATGAGGCATTAAGTAATTATTTTTCATTTATCAAACTATCATTTTCAGATCAATAAGATTTAGGTCTTGAAGGGAACTTTGAGATCATCCATATTTTATGTCTGAGGAAAGAAGGGAAAAAAAGAAGTCAGTCAAGTGACAAATCCTATGGTCATAAATGAATACATAGGCATGCAAAGATACAAATGTATGCCCTATTATTCCACGTTTACTTCTCTTTCCATTTTCCATGCTTTCTTTATTTGGAATCATAGTAAATAGTAATAAAGAAGCATTATTAGTAATGATAATAAAATAGTTTGGTTTTATTGTTTTAAGTTTATAAAGCTGTTACAAATATAATTTCAGGTGATCCTGACAAGGCGGGGAATGGGTGCTATTATTATCCACAATTTGTAGATGAGGAAGTGAGGAAAACAGTGGTTAGGGGACTTAAACAGGGTCATGCAGTTAGTCAGTATCAGAGGCTGATTGGAACTCAGGTCTTCCTGAATTCTCAGCTTTCTATCCTTTGTGCAACTTAGCTCCCTTAGAGGATGATGAGCATGTTCATGATAATGATGATGAGAAAGAGGAGGTGGATAGCCAACATTCATATAGTTCTATAATCCTACATTAGCAGAACAATGTTATTTTATGGGAGAGTGGGTTATTGTGAAAATTGAGATTACTGAAAGAGCTCACATACACAGAAAAAAGGCCATACGTATATATGTATATGATATATAATTCCATCATTGCAAGGAACTCCTAGGTGAACATTATCTATACCAAAGTACATTAGCCACTTGTTTGCAATTTATAGAAGCACTCAGAGGTAAAGTGATTCAGTACATTTTTCAGAGGGTATTACTCTCATTGAGGAAACTACTTCTACCATGCAGATCAGTACCTACACTAAACCTTTAGTCTTAAAAAAATTGTAGGGTTGTCCTGAGATATTAAGTTATTTTCCAAGTGTTACACAGTCAGTAAATAGTAAGATATCAGATTAAAACCCAGATCTTCCTCATTCCAAGGCATCCATTACATTCTCCTCCCTGTCATGAATGTGTGTGCATGTCTTCCACGCTGGTGGAATTAATGAAAGGAATGTTCATTCATTGGCACGCAGTATTCTAAGGAAAATATGTACTTTGTGAACTTGTTCAAGATAAATAGCTAGATTAGTTTCTTTGGAGACATTGTAACTTCATTGACGATGCCCAGGAATATTCTTAAGCTGCTATAATTAGCCCAACTGCTGTTAGAGCAAAGTACCATTTTTCCAAAAAAATCAAGCCAGGCTCTTAGACTGTTAAAGCAAGAAGAGACCTTAGAGTTCTTCTATTCATACCCCTCACTCACCCCCAACATAAAACTGAGGCTCAGAGAGATTCAGTTACTTTGCCCAGAATTATAGCAAAGTAATGACAGTAGTGGACTAGAATCCAGACCTTTTGCATCCCAAACTCAGGGCTCTTGCCTCTTTTGGAGAGAGTTTTAGTGTCAATATATCATTTTGATTCAATTTAATGTCCCATAATAGCTCTAATGTTCTATGAGCAAAATGTGAATATATGGCAAAGAATTTTAGCATCATTTCTGCCCAGTACCAGATTAGTGCCGCCACAGCAGGGATTTTCTTTTACATGCGGGTGAGCGCACACGAGCTGCCACATTTATTCCAAGAGGTCATACATTTTTATAGCTATATAAATCCTCCCGCCTGGCTTTTTTCAATGATACTTTTTTTTCTATTTTAGGGCCATTTATTCTGTCTGTGAGGTAGAGCAATTCAGCAGCAATGGAGAGGTTTCTGATTACCAAACAACACTTTACCTTCTTTTTTAGGTTACAAATGCAAAAGCAAGTTTCATGAATACTGGAAGAAATTGCAGGGATCTTTCTCCATTGGTTCATGACCCTTATAGATCATAGGAACACTCTTGGAAAGAGAGAAGGGGAGTAGTCTGTGGGGAGAGAGGGAGGGAGAAATTGTAGACAATATGGGGATGAATCATTTCCTGTTTTTCCATCAAAACTGAAATATTTTTTCATTTTTTGAGCTGAATTAGGACATGAGGCTATAGTGTTCTTGTAAAGGACATGGGTTATTATTTAAAGCAAATATGGAACTTGGAGAGAGGCAATGCTGCCTCATGGATAGGGTGTCATTTTTGGACTGAGGGATCTGTCTCTAACATATACCAACCATATGACTATAGGTTAGTCAGTGAATCTCTCAGTAATCCAAATAATTATTACTATAAGTTGTGAATAAGTTGCTAATATATTTTTCTATCGAAAATTTTCACCTAGGAGTTTATTGCAATGATGAAATAATAGGTCATATGCATATATATATATATGGTATTTTGTATATATGAATGTGTGTATATATGCACACACTTAAAAAAAAGTATAACAAGTGTAGACATAAACATGACATTTTTCCTCTAAATGTCTTCTTACACATACCCAGATGACGACAAACATTAATATAGCACTTTAAAGTTTGCAAAGTACCACACGTATCGTATTCCTTACGATGATGTCTTTCCCTTTGTCTTTTTTCACAAATACATGTTCAGAATGGGCTAGTAGAAAACTGAATTGCTTTGGAGTCAGAGTACCTAGCTTGACTCCTACATCTGCTACTTAGAAAATGTGAGATCTTGGGTAAATGACAATCTTTCTGTTCTTTTGATTCCTTTTTTTTCAAAATGAGAGTATTGGACTAGTTGTCCTCAAAGGTCCCTTCTAGATGTAAATTTAGGATCCTGAATATCAGTATTTAATCTGATCATTATTCAATCAATTCATTGATACTCCAATGCAAAGTCTGAGTTGGTATGAAATAAAAATATTAATGTGAAAAATAATAGAAGATCCATTTTAAAATCCAATTTTTAAAATTAATAATCATTTATTTTTTACCCTCCTGCTGTCTTCTTCATCTACAAGCAAAACCAAAGCCCTTAGAACAAATATGTGCAATCAAGAAAAAACAAATTTATGCAATACCTTTGTCCAAATATATATTATTATTTCTGCATCTTGTATCCAACACCTATCTTTCAGAACTTGGATAGCTGCTTCATCATCAGTTCTATTAAATTGCAGCTTATCTTTGAATTTATCATAGATCAACATTTTCATCTTTCTAATAATATGGAAATTATATAAATTGTGGTCCTGATTCTGCTCACTTCTTTCTGAATTAGTTCCAAAACTCTCTGGTTTCTTTCAAACTACCTCTTTCATCAATTTTTTTATAGTAGAATGTTATTCCATTTATGTACCATAATTTGTTCAACCTTTCTCTGAATGATGGATACTCCCTTAGTTTCCAGTTCTGTACCACTACAAAAAAAATGCTATGAATGTTTTTGTACACATGATGACTGTTACTCTTTCTGTGGTCTTACTGATGGTCTGAACTTAGTTGTGTTATTTCTGGGTCAAAAGATAGACATTGTAATTACTTTTCTTTTCTAGAATGATTGGACTAAATCACAGAAGGAACAACAATGTCTGTTTTTTTTTTCTTTTATTTTCTCTCCCTTCTACCTTTCAGGAAAAAAAGGAGAAAATCCTTGTAATCAATATCCACAGCCAAGCAAAAAATACAACAGAAAACCTTACAATTGCAATATCCAAAAATGTACTTCTTATTCTCCACCATTTAGCCCATCACCTCTCTGTCAGGAGGTAGGTAACGTTCTGCATCTTTGGTTCTCTGGAATTATGGTTAGTTGTAACATTAATCAGAGTGCTTAATTCTTTCAAAGTATTTGACTTTAGAGTGCTGTTATTACAGTGCTACTTGTTTTAGCTTTCCTTACCACTCTGAATCAGTTGATGCAATTCTTCTCAGGTTCCCCCAGAACTATCCTTTTTTCCCCCTTTTCTTACATCATTGCAATAGTATCATATTTCATTCATATACCATTA
This sequence comes from Bettongia penicillata ogilbyi, assembly GCA_023548195.1. Lineage (NCBI taxonomy): Eukaryota > Metazoa > Chordata > Mammalia > Diprotodontia > Potoroidae > Bettongia > Bettongia penicillata. The sequence continues at coordinate 312,828 of JAJHZJ010000343.1, forward strand.
TTCAATGAAGTATTAATGGGCTTATTTCCCCCCAACTCTTCCAATGTTTGTCATTTTCTTTTTTTGTTCATCTTTACTGATATTATGGTATTAGTAATATCACGGATGTGTTTATGAGTAATTCATATAGGTATGAGAAATAACTTCTGCACTGCATTAATTTGTATTTCTCTGGTGATCATTTGGGGCATTTTATTTCATTTTTCAACTTTCTTGATAATTTGGATTGCTTTGCTTAAAATCTTTCTTTTCACGTCCATTAACATATTATCAAATGGGAAATCGTTCTTAATCTTATATATTTGAATTAACTTACTATATCTTCTGGAAAGGAGACCATTATTAGAGATTAATTAGAGAAACTTGCTTTAATTTTTTTTCCCCATTTGACTTTTTGTTTTTTAATTCTAGCTGCGATTTTGTTTATGCTAAAAAAGAACATAATTTTAAGTAATTTGAATTGTCCATTGTATTTTCTGTTGTCCTTCCCTTATTTGGCCATGAACTCTTCTTACAAATAAATTAAAAAGGAAATTTCTTCCTTTTATTTCTATTTCAGGGGCTCCTGGTGAAAATTATAAACTCTTTTCTCAAAATATTTACATGCATAAAACAAAGCATATAATATTACAAGGAAAATTGGAATATTCTTAGGAATATAATCATCAAAATACACAAAAGAAGTTTATTTACCACAGTTTAAGACCATCTATTTTAATTTATATATGATGTGATATTTTTTATCAAATGTATGTATACTTTGGAAGTTAACCTTGATATTTGGTAAAAATTGCTAGTCTACACTTATTTCTACCCGAATTTTTTCTATTTTTCCCATTTTTTTTAATTAAATAGTGAATGTTCATTTGTTTATCTGGAATCCTTTAATTTACCTAATACTACCTAATACCTAATACTACCCAATACTTCTTTGCTTCTTAGGTTTTATACCAAAGCTCTTTCATTGATTGATGGTTCAATTTTAAACAAGTACCAAATAATTTAATGATTTCTGCTTAGTATTATTTGAAATTTAATACTAGCTTACTAATTGTTTTCTTTATTTTCCTTTAGGTTTATGATCTTTTGTTATGCAAGATGATTTATTGATTTTTTTTCCCTATATTCTAAAGTAATCTTTTGGTGATCTGATTGTCATAGAACTAAAATTAATTTGGGTTGTATTTTCTTCTTATTATACTAATTTGTATTGAAAATGAGCAATTGATATTTCTCCAATTATCTAGGTCTGTCCTTAGTTCTGTAAAGGGTTTTTCAGTTGTCTTCAAATAGTTCCTTTTGTGTCCTGGAAGGTAGGTTCCCAAGAATTTTACATATCTTACAACAAATTTAAAATGACTTTTTCTTTCATCACCTACTATGTTTTGTTGGTAATATGTCAAAATTTTAATTACTTATATGTATTTGTTGAAAAGTTGAAGTACAACTTTGCTAAAGTTATTGTTTAAATTAATTTTAATTAATTATTAATTAATTAAAAATTAATTTAAGGTATTCTTTAGAGTTAAGTGATATATCCTCTGCAAAAAAATTGTTTCCATTTTTGCCTATACTAATTATCTCAATTTATTTTTCTTGTATCATTGTTATAACTTGTTTTTAATATACTTTATCAAATAATACTGTACATTCTTGTTCTCCCTCTGAATTTATTAGAAAGCCATATCTGTGTAGTTTTGAAAATGACTTCGACAATAGTCGTGTTTTGTAGATATGGCCTATATTGAATTGCCTGCCTTCCCAAAGGGAATGGATGGGGAGGGAGGGATGGGGAGAATTTGGAACTCAAAGCTTTAGGAACAACTGTTTAGTATTGTTCTTGCTACTAGGAAATAAGAAATACAGTTAATGGGGAATAGAAAGTCATCTGGCCCTACAGGACAAAAGAGAAGATGGGGACAAGAGAAGGGAGGGATGATAGAAGAGAGGGCAGATTGGTGATAGGGGAAATTAGATTGCTTGGTGTATTGGAGTGGGGGGAGGGGAGAAAAGGGGAGAAAATTTGGAACCCAAAATCTTGTGAAAATGAATGTAAAAAGTTAAACAAATAAATTTATATTAAAAAAATTTAAAAAAATTAAAAAACGAATTTATTAGAAAGGTCTTTAGTTCCTCCCCCACCCCCATTATATTTAATGCAGGCTTTTGGTTTTAGCTAGATACCACTTATTACGTTAAGGAAAGGCCATTTTATTCCTTTCTTTTTGGTTATTTTCAAATAGCAATTGATATATTATGTCAATAAGTTTTTCTGCATCTATTGATAGTCACTATTTTATTCTTGTCATAAATACATTATGTTGATAGATTTCCTAATAGTGAAACAAACCCGTATAAAGTCAGCCAGGTTCATAGGGTAAAATGGTTTTTGAAATGTTTCTTCAGCCTCTTTCCTAATAATTCATTTTTAATGTTGTCTAAATATTTGTTGAGTATTACTCTATACTTTTAAAAAAATCAGGGAGATTTTCTGGAGACATTTAAAAATCTTATTTTAAAACACATATTTTATGTATTTTTGTCAAATATTAAGGTATAAACTTACCTTCTAAAAGGAGCATCTATTCACATAACCTCTGTATTCAATAAATATCAGTGGCTCTGTATTATGTTTCAGGTCACATACAAAATCAACTGTTTCTCTTTAAAACCCTTTATAGTGTGACTTCCTGCTACCGTTCCACTTGTCTTACATTTTATTCCCCTTCTTAAACTCTGAGTTCTAGTGGCCCTAGCCTCCTTATTTCTCTCATAACACACTGAATTTCCTGACTCCGCATTTTCCTTGGCAGCCCCTCAACACCTGGAATTCTTTACCCATTACTCTCCACCTCCTGTTTTCCCTGGTTTCCTTTAATTTCCAATTAAAACCCCACCTCCTACAGGATGATTCACTCAATGTCTTTTAATGTCATTGTCTTCCTTGTGTGAATATCTCTAATTTCTCCAGCATATATCTTATTTGTACACAATTATCTGCATGTTGTCTCCCCCATTGGACTATGAGCTCCTTCAAAGCAGGAGTTGAGTTTTTTTACTTTTATTTGTATCTCTAGAATTTAGCACTGTGCTTGGTACCTAGTAACTTTTTAATGGATGTTTGTTATCTAACTTATTTCAAGTTATTGATCAGAAAAAAGTAAAATATCTTGATTTTGTTTTTTCTATGTTTTCAAATGAAGAGTAGAACTGGGGAAGTGGCTATGATTTGATAGCTACTGGTTGTAATTTTTGATCCACCATGGATGACTTTAGAAAGGAAACTTCTGTAAGCCTTGCTCACCAGTGATCAGCATTGATCCTTGATTACCTTACCCCCTTCAGTTACCTTTTTTCAAGCTGCTACCACTGAAAGAAGAAATATCATCACCATGGTGATGGAAATAAAAATTAGATTAAAATTTAAAAATAGGCACACACACACACACACACACACACATACACACACATAACCCAAACAAACCTGCACTGTGATCAGGAATGAACTAAATATTCCATAATATTAGATTTGGAATTCAAATATAGGCCTTCAAAACTGGCCAAAAGTCAATGTTCTGTTTTAGAAGATAGCATTGAGCCTCTAAATGTAGATAACACAAGTATTTTCATTTCCATTTTATAATTGAGGAAACTGAATCTTGTAACTTGTTTGTCCATAGTCACACAGAAACTGTTTCACAGGCAATATTCAGACTTAACCTTGGAATTTTCCCTGCCATAGAATGCTGCCCAAAATGGGGTGATGATACCTGATCACCCCAAACTGATTTCCTTTTTTTGCAGACAGGACAGACTTACTAATGCAGCAAAAGTTTTGAACAGCAATTGCTAATTGAATGGTAAAGTCAGGTTTTCATATATGCATTCCTCAATTCAAATAGGGCATGATACTCTTTAGTTTGTGCCTAATAACTTCCCAGATGCTTACAGCCAATTTTGAAAGAACATATAAACATGGACTAGATTACATGAATAAAATAAAACCAGAAATCTAATTATTGTTATTCAGAAGGGTTGTAAAGGAGCAAATATTTGAATTTTCACAAAGAAATCATTGTTTTAGAGCTAAAATGTAATGTAGATGTTATCAACTTAGCTCATTTTACAAATGAAGAAAACTGCAAAGGAGGTAAGTTGCATCTGAACTCATGACTCCATCATTAAAATTTATATTCCTCAAAGTCAGATACTGTTCTGTTTTGTTTGTTTTTGCCTTTATATCTCAACCATAGTGCCTCACATATAGAAGGTGCATATTAATTTCTTCTTGACTGAAATGACTCTCTCCTATGTAATCAAACTCCTTAATTGTAGAGGAGGTTTCATTTTTGTCTTTGTATTGCCCTAAACTAGAAAAGTTAATTCCTGAAACAAAGTGGATGCCAGATGAATACTCACTGCCATATTGCCTCAGATCATGAAAGCATATTTAGCAAAACTGTGATTCCAACCTAGGCCCTTTGATACAAATATTCTTTTCCATTGCACCATGTAAATACAGAGCTTAATTTTCATTATTGGAAAATCTCTATAGATTATATTATTTTGAAAAGGATACGGCATGTGAGCATTTAGAAAGGAAAAAAAATGATACTAAAGAGCTACATTGTTTTTGTCAAAAACAGATTGTGTATAATCAGATGAATCAGCTTGTTTGACCAATGGATCAAGGGAATGCTATAAATAACTTATCTAAATTTAAACAAGGCATGGATTTCCATGTTTGATACTATCCTTGTAGACAACGTAGGGCTATGAGAGTTTAGAAAATCATGTAATGAAATAGTTTGAGAACTTGTTAAGTAAAGGAGTTAGGATTGCTCCTCTTATGATGATATATATGTAAAAGGTGTATAATGAAATGATGAAAACCATGGAAGAAAACATAAAATATCTCATTGGAAAAACAACTGACCTGGAAAACAGATCCAGGAGAGAAAAAAATTAAGGATTATTGGACTACCCAAAAGATATGATAAAAATAAAATGCCTGGAAAGCATCTTTCAAGAAATTATTAAAGAAAATTGTCCTGATATTATAGAAGCAGAAGGTAAAATAATCATTGAAAGAGTCCTCCAATCATATATGGAAAGAGATTCCAAAAACCCCAAGGAATTTTGAAGCCAAATTCCATAATTATCACATCAAAAAGAAAATAGTGCAGTCAGAAATAGGTAATTCAAATATCAAGGAGCTACAGTCAGGATTACACAAGTATTAGCAACTTCTACATTATAGGATCAGAGAGCTTAGAATATGATATTCTAGAAGACAAAGGTGTTTGGATTACAACTGAGAACCAACTATCCAGCAAAACTGCATATAAGATTTCAGGGCCAAAGAAATAGGTGACTTTTAAACTTTCTTGATGAAAAGACCAGAGCTGAACAGAAAATTTTATCTTTAAATACAAGACTCAAGAAAAGCATAAGAAGGTAAACTCAACTGACAAAAGTCAAAGACAACTTAGAAGGTTATGAGGAAAGCTCTGTTAGACCTGTGTGAGAGAGGAGCACAGTTAAAACTCAGCCCCAGGACAACCCTGGGGCAGAAAGAGGCAGCAATAACAGCAGATGTGGCTTTTTTACTTCCAGAACTCTCAGCCCAATGATGGCAAGTGAATGGGAGGAGATTACAAGGGTCTCTTTGCTAGTAGCGAGGTAGGACTCTTGCTTTGGCCATACTTGAATATGGGTGGTAGTCCTGGGTAGCAGTCCTGGGGTGAGGAGCACTGGCATGCAGAACTTGTGATATCAGTGGAAAGGGGACCTTCCTCCAAGTTCCAGGACAGAAAACTGTGCTTATGGTTATTCACAGAGTAGAGCACAAGCCAGGAGAAGAATAAACACCATTTCTCAGATCATATCACCTTTGAAGAACTGCAGACTTACAGGTCCCTAGAAATATCTTTGAAAATAACTGCTAAAACAACCTAGAACTAGGGACAGGATGTCCTCACACTGGAGGCAAGATCCTTCTTTAATAAATAATTAAAAAGTCAAAATAATTGGCTGGGAACAAACAGAGGGAAAAATGTCAGATTAAAGAAACTTATTCTGGTCACAAAGAGGATGAAAACATACATTCAGAAGAAGAAAATGAAATCAAACTTCTACATCAAAAGCCTCCAAGAAAAATATGAATTGATCTTGTATCACAGAAGGGCTCAAAAAGGATTTTGAAAAAAAAGTGAGAGAAGTAGAGGAAAATTGCGAAATTAGAGTGATACAAGAAAATCATGAAAAACAAGCCAACAACTTGCTAAGGGAGACCCAAAAAATGCTGAAGAAAATATACCTTAAACAATAGACTAGACAAAAAGGCAAAATGGTTCAAAAAATCAATGAGAAAAAGAATGTCTTAAAAAGTATAATTAGCCAAAAAGAAAAGTAAGTCCAAAAGCTGATTGAAGAAAATAATTTCTTAAAAGTAGAATGTAGCAAATGGAAGCTAATGACTCTATGACAAATCAAGAAATTATACTACAAAACCAAAAAGGATGAAAAAATAGAAGACTGTAAAATATCTCATTAGAAAAACAACTAACCTGAAAAATAGATCCAGAAGAGATCATTTTAATACTATTGGATGAATTAAAGAGCTTGATCAAAAATAAAAGAGGCTAGACATAATCTTTTAAGAAATTATCATGAAAACTGCCCTGACATTCTAGAACCAGAAGGCAAAATAAAAATGGAAAGACTATACTTATCTTCTATGAAAGAGATTTCAGAATCAACACTTGCAAGAATATTATAACCAAATTCCAGAGTAACTACATCAAGGAGAAAATATTGCAAGCAGTCAGAAAGAAACAATTCAAATACTGTGGAAACACAATCAGAATAACACAAGATTTAGCAGCTTCTACATTAACGTATCAGAGGGCTTGGAATATGATATTCCCATGGTCAAAGGAGCCAGGAGTAAAACCAAGAATCACTTACCCATAAAACAGTGTAATCAATGAGAGGAAAAAACTGGCATTCAATGACATGGAAGAATTGAATGCGTTCTTAAGAAAAAGAATGAGAGCTAAAAAGAAAAATTTTCATTCACTTACAAGACTCCAGAGAAGCATGAAAAGGTAAATAGGGAGGTGAAACCATAAGGGATTTATGAAAGTTGAACTACATGGGATGATGATATTTAAATTCATGAGACCTTTCTCATTATTAGGATAGTTATAGGTTATATACATACATATAGTTGCATACGTATATATGTCACAGAGGCAGTTGAATATGAAGGGATGATATGTAAAAAATGGACTGAGAAGAATGTAGTGGGAGAGGAAGAAAAGTAGTGCTAGAATGAAGTAAATTATCTCACATAAAATTCAAGAAAAAGCTTTTACAATCAAGGGGAAGAGGGAAGAGGTGAGAAGAAATGATTGAACCTTACTCTCATTGGGTATGGATTAAGGAGGGAATAACATACTTAATTTGGCATGAAAGTCTATGTTACCATAGAGTAAAATGGGAGATGATAAGAGAGGAGGGGGTGATAGAAGGGAGGACAGAATGGGGGAATGAGGTAATCAAAAACAAACACTTTTGAGGAGGAAAACTGTCAAAGCATAACAGAATACATGAGGGGTGAAAAAGGATGGAGAGAAACATAGTCTTTCACAAAATGACTATTGTGCAAGAGTCTTGCATGACTAAACTTGGATAACCTGTAATAAATTGCTTGCCTTCTCAATGAGGATTGGTGGGGAAGGGAGAAGGGAGAAAATTTGGATCTCTAAGTTTTAAAAATGATGTCAAAAACTGTTTACATGCCACTGGGAAATAAGATACACAGGTAATGGGTATAGAAATCTAACTGATCTTATAGAAAAATAGAAGGGAAAAATAAAAAGAGAAAGGGGATGGAGAGAAGAAAGGCCAGATTAGGGGAAGAGAAGCACACACAATCTTGGGGCAGGGGGAGGGGAGACATGGGGAGACAATTTGGAACTCAAAATCTTGTGAAAGTGAATGTTGAAAACTAAATTAAATTAATTTAAAAAAATAGAAACATATGCACACTGAGGTTGGTTGACTTGCTCAGGTTCATACAGCCAGTAAGCCTCTCAGGTCATATTTGAACTCATATCTTCCCAACTCCAAGTGCAACACTCTTATCTACTGACTATCTAACTGCCTCTAGAGAAACTGACAGAAACCAATGGAAATGTCTAAACATGAAAAAACAAGTAGATAATAGAAGAAGATAAGAAGATGGATGTATGGGAAAACCTTTTTCTGCATTAGAGTCTAAGGCAGTTAAAATGTTGATTTGATTTTAACATAGCAGTTATTGTGTCATGATGCTGCCTCTGAGTCTTTTTTTCACATTTATGGATTTCTAGTTCACTTCACAACAGAGCATGTAATTTGTTCAGAGGCAAAGACTGGAATTAAACCTTAGTCTTCTTACACAAAATCCAACATTATTTTTACTGTGCCATATTGTCATATGCAGGATGATAGCATGAGATGGGGTAGGGAAAATAGGAAAATCAATAAGTTGAAATTTTTTAAGTGAGAAACTGTAGAGAGAACATGAAAAATCTTTTCCCCCTTTATATAGTACTTAATTTTTCTGCAGTTACATTTAAAAACAAATTTTGACATTTGCTTTTAAAACTTTGAGTTCCAAATTCTCTCCCTTCTTTCCTCCCCAACCCCAATCATTGAGAAGGCAAGTAATTCCAGATAGGTTATATACTTATAATGAGGCAAAGCATATCCAATACTGTCATAATGTGGGAAAAAATTAGACCAAAAATAAGAGAAATATTTTTTTTTAAAGAAGTACATTTCAATCTATATTCAGTCACCATCAGTTCTTTCTCTGGGAAGTATAGCATTTTTCATCCCAACTCCTTCAAAGTTTTCATGGATCATTGTATTGCTGAGAAAAGTAAATCATCCTACAATATTGCTGTCACTCTGTGCTCATTACATTTCACTTTGTGTCAACCCATGTAAATCTTCCTAGATTTTTCTGAGGACATCTTGTTCCTCATTTCTTATAGTATAATAATATTCCACCATGATTACTTACCAGAACTTATTCAGCCATTCCCCAATTGAGGTGAAAGACCTTAATTTTTTATTTATTACCCCCCAGGAAAGAGCTGCTATAAATAGTTTTGCACATGCAGGTCATTTTCCTTTTTTAATCAGTTTTTAGTAGATGTAGTAATAGTGGTATTGCTAGGTCAAAAAGAATGCCTGATTGTATAGCTACTGGGGCATAATTCCAAATTTTTCTGTAGCATGGTTTAATCAATTCACAACTTTGACAACAGTATATTAATGTCTCAATTTTTCTCCAAACCCCTCCATTTATCCTTTATCTTTTCTGTCCTTAGCTAATCTAATAGGTATGAAGTAGTACCTCAGAATAATGTTAATTTGTTTTTCTCCAATCAATAGTGAGCTAGAATTATTTTTTCATATGGCTATAAGTAGCTTTAATTAACTCATCTTAAAACTGATTGTATCTTTTGATCATTTATCATTAGGGGGATTACTTTTCTTTTTATAAATTTGGCACAGTTCTCTATATGCTAGAGAGATGAGGTTTTTATCAGAGAAAATTGCTTCAAATTTTTTCCCACAGGTACTATTGATAACTGCATTTCCCTCCAACCTGTTCTCCCTATCCAGTTAAAATAAATCAAATAGCATTTCCCCAACTCTATTATTCTCTGATTTTTAATAGAAAATGATGGAATTTTTAAAATTAAAAAAAAAATCTAAGATAAAACAATGGCTTATTGTGAACACAAAGACTAAGATTTCTTGGCTAGAATTCTTTTTCCATTTAAGGCAACCCTAAGACTTGTAAAAGCATAATTTGTCTCTGTATGGAGAAAAAAAAGATTTATCAATATTTTCGCCAGTTGTGAGATACTTCTGACTTCTTTTCAACTAGGACTTTGAGGTCATAGCATTATGTTAGAGTCAGCACATTGTTTCTAAGGCAACAAGAAAGACTGGAATTCTCTTTTGTGTTATATATTTAACAGGTTAGTTAACCTAACATATTTCTTAAACTTGCTTCTCATATACTATTAATAATTTCTCTTCAAACATGGAAAAAGAAAATATGAAAGGAGGCATAGACTCTCTTCTATGTATAAAACAATTTTAAGACTCTAATGTTTCAACTTGCAAAAGACACAGAATCCTATCTTATTTTTGTCAAATATACTCAAACATTTCTATTTAATTTCCTGGAATAGACGGGTTATTTTTCAAAGAGTGGAAAAATCCATTTTACTTTCTCTAATATAATGACTAAATGGTTAGACTGGCTGAAGGGCTGTGGTGAGTATATAAACATGGACAAGTCCTGACATTGTTCCAAGAATGTCTCCTTGGAGAAAAAAAACCACAAGTCCTCCAGAAAACCTTGAGAGTTCTAATGTTTTAGGATGATGTAAGAAAGAGAGCACTTTTCTTAAAGTAGGGGTTCTTAAGATGTTTTGTGTGTTGGTCTGGTGATGTCTATAAATCCTTTGTCAGAATAATGCTTTTTTAAAAATGTGGAATAAAATATGTAGAATGCAAATCAATTAAATTGAAATACAGCTATCAAAAAAAATTAAAGCAGGTCCACTACCTTCAGATTAATAATAAATCCTGTTTGAAAGAAAAGAAAGAAAAAAACATTGTTGCAGCTAGTTTGCAGAGTTGCTAGAGCACTGGGCCTGAAGTCCAGAAGTCAACTGAGTTCAAACCCAGCTCCAAACACTTAATAACTGTGTGATCCTAGACAAGTTACTTAACCCCAGTCTACTTGTTTCCTGAACTGTGAAATGAGGATAATAACAGCACTTACCTTCCAGGTTTGTTATAGATCAAAAGTCTAATATGCATAAATTGTCTGCCATATAGATGTTTAACAAAAGCTTATTCCTTTCCTATTGTTCTACGATTTTAGGCTATATCTCGAGAATCACAGCTTCCCAGAATAAGATGATATACCTCTATTCCACCCTGATCAGATCACATGTAGATGACTGAATTCAATTCTAGAAATATTTGAGAAAGCATATTCCCAAAGTGGAAAGTATCCAAAGGAAGGTGATGAAGATGGCAAAAGGTCTTGAGTTAAAGTTATCGGGATATTCTGTCTACACAACAAGATAACTCTTCTTCAGATGTTTGAAGGTTTAAAACCTGGAAGAAACATTAGATGTTTTCTGATTTGCCTTAAAGAGCAGACCAAGAGCCACTGGATAGAAGTTGAAAAGAGTCAGAAGTAGGATTGATACCAACTTAATGAATAAAATCAAAACAGGAACAAGTTTCTTCAGGAGATGGGGTATTCCCTTTTTCTGAAAGAGCTTCCAATGCTTATTGAGGATATCATAAATGGGATTCTCTCTCAGGTTAATCAGTGACTAGGAGGGCACTGGGATTCTTTCCAACTCTGATAATCTAAGATTCTAGGTGCCTCAGGTCTTGAAGTACTTAAGTATATCCCAAATTAGCACAGCACTTATATGTGGAACCCAAAGGATTGTTTTGGGGGTGATTTTGAGGATTTCAGCACCATTTGTGAGGTGTAAAGTTGTAGAAGTAGCTGAAGAGCTCTTGAACACCATATAGAGGAGGCTACAGAAGTTCAATAAGCAGCAGGAAAAGCATATGCATGAAAAGTAGGTATCACAGTAAATAGAGCGCATATCTGGAATCAGGCAGGCTGCAAGTTCACATCCGATCTCAGACATTTATTTAGCTGTGTGATTCTGGGCAAGTCATTTGACTCCTGTTTGCCTCAATTTCTCATTTGTCAAATGGGAGAAATAATAGCACCTGCCAACCAGGGTGGTAATGACAAAGAAATGAGATATCTGTAAAGTGTTTAGCACAATTTTTGGCATATAATAAGCACCATATATATATATATATATATATATATATATATATATATATATATATATATATATATATATGCGTTAACTAGTATTAGTTATGAATGTTGGCCGTGAATAATGTTAGCCATTACTGTTAATGTAAGTCATTATTATCAGTATTATTACTGTTAGATTCTCAATGAGTATGCAGAGAGAGATATAATAATACAATGCTCTGGCAAGTCTGAGAATACTTTCTTAAGTAGGTTTTTTGCCCATGAGGAAATTTGCATGGGAAAAAATAGCTTTTACTATTGTAACTCAGCAGCTCCGATACAAATTTCCAATGGTTTCCTTAAGCTCTCTCTGGGGAAGAGTGGTGCAATGGTCACTGGGTATTGTACTTATTGGCAGTGATGGAAGGGATTAACTTGTTTTACATTATGGTAAGCAATGGAATACTCAGGGCTTGCCTTTTTCTGCCTACTCACAGGAGTACTAACTCCTCTGGAAATTGGTTACTATTGCTCCTTGAAACTGATCCAGAATGTTAGTTTGAGGTCTCTTTTTGATATTTGTCCCAAACCAAACTTTTAAATATATAGCTATCTCAACAATAAAATGTAGATATGCCAGATTAAAGAGGGCAAGGAATTCTTTGCCACTGAGACCCTGCCATTTGCTGCTATTAGCGTCACCTTCTTTCCACCTCACCCTACCCATGCCTTCATCAATGAGCTAAGTGTCTTCAATTTGTCATTTTATTTTCAAGATTACAATATGCTTAAGAGATTGGTTTGGGATAGATATTGAAGAGGGGTCCCAAACTAACATTATAAGATTATAGTTTTGAGAAGAAAAACAAACCAAAAAGAAATGAAATAACAATGATCCTTCTTGTTTTTTCAATACATTTTAAGAAAGCAATATATGTAATTCAAAACAAAGGTAATCTTTAACCCACCATTATCCTCTTCACTGTCACAGCAAAGCATAACCACATATAAGAAATAAGATGTACTTCCCATATGCTATGCCTTGTCATGTTCATCATTTGGTTCGTCAATAATGATTGAATTCCTCTGTCATATCAACTAGTGCTAATTACTATAGAATATATTGCTACACATATCAATTTAAATATTTTAAAAAGATAGACAGAGATGACATATAATGTTAAGTGAGTACAGGTATATATTTTAAAATAACACTACAAAAGTGAATGTGTTGAGGTAAAATGATCTTTTTAATCCTGAAAAGTCCTAGATGATAATGATGTATCTGGTAGTTATGAAATGTTGCTATGAACTGTCTCACTATATCATACAGTATAAAATGTTTCTTTGCCTACTACTTTCTCATAGTATGCTCCAAGTTAATTTTGGTCTAAAAGTGAGTTTTGTTAGAACGACTCCTTTTAAAGTTGGAACAAAACAGTTTGAAATTTTTTGTTTATTTATTTTTTCATTTCATAGAGTATTTAGAGACTATACCTTTGGTTTATGTAATAACTATGATCCTAAAATATGTTTTTGATTTTGTGAATCTAATCATAATTTTGAAATGACAGCAATTTAAAGAAAAATAATTAAAATGTTCTAAGGTAAAAGATTATTACAAAAATTACATACAATTTATCATTAAATATAAGTTTGAATTTTTGTATAATGTATTTTTTATAGTAGAATTTAATAATGTGGTACACTAGCAGTTTTTGCTAATTTAGACCTTAGTTACCAAAACCCTGAAAGTAGATATTTCTTTTTCTTTACCAGAAACATTTTTCACATTACTAACCAGACTCAAGCTTACGGCAGGTAACAGAAGGATTAGAAAACTCCAACAGGCATTTTGCTTCCATTGATCCAGAAATCATATATATATATATATAATAATTATTATTATTATATGATTCCCCAATTCTGCTAAAAGTTTCCAAGATTTGCATCTCTACAAGTGGAACCATGAAGGGGAACCTACATATAACCTATTTGGGGGGCTGCTGCCCACCAGAATAATCATGTTTGTCTCATGTGCCACAAGTGATTGTCCCATTTGCATTAAAAAGTGATAGGTTTCTCCTATTGCAAATGGCTATATCTGCTTCTTTTATAAGGTTTTAATTCCAAAGGGATAGGTTTAGCCTTGGTAAGGAGTATGGTCACTTCATCACGTGATGAAGGGATGAAGAATTGGAACAACTGGAAGAAGGAACCTGAGTGACATGAGAGGAGGAATGAGAGAAAAAGTAGTTCATGGCAAATGGCCTCAATTATTTTCTATAAAATATGAGGCACAGTTGTTAGCTAAGACAGTGTGGAGAAGGGAAATGGGAGAATGAAGGAGGGATGGAAAGTTTTGGAAGAGTCATTATGCACAGTTGGGTAGTGAAGCAATTAGGGAGCACAGTAGGTGTTGTAGTATAGTACAAAATAAACATATATAGTATACTGCAACTACAAGTATAGTAGACTTGCTTAGTGGCAGTAATGGATCAATATAAAAATTTGGGAAGAGAATTCTGTAAATCATCTTTCTTTCACAACTATAGAATGGAGACCAATTCTTTTTTATTAATATATAATTTATTTATTTTTCAGTTTTCAGCAATGATTTCCACAAGAATTTGAATTCCAAGTTTTCTCCCCATCTCACCCACCCCTACCCCAGGACAATGTGCAACCCATCCACCCATTCCTCCAGTCTGTCCTCCCTTCTATCATCTCCCTTTTCCTCTATACCCCTCCCCTCTATTTTGTAGTAGGGCAAAAAATTATTTCCATACCCTATATCCTGTACATCTTATTTCCTGGTTGCATGCAAAAACAATTTTTAACTTTCATTTTTAAAGCTTTGAGTTCCTTATTCTCTCCCTTCTTCCCTCCCCACCCACCCTCGTTGAGAAAGCAAGTAATTAGATATAGGCAGATCAATTCTCAATCAAACAGTGGATAGCAATGATTATAAAAAAGACAAAATAGATACTTGTGATGTTGTCTATCTTTTCTTTATGAAGACCAGTGACATTATGGGTTGATATCCTTACCCATATGTGAATTAGTTTTAAGTGAGGGAGACTTACACAAAGTTATCAGTCTCACTTTCTTTTTCAGAATAATTGCAATCAAGTGGCAAGAAAAAGAGTCAAGATGACTGGTGATGGCTCAGGGTTCAGTGGATGACATTGGCATCTTTGCTGCCTGGATAAGCTCTAAGGACTTCAAAGAGCCTGTTTCAACTGCTTTCATGGTTGTTGGAATACATTGTTCTAATTTATCCATCTCATTGGGGGCAGTCTTCATGTGCTTGGGGGAGACCACCATAACTCATAGGGGTAAGGGGGCTTTCACTTAACATCAATACAGTTTAGTCCTCTGAGACAGTTTACTGGGGTGTGACCCCTGACCATGCTACAACTTATTAGAGTCCTAGATGATAACTGAGTGCCAGGTGGACACTGAAGATGAATGAGCATCACTGAAAAGCTTTTTGTAAGCCCTCATATCAGAGGGTTTAATCTTCTTTGAACACCTTATACACTCATAACTGTGATAACTCTGATAACAGGAAATTTAAAGTCTTTTGAAAACACAAAATTACTATATAAGTTAAAAGGGGAATAAAGTTGGCAGAAAATCTTTGTAGCAAATATCTCCTATAAAAGTTGGATATCCAGGGGTGCAGAGCAAGATGGTGGAGTAAAAGCAAGGACCTGCTCAAGATCTCCCCCCAAATATCTTAAAATACCTGTATAAATGACTCTAAAAAATTCTAGAGCACAAGTCACAAAATGACAGAGTGAAACAGATTTCCTGCCCCAGAAAACCTGGAAGGCTGAAGTGAAGGGTCTACTGCACCAGGCTCGGAGGAGAGTGCAGCCAAATGTGGACCACACCAGCACAGATGAGACTGGAGCAAGTGTCAGAGAACTGAATCAGGGGCAGCTGCTGTGTTTTCCAGATTTTTCAACCCACAAATGCCAAAGACAGCTTCAAAGGTAAATGAGAAAACTTGTTCATCAAGGTGAGAGGGAAACATGATTCAGCCCAAGCCCCAGGGTGGTAGTATCCACTGCGGCAGTAGCAGTCAATTCGGGAACCCTTGGGCTAGAGATGGTGGGGGAATCAAGTATATGATCTGGACTCAGTTCTGAGTGGTAGTCATGTGGTGAGGGGGAGTGCTGGCATGGCAGATCTGGTGCTAACTGTGGATGGGGAATCCTACTCGCACTTCCAGGGCAGAAAAGAGTGCTTATGGTTGTTCACAGATCACAGTACAGGCCACGGGAGGAGTAAACACCTCTCCCCTTATTACAACTCCTTGGAAGAAATGAGATCTTACAGGTCCCTAGAGATATCTCAAAAAATAGCTATACAAAATCTCTGAAAGGCAGTATACACCCCCTACTTAACAAAGACCTCAAAAGTCAAGTGCTTAGGGTTGTTGGGAAAATGACTAAAAATGGGGGAAAATGATACTATAAAAAGGCACTTTCTGGTGAAAAAGTATTTTCATCCATTCTTTTGGATGAGGAAGTATAAAGTATATAAACAAAGGAAGACCAAAATATAAAACCAGAGGAAGATAGCAAGGTCAAGGCTCCTACATTCAAAGCCTCCAAAAAAATTGAAATGTTTTTGGACCATGGAAGAACTCCAAAAGGATTTTGAAAATCAAGTAAGAGTGGTGGAGGAAAAACCGGGAAGAGAAATGAGAGCAATGCAAGAAAATCATGAAAAAATGAATCAGCAGCTTGCTAAAGGACACCCCCAAAAATTTCTGAAGAAAATAAAATCTGTAAAATAGACTAACCCAAATGGCCTAAGAGGTCCAAAAAGTCAATGAGGAGAAGAATGCCTTATAAAGCAGAATTAGCCAAATGGAAAAGGAGGTCCAAAAGTTCACTAAAAAAACAGTTCTTTAAAAATTAGAATGGAGTAGAGGGACGCTAAGATGAAAGGGAATGAGAGTAAGTGAGCCTTAGTCTCATGGGATTTGGCTTAAAGAGCAAATAACACACTCAACTGAGTATCAAAATCTATTTAATCCTCCAGAAATTCATGGGAGAAGGGGATAGGAGAATGCATATATGTGTATGTATATATGCATGTATACACACACATACATATATTTATATTTTCCCTCTACTTTAATACTGAAAAAAGTATCATGAATTACAAATGTCTTTCTATATAGGAATGTAAACAGTTCAGCATTAATGAGTTCCTTATGGAGTCCCTTTCCTCCTTACCTTTTCATGTTTCTTTTAATTCTTGTATTTGAAATTCAAGTTTTCTATTCAGTTCTGTGTTTCCCTTTGTATCATCCCCCCTTGACATCCTGGAGATGCTACTGATGATAAGTATATTTAAAATATTTTCATACTATATGCATTTTAAAAAAGAATTGTGTGGGGCAGAGCCAAGATGGTAGAGTAAAGGCAGGAGCTCACCAAAGCTATCCTCTGAAGCCCTTTAAATACAAAATGGCTCTGAACAAATTCTAGAGCAACAAAACCCACAAGAAGACAGCATGAAACAAATCTCCAGTCCAAGACAAGTTGGAATGTCTATGGGAAAGGGCTGTGGCACCAGAATGAGAAGGAAGCACAGTTCAGCCCTGGCCTCAATACAGCCCCAGCCCCAGAAAAGCCAGAGCATCCCTCAGGGGACTGAATCACTGGCAGCCATGTGACAGTTTTCAGTCTTCTCAAGCCACAAATGGAAAAGACAACACAGAACGTCAATAGTAAAGGTCTGTTGGACATGAGTGAGAGAAGAACGCAGTTCAGCCCTGACCCCAAAACAATTCTAGCCTCAGCAAACCAGGAGTAGGCCTTGGGAGTGACTAAATCTTCAGGGGAAGCAGTGGCAGTGGTGGCAACAGAAGCAGCTGTTTCTGGGGCTCTCAGCCTATAGACAATAATGAGATGCAACAATGGCTCAGAAGATTACAGAGGTCTCTTTACTTGCACTGAGACAGGACTCTATTGCTTTGCCTCTACTTGAATCTGAGTTGCAGGCTTGGAGTGAGGAGGAGCAATCACTTAACAAAGCTAATGGCAGCAGTGAAGAACGCACCCTCCTCACATTTCCAGGACAAAAAAGGGTGATTGTAGTCACTCGCAGACCAGGAGAGGAGAAAATTCCTTTCTTTCTTTTGATCGTACCATCTTGGAAGAACTGAAAACTTATAGGTCCCTAGAAATATCTCTGAAATTAGCTGCACAAAATCCCTGAAATTTGAGACAATATGTCCTCCATACTAAAAGCCAAACACTACCTTAACAAAAAATTAAAAAGTCAAATAAGTGGCTGGAGAAAAACAGTTAAATAGTTAACCTGTTTAAACAGTTAAACAGTTAAACCTGGGGGAAAAAAAAAACAACAAAAATCTATAGAATAATACTATGGTGGTAAGGAATATGAAAACATAGACTCAGAAGAAGACAACAAAGTAAAAGCTCCTACATCTAAAGCCTCCAAGAAAGATATGTATTGGTTTAAAGCCATGGAAGAGCTCAAAAAGGATTTTGAAAATCAAGTAACAGGAAAAATTGGGAAGAGAAATGAGAGTGATGTAAGAGAACCACGAAAAACAAGTCAACAACTTGGTAAAGGAGACCCCCACAAAAAATACTGAAGAAAATACCTTAAAAATAGAGTGGACCAAATGGCAAAAGAAGTCCTAAAAGGCAAAAAGGAGAAGAATGTCTTAAAAAAGAAGAATTATTCATATGAAGAAGGAGATCCAAAAGCTCACTGAAGAAAATAATTCCTTAAAAATTAGAATGGAACAAATGGAATCTAATGATTTATGAGAAATCAACAATAAAACAAAATAAAAAGACTGGAAAAAAAAGAAGACAATGTAAAATATGTCATTAGCAAAATGATTGACCAGGCAAATAGATCCAGAAGAGATAATTTTTAAAATATTGGACTAGGAGAAAACCATAATTAAAATTGACATACTCTTTCAAGAATTTACCAAGTATAACTGCTTTGATATTCTAGAAACAGAAGGTAAAATTGAAATTGAAAGAATCCACTGGTCACTTCCTGAAAGATATCCCTAAGTGGAAATGCAAGGAATATTATAGACAATTTCCCAAGTTCCCAAGTCAAGGAGAAAATGTAGTAACCAGCCAGAAAGAAACAATTCAAGTATTATAGAACAACAACCAGGTTAACACAAGATTTAACAGTTTCTACATTTAAGGGATTAGAGGGCTTGAGATATAATATTCCAGAGGTCATAGAAGCTAGGGTTAAAACAAAAAATCAGCTACCCAGCAAAATTGAGTGTAACTCGTGCAGGGAAAAATTGACATTTAATGACATAGAAGAATTTAATACATTCTTTTTTTTTTTCATTGTTAACACAGCTCATTATATAACACAATTCCAACTTTTAGTCAGGTGATATTTCTTTTAAAACATTTACAATATAGACCACAAATGGATTTTTTTCAATATTACCCAACTGAGACACAAATAATAACTCTGTATGCTAACTTCATAAGCCCCAGACCTAAATGTCTCCGCACTATTACTACAAATTAAAGGACCCTAACTTATTGTTGCTGATCTAAAATCCTAAGCCTAATAGCTTAATTTTAGACTTGACCCTGGATGTTCCCCTACCAACAATCTGTAATTTAATAGATCTGGCATTAAGTTTACAAACCTTTTGACTCTAGGAAATTGCCACTAAGAGTAGGGACATTGCAGGGAAACAATATCTCCCCAACTTTATGTCAATTCCAGGCAAGAGTAGATTGTCAACTTGCATTCAATGAGGCTTAGAGTCTGCCAGGTGTCAGTGGAGAAATTGACTCAGGAGAATCCCACCTCAGCCTAGGCTGAACAGTCACTCTCCCATCCTTCCCATGAGATCACCTTTTGCAGTTCATACCAACATCTCACAGGCTTACTGGTATCATAGACTGGAGGCTCAGATGACTTTCTTTCTATCCATATCCAGAGTTAGACTCAGCAAAATAGTCACTTAATAGTCTCATAGCATCTTAAAATAGCAAGTTCCAATGGCCAGGTTTCGATTGGCTAAGGAGCATCTTTTGAGGCAAGTCTTAAGTGCTTTACTTGCCTTTCTATACCTGTTCTAGTTCCTGCATAAATAACAATCACAAAATCAAATTTACCATTAAAACCTTAGCTTTTCCATCAATGCCAAATTTTACCTGAAGTTACTTGCCTCTAGGAGACTTAGACAAAAATTCATTTTCCCAAACTAAAGATCTCTGATTTAGTCTCAATACTTAATTCAGTCAATTGTTTTAATACTAATTGCTTTTACATCACTTTGTAACATGTCCAATTTTTTCTCCTCATCTCTCCCCTCTCCCCACCCCTAATACCTTGCATTCTGATTGCCCCTTCTCCCTCAATGAGCCCTCCCTTCTATCACATCCCACCCTTCCCTTATCTCCATCTTCTCTCTTTTCTTGTAGGGCAAGATAAATTTCTATACCCCATTACCTGTGTTTCTTATATTCTGGTTATATGCCATAATAATTCTCAACATTCTTTTCTAATATTTTGAATTCCACCTTCTTTCCCTCCCTCCCTACCCATATCCACTGAAAAGGCAAGCAATTCAGTATAGGCTATATATGTGTCAAATTTTCCAAAAGACTTCCATAATAGTCATGTTGTGTAATACTAACTATATAGCCCTCTATCCTACTCTATCCCCCCTTATTTTTTTTGTTCCCTCATTTGATCTTGTCCCTTCCCAAAAGTGTTTATTTCTCATTATTCTTTTCTCCCATTTGTCCTCCCTCCTGCCATTCCCCTCACCCCACTTGTCACCTCCTCCCCTACTGTCCTGTAGTACAAGTTAGATTTTCATACCAAATTTAGTGAGCATGTTATTCCCTCCTTAAGCCATATGAGGAGAGAGTAGCTTCACTTTCCGCCTCTCCTTTTTTCCCTTTTCTCCTCCACTGAACAAGATTTTTCTTATCTTTTTTATGAGTTGCAGGCTGCAACTCCATTCATTTTTCCCTTTCTCCTCCCATTATGTACCTCCCTCACCCTTTAATTTTTATTTTATATCTTTTTTTTGTGGATATCATCTCTTCTGATTCAACACAGCCTGTATTCTCTGTCTATATTAGTGTGTGAATGTGCGTATGTGTGTGTGTGTGTGTTTGTGTGTGTGTTTGTATGTAAAATCCCTCCACCTACCCAAATCCTGAGAAAAGTCTCAAGAGTTATAAATATTTTCTTTCCAGGTAGGAATATAAATAGTTCAGCTTTAGAAAGTATTTTATGATTTTTCTTTCCTGTTTACCTTTTCAAGCTTCTCTTGATTCTTGTGTTTGAAGGTCAGATTTTCTATACAGTTCTGTTTTTTTCCACATGAATGATTGAAAGTCCTCTATATCATTGAATTACCATTTATTCCCTTGAAGCATTATACTCAGTTTTGCTGAGTAGGTGACTCTTGGTTTCAATCTCAGTTTCTTTGACCTCTGGAATATCCTGTTCCAAGCACATTGATACCTTAATTTTGAAGTTGCCAGATCCTGTGTTATCCTGATTATCGTTCCACAATACTTGACTTATTTCTTTCTAGCTGCATGCAGTATTTTCTTCTTGACCTTGGAACTCTGAAACTTGGCCACAATATTCCTAGGAGTTTCTCTTTTCAGGTCTCTTTCAGAAAGTGATTGGTGGACTCTTTCAATATTTATTTTACCCTTTGGTTCTAGAATATGAGTATAGTTTTCTTTGATAATTTCATGAAAGATGATGTCTAGGCTCTTTTTTTTGATCATGGCTTTCAGGTAGTCCCATAACTTTTAAATTGTTTTTCCTGGATCTATTTTCCAGGTCAGTTGTTTTTCCATTGAGATGTTTCACATTATCTTCTATTTTTTCAAACTTTGGTTTTGTTTTCTAACTACTTGGTTTATCTCATAGTCATTCATTTCCCTGAACTCAATTCTCTCTTTCAGAGAACTGTTTTCTTCAGTGAGCTTTTGAACCTTCTCCTCCATTTAGCTAATTCTTTTTAATGCCTCCTTCTCCTCATTGGCTTTTTCTCTTTTTCCAATTGAGGTAGCCTCTTTTTAAGGGTCCTATTTTTCTCAGCATATTTTGATTCTCCTTTAGCAAGCTGCTAATTCGCTTTTAAAGCTCTTCTATTACCTGAACTCAATTTAATTTCACCTTGGAGGCCCTGGAGGCAGGGGTCTTAACTTCCTGTGACAGTACATCTAGTTCTTCCTCATCTGTAAGGATGGGAGGAGACACCTCTTCATCCAGAAAATAACCTTCTATGGTCTTATTTTTTTCCCTTTTTGGGGCATTTTCTCAGCCAGTCACTTGACTTCTGAATCCTTTATCAAGAGATTAGACTCAGTTGCTTGGTTCCTCTAGGCTTTGGATGGGGGCGTGGGGCTGTCACTCAGGGCTGGGGTTTAGATCATCTGCTCCCTAACACCAGAGGCTTTAAGCTGAGCCTGAACAATGGATCCAGGTTGCTTCCCAACCTCTCTAACTACCTACAGTCTGCTGCTGAGGCCTCTGCCATCGCCTGGGGCTATTACTAGAGAAACCCCTGCTCCCTCTTGACCAGCTGGGAAAGACCTCCCCCACTGACCTTTGGAACTTTCTTTGTAGCTTGTGGGTTGAGATGTTGGGGAACTTCCTTGCTAGGAACTCTTCCCTGAGGTCTATCCAAGTCTTGTTCCTCCCATTGCTGCCCCACTCAGCATCACATGAGATAGACCTTTCCTGTCAGCCTTCCTGGTTACCTTTGGCTGGAAACCTCTTTTGCTCTGTTGTTCTGTGGCTTCTGCTGCTCTAGACTTTGTTGAGAGTCCTTTTTACAGGTATTTTGTGGGCTGTGGGGGAAGCGCTAGAGTATATTCATCTTTCTACTCCACCATCTTGGCTCTATCCCAATTTAATACATTCTTAAGAAAAAACCAGAGCCAAATACAAAAACTGACTTTTAAATGTGAGCCTCAAGAAAAGTGTGCAAAAGCAAACAGGAAAGATAAATCATAAGGGACTTGTTACTAAAGTTGTGCCGTTTATATTAGTACATAGAAATGTGATATTTGTAATTCATGAGATCTTTTTCATTATTTGGGTACTTGGAGGAAATATACATAAATATAAACAGAGAGCAAAGGTGTGAGTTGGATATGAAAGGATGGTATCTAAAAAAATAAAACTAAGGGGTGAAAGAGTAATATATTGGGAGAAAGAGAAGGGGAGTGATAGAATGGGCTAAATTAGCTCACATAAAAGAGCCAAGAAAAAGCTTTTACCATGGAGGGGAAGAGTGGGGAGATGAGATAGAATGAATGAACCTTACTCTCACACTGATTGGCTATAAAAATCTATCTTGCCTTAGCAAAGTGTAGAGGGAGACAATAAATGGAGTGGAAATGATAGAAGGGATGGCAGAATGAGGGAGGGTCTAATTAGAAGCAAATACTTTTGAGAAGGGTCAGGGTGAAAGGAAACAACTTATCTGTGATGGAAGTGTTTTGCATAACTACACATCAATATCTTATCTTGAATTACTTGCCTTCTCAATGAGGGTGCATGGGGAGGGAGGAAAAGTGATAATTTGGAAATGAAAAGATACAAAAGTGAACGTTAAAAAATGTTTTTACATGTAATTGGGAAATAAAATCCACAGGCAGTGAGATATAGAAGTCTATCTTACCCTAGAGGAAAATAGAAGGAGAAGGGGATAAGACAAGGATGAGGTGATGATAAAAGGAAGGGCAGAATGAGGGAAGGAACAATTAGAAGCAAAACAGTTTTGAAGAGGGACAGTGTGAAAGGAGAGAAAGAATAGAATAAATGGGGGGAGGGGAAATATTATGGAGGGAAATACCGTTAGAAACAGTAATTTTAGAAAAAGAAAAAAATGAAGCAATTTCTCTGATAAAAGCATCATTTCCCTAAATTATAGACAACTATGTCAAATTTATAAAAATAAGTCATTTTTCAAATGATAAATGATCAAAAGATAAAATCAGTTTTCAGAGAAATTGATGGGAGAGATGCAAATCAAAACAATTCTGAGGTACTAACTCATACTTTTTAAATTAATTTATAGGACAGAAAAGATAAAAGACAAATGTTGGAGATGTCACAAAAATGAGACATGAATTTATTGTTATCAGAGTCATGAATTAGTTAAACCACTCTATAGAGTAGTTTGGAACTATTCCCAAAAGACTATAAAAAAGTGAATACCCTTTGACACTATCAATGGTACTACAAGTTCTGTATGCTAAAAGAGATGAAAAACAGAAAGGAAAAGTACTTACATCTACAAAAATACTTATATCAGCTCTTTTCTGGGAGTAAAGAATTGGAAATTGAGGCTATTTCCATCAATTGGGGAATGGCTAAATAAGTTGTGGTATGTAATTGTGATGGAATACAATTGTACTATAAGAAAGGATTTGCAGGATGTTCTCAGAAAAAAACTAGAAATATTTACACGAGTTCATGCAAAGTGAAACATAATGGGTACAAAGTAACAACAATGTTGTAGGATGATTGCCTGTGAATGACTTAGCTATCCTCGGCAAAATAATGTTTTATTTCAACTCTGAAGGACTTAGCATGAAAAATGTTATCCATTCCCAGAGAAAGAACTGGTGGTATCTGAATACTGATTGAAACAACTTTTGCTTCCTTTTTTTCGCTTAATTTATTTTTCTTGAGGTTTTTGATCTACGGTTTCATTCACAAAATGACTATTATAGATATGTTTTGCATGAGTACACATATATAACCTATATGGACTTGCTCCCCTTCTCAATAAGGGACAGGAAGGGAGGAATGGAAAGCATTTAAAAACAAATGCTAAAAATTGCAGTTTACATGTAAATGGGGAAAATTTGATTACTAAATAAATACCAAAAAAGAAATGTGAAATACAATACATCTAGACTTCATAATCTGTGGTTAGTAATATTATGATCTACAAATGTTTTATACAAGAATTCTTAAGTTGAGGTTGATTTTCAGAGAAGTAAGTGAATAAATTTCAGGGTGAGTCTGTGAATTTGAGTGAAAAAATAGGTTTTTATTTTCACTCACCTCTAAAATTCATCATTTCCTTTAAATATTTTTTAAAAATTCTGAGAGTGGGTCCCCAACCTTTCACACAAGACTGCTAATGGGGTCTATGACAAACAAAATGTTAATAATCTCTGCCATACAACATAAAACTTAAACCAACTCATCATTCAATACTGAGTTAGTTCTCTCCCATAGCTCTAGAAAACAATAATCATAGTGATCACCAAACCCATTTTGTATTTATTCATTCTCAAAATACATACAATTCTTAACCCCTTGAAATGCTTTCTAATGACTGTAAGCCACCCCTTGTGTATAAAATGAACTCTACTGTCAAATTTACAATGTGACATGGGCTTTGAGTCACTTTACACCTACAAGTGAGACTTCAGGTAGTATATACACACTCACATAGTAACTTTGTCACCACTGGTCAGCAATAAGGATAGGCAATGGCTGCAACACAAAATAAATTACCCCACATACTAAAATAAACTGTAATATTCATTGGTTCTGTATTCTCTCAGCTGAATTCTCTAGTCTCTATACTATGTCACTTTCCAAATGTAGAAACAACTATTAACACTAGATAACATTATCTTTGGTTCCAAGGGAGAGAGTATCCATCCTTAAATATTACGGTGATATAATTTCAAATTGATAAAACTGTTAAATGCCTCAAAAATCTGTCACCAGGGGGGTGGAGCCAAGATGGTGGAGTGGAAGGACTCACGTATGCTAGCTCTGAACCCACAGCCCATATATTTCCTGCAAGAAGAACTCCCCACAAATTCTGGATCACTGCAAGGCACGCAGAAACACAGTGGAAAAGATTTCCATTCCAGAGAGCGGTCCCCAGGGTCCCTCATGCCCCGGAAAGTGGAGCCCATCCCTGCATTGCCCTGTCCGTGGAGCCCCAGAGGAGCAGATCTGAGCAGGCTTCAGGGACGGAACCTCTGGCGGCCGGGAAGGTCCCTCCACCCACAGATGTTACAGGTCAGTGAAAGAGAAGTCTGGGCTGGCCGAGAGGGGAGCAGGGTGTCTCTGTGGCTCAGGCCCCCTCGGGAGGCAACAGGGGAGGGAGTGGCAGAGGCAGCGGCAAAGGAAGTGGCAGAGGCAGCAGCAGAGGCAGCGGCAGAGGCAGTAGCAGAGGGAGCGGTGGCAGTGGCCCGGGGACTCCCAGACCAGCAGGCAGAAGTTCAGGGCCATTACCAAAGGTCTCTGCATAAACCCCTTGAGGGAACTGAGCCTGGGAGGTGGCCCTGCCCCCACCCGTCCCATTACTGAAGGTCTCTGCATAAAGCCCCTGAGGGAACTGAGCCTGGGAGGTGGCCCTGCCCCCACCCTAGCACCAGAACTTAAGCTCACATTGAATAGCAACTGCACCTGCCACGGAAAGCCCATTTGAATCTCAGACCCTAAGCACTAGCTGGGCTAATCTAGGCGGGGGTGGACAGGAATCTCAGAAGTCAAGTAACTGGCTGGGAAAATGCCCAGAAAAGGGAAGAAAAATAAGACTATAGAGAGCTACTTTGAAGGGGCACAAATGTTCCCACCTTTCAACTCTGATGATGAGGAAATATTCTTCGGGAAAGATGTGGAGGTTGCGGGACTCTGTATCCCAGACATCCCAGGGGGATGTCTGGTGGGCTCAGGCCATGGAAGAACTCAAAAAGGATTTTGAAAATCAAGTTAGACAGGTGGAGGAAAAACTGGGAAGAGAAATGAGAGAGATGCAAGAAAAGCATGAAAAACGGGTCAATATCTTGCTAAAGGAGACCCAAAAAATGCTGAAGAAAATAACACCTTGAAAAATAGGCTCACTCAATTGGCAAAAGAGGTTCAAAAAGCCAATGAGGAGAAGAACGCTTTCAAATGCAGAATTAGTGAAATGGAAAAAGAGGTTCAAAAGCTCACTGAAGAAAACAGTTCTCTCAAAATTAGAACAGAACAGATGGAGTCTAATGACTTTGTGAGAAACCAAGAAATCACCAAAAAACCCAAAAGAATGAAGAAAATGGAAGAGAATGTGAAATATCTCATGGAAAAAACAACTGACCTGGAAAATAGATGCAGGAGAGACAATTTAAAAATTATGGGACTACCTGAAAGTCATGATCAAAAAAAAAAGCCTAGATATCATCTTCCATGAAATTATTGAGGAAAACTGCCCTGATATTCTACAACCAGAGGGCAAAATAAGTATTGAAAGAATCCATCGATCACCACCTGAAAGAGATCCAAAAAGAGAAACTCCTAGGAACATTGTGGCCAAATTCCAGAATTCCCAGGTCAAGGAGAAAATCTTACAAGCAGCTAGAAAGAAACAATTCCAGTATTGTGGAAATACAGTCAGGATAACACAAGAACTAGCAGCTTCTACATTAAGGGATCGAAGGGCATGGAATAGGATATTCCAGAAGTCAAAGGAACTAGAACTCAAACCAAGAATCACCTACCCAGCTAAACTGAGTCTAATACTTCAGGGGAAAATATGGTCTTTCAATGAAACAGAGGACTTTCATGCATTCTTGATGAAAAGACCAGAGCTGAAAAGAAAATTTGAATTTCAAACACAAGAATGAGAAGAAGCATGAAAAAGTAAACAGCAAAGAGAAGTCATAAGGGACTTAACAAAAGTGAACTGTTTACATTCCTACATGGAAAGACAATATTTGTAACTCTTAAAACTTTGCAGTATGTGAGTAGTTGGTGGGACCATACACACACATACACACACACATGTACACACATGCATGCACACACACATACACACATGCATGCACATACAGAGACAGAGAGCACAGAGTGAATTGAATAGGATGGGGCCATATCTTAAAAGAAATTAAGGTAAATGGTGAGAGAGAAATGTAGTGGGAGGAGAGAGGGTGAAATAGAATGGGGCAAATTATCTCTCATTCAAGAGGCAAGCAGGAGACTTTTTAGTGGAGGGAAAAAGAGGAGACCTGAGAAAAAAACAAGAAGTTTACCCTCATCACATTCGACTTAAGGAAGGAATAAAATGCACACTCATTTTGTTATGAGAACCTATCTTACAATACAGGAAAGTGGGGGGGGAAGGAGATAAGCAAGGGGGGGTATGATGGTAGGGAGGGCAATGGGAGGAGGGAGCAATTTGAAGTCAATACTTGGGGAGGGACGGGATTAAAACAGAGAATAGAAACAATGGGAGGCAGGATAGGATGGAGGGAAATAGAGTTAGTCTTGCACAGCACGACTATTATGGAAGTTATTTGCAAAACTACACAGATAGGGCCTATATTGAATTGCCTGACTTCCCAAAGTGAATGAGTGGGGAGGGAGGGATAGGGAGAATTTGGAACTCAAAGTTTTAGGAACAACTGGTTAGCATTGTTGTTGCTACTAGGAAATAAGAAATACAGTTAATGGGGAATAGAAAGTCATCTGGCCCTACAGGACAAAAGAGAAGATGGGGAGAAGAGAAGGGAAGGATGATAGAAGAGAGGGCAGATTGGTGATAGGGGAAATTAGATTGCTCAGTGTATTGGGGTGGGAGGAGGGGATAAAAGGGGAGAAAATTTGGAACCGAAAAATTTGTGGAAATGAATGTAAAAAGTTAAATAAATAAATTTTTATTAAAAAAAAGAAAGAAAAAAATCTATCACCAATTGGAGCAGTAAATGTGGGCAGGGGGAAAAGGCCTCAAATTTCTTCTTAAGAAACTGGAGAGGTTACATACGTTAATAAGAAGGTAATGGATGTTCAGCCAAGGGGATCTCAGTCTTTCACTTGTATTTCATGATCTGTATTTCCTTCTTGCTTCTCTTTTCTGAACTTAATCCTCTGGCTATAAAAATATTTTAATAATTCAAGGATGATTTTATAGGAACTGTGGTAGGCACTCCTGGCATGAATACAGAACAAAACTAACTTGTGCAGGCTTTCTAATTAACTTTGTGGCTGAATTATTTTTATCACCTAGTGGTCAACCCTCTATTGATGTCTTTTCAAGTTGAGGTTTTGAATTTTTTTATTAATTATTTTTTTATTGTAACACAATCACTTTCTTCTCTGCTCCCATAATAACTTCTAGTATATCAAACAAATAAATTAAATGAAGACTGAAACTTCACCTGAAAAAGTAGGCAATATTCCATATCCACTATTCATCTCGGTTCACAGCTCAGCTCAAATTCAATACCTCTTTGACTTTCGCATCTTTGAATAGGAAAGTTAAACTATATGCCTTCTGAGTTCTCTTCTGGCTCAAAAGGTATGACTTAGCCTAATCCCATATGATCTGAAAGCAGTATTTTTACCTTTGCTGTAAATTTTTCTTTTAATGTCCCCTTGATTTACATTGACATTCTTGAGAATGTTCTCCTGCTTCTGCAGTTTTTTCTGTCACTTCCAAGATGACTAGCGATTGGGAGAGTCTGTGATTTTTGTATAAGGGAGCCTGCTTGTGATTTGTTTAAGGGAGCTGGTTTGTGGGAACCTAAAAGAGGGAAGGCTTGGGAATGGTAGTGCCCACTGTATTGCTATTGTGTGTGAGTTTCATCGTTACCGTGATGGCTTTGGCTTTCTGGTGTCTGAATAAATATTTTAGTTCTCCCTTCCATGTATAGAGTCTCATATTTCATGATTCAGATTGTGCCTGCATATTCATGGCTGCTCCAGGTGCTGTAAACATTGCATTGGTGCTACACTTCTGTACTTAGATCAACAATGCCTAGCACAGCACCTGACACATGGGGAACACTTAGTAAATAGTTATTGTTTGACTTAATTCTTGAAAAAGTGTTTTTTAGTTTTATTTGTGTAAATTCTGAGTGTCCTTCTGGGAGACCTAAAATCTTTACATCATTGCTGTATATCGTTTTCTAGATCAACTTGTTTTAATTGCACAATGAACATATTATCTTTTAATGTTAATGATTTTTGCTATTATTTTCTTTCTCTCTCTCTTTTTTTTTGGTGAGACTTTCCATCACAGGTTCCAGTTACTCTCTTTTGCCTGTTTGTTTTTTGTTTTCTGTATGGACAATAAATTCTGCTCTCAAAACTCTTTTGAACCACCTAGAAAGAGCATCTTCTCCTCAGTGTTCTCACATTCCACAGCATATTTTGTCTCAAAAAATCAAACAAACAATTGACTTCCATATTTCTTCCTTTGAGTGTGGAAGGCATTTTGCCTTAGAAGACCAACATTAGGATTTTTTTTTTCTCAGTAAGTTCTTGTGTTATTACAAAGTTCCAAGTCTACCAGAAAAAACTCTCACACACTGTGGTCGCTGCTGTGCACAAAGTTCTCCTGGTTCTGCTCCTTTCACTCAGCATCAGGTCATATAAGTCCTTCCAGGCCTCCCTGAAGTCTTCTTGTTCATCATTTCTGATTTGTTATATGATTTCTTCCTTTTATTTTACTTCGACTACATAGCATGACTATAGTGAAAATGTGCTCAATAGCAAAGTATATGTAGAACCTATACAAAATTGTATGCTGTCATGGGGAGGGAGGGGAGTAGTGGGGGAAGGATGGGGGGGATAAAATCTTAACTTTAAGGAAATGATTGTAAAACATTAAAAAAAAATAAAATAATAAAATAAAAAAAAGTAAAAAAAATCAAACAATTGTTATTCTGCATTCATTCATAGATACCTGAAATCATTTACTAGGTCTGGAGGCCATAGCCCCTTCTATTATTAATGTTTTTCCTATCAGTTTATCTACTTACGTTCAAGGTCTTTGAGTTTTCTTCTTCCTGAGATCTTGGCAATTGCAATCTTTGTTTTTTTCTTCCTTTTTGATTTTTCCCCATTTACTTTCTGATTTGCCTCCTCTGATGTTGATTTCCTTGGGAGCTGGATCTTAAACTGTCTCAGGCTCCTCCCAGGCTTGGCAATTCTTAGTCTACTAATCTCTGCCCAAAGTGACTTTTGGGTGGTCAAGTTTAATGGAGTACCCCTCCCCTCCACACCTGAAAGCCTGTTCAGATCGCTCTGTTCCTGAGGTCTTTGACCCAAATCCTTCTGGAATGTCACTGGCAGTTTTGCTTTGCCCTTCTCTAGCTGTGGATCTGTAGCCCCTGGCAGGCTTTTTTTTTTTTGGAAAGACTGTGTCAATGCTAGAAATCTGGGGTGCTGAGTGAGTTCAAGGACAATGAGTACCATGTCATATTTTATTTTTGAATTAAATGGTGGATTTTTACAAAATATTTAACAAATAGAGTAGGTTTTTTTACTTTATAGTATGTACTCAGTAAATACATTTTGATTAAACAAATCAAAATAATGAATTTTGTTAATTAATGATGGGTAGTAAATTCTGGATTTGGAGGTCAAATTGAATCTTATAGCTTTTAGTTTTTTTTTTTAATTCAAGTTATGATTCCTTCTTTCTTTCTCTTCACTTTAAGAATGAATAATGCTTTAATTTATTCAGGCAGCAGGATAGTCAGCTATCTTTAGAACTTATTCTCTCAATTGATATGTAGTTGGATAAAAACAATAGTTTCTTCTAAGAAAAATACTGATGAAGTCCAACTTCAAATCCTTTACAACAGAAATGATAAACCTAATTATACTTTTCTGTAGAGAAATTGTTAGTAAATACAGTGGGGAAAAATAATCTTAGGGAACATATTTTTTAAATCTGAAAGCTAACAGATACTACCACTGTCTGTCAGGTTCTTTAACCTCTGATATCTTTAACTGGTATCAGAATACCCATTCTGATGCTTCATTTTTGATGTATAAATTAATTGAAATCACAAAAGATATGCCAATGAAGAACAAATTATGGCAATTCAGAATAAGTAGAGAGAATTAAGGGGGAATTTAGTCTAATTTCATCATTTACAGATGATGGAACCAAGGCCATTTGAGAAGGATCTCACCAAAGGTCACACAAATAAGTGTCAGCTTACCAAGATCTCTCCTTTCTCCCCTCCTCTTCTCATATCATTCAAATGTCTTCCTTTACTATCTGTTCCTTCACCCTGTATCTCACATTAAGAAATAGTCCTTCTCCTTGCCAAGGGAAGGAAAAAATCTTCTACATGCACCATTAATCCCATTCCACAGCCTCCTCAGAAAATTACTCCATCTGTCATACCCACTCTGTCATTAACCTACAGTTTCTTCCTGTATGCTGGCAGTTCCCTGATGTCTACAAATATGAACAGATCTTTCTCATTTAAAACAAACAAACAAACCAAAAAAAAAAAATCCTCATTTGAGCCATCTCCACTCTCTGTCTTCCTATTATCCTATATCTTCCCTCCCTTTTAAAACCAAATTCCTTGAAAAAAAAGACTTTTCTCTGTCCTCGTTCTCTGCTAAACCCTCTGTATCCTTGCTTCCAACATCATTATTCATATGACGATCATTTAACCTTCCAGAAATTACTAGTGATCTCTTAATTGCCCAATCTAATGGCCTTTCCTCAGTCCTTATCCTTCTTGACTTCTCTGCAGCATTTGACAATACAGATCAACCTTTCTTCCAAAATATTCTGCCTTCTCAATTTCCTTTGCTTAATTTTCATACAGATAATACCTGCTTACTGGTCATGTCTCCCATGGTTTGGTCCTTGGCTGTCATCATTACCATTGTTGTCCCCTCCTCTCCCCCTCTTTCTCCTACTCTTCGTTTTCTTTTATACCATAGGTGTTATAGTACTAGGTCTATATTATAGAACAAGACAATCCCTAGTTTTCCTGAGATAGATTAAAATATAATGGGGGAATGTTTAACAAAATATAAGTAATGTTAATATGTTGTTTTCTAAATCAACTTGAAATGAACAAGAATTCTTATATACCAGTTTAGTGGTTCCCATTTCCATTTGAGTTTGACCCTACTGTTTGTTCCATTCTATTTCACTTTGGGATTTTAGCATCTAACAGGTATTCCAATATCCTTTCTATGCAGATGATTGTTAGATCTCTCATGCAACTCTCACCTCTTTCCTGGTCTCCAGTCCCATGCCACTAACTCAACATTTCAAACAAAATGTTCCATGGATATATTAAACTTAACATGGTAAAATCGAACTCCTTATATTTCCATGCAAGCTGTCACTTATTATGACTATTGAGGTCACTATCATCCATTGTCCTAGCCATGCTTACAACATAGGAGTAATCCTCAGCTCCTTACCCTCTCTCTCATACCCCATATCTAATTCTTGCCATGTGCTGACTTTTGTACCATTAGAGCATCTGTTGCATATGCCACATTTTCACCTCTGACACATCTATAACTGCTGCAAGTGTTCATTATCTGGCACTGGAATTTTATTTAAAGCAAGAGGCTTTTTGTTGGTCTACCTGCTTCAAGTCTCTATCCAATCCAGCCTGTACTCTACTCAGCTGCCAAAGTGATCTTATTAAAGTTCAGGTCTGACCACATCAATCCCCTGCTCAATACACTCCAGTGGCTGGCTTATGTAGCTCCATAATCAAATATAAAATCAATTGTTTGGCTTTTAAATTCCTTTATAACCTTCTCCCTTCTTACTTTTCCTACATGTTTACTCTGTGATCCAGTCACACCGTTATTCTTGTTGTTCCTTGCACACAATACTCTATCTCCTCTTTGCTCTTTTTTTTCTATCTACCCTACCTATAATTCTCTCTCTCTTTATTTGTTTGCTGTCTTCCTCCAAGACTCAGTGTAAATCCCAGTTTCTTCAAGAGGCCTTTCATAGCTCTCTCTTCTTCTTCTTCTATAACCCTAGACCCTTTCTTGTGAGAGTACCTTAATTAACCCTGTATATATCTTGTGTGTTCATAGTTGTTTGCTTTTTGCTTCATCCATTAAAACAGGAACTTCTTTAGGGCAGGTATTCTTTTTGCCTTGATTTGCACACACACACACACACACACACACACACAAAACAGCCCTTAGCACAGTGTTTTTCACTTAGCAATAGCTTCACAAATGCTTGACATCTTCAGTCCAAGTTTACACTCCAAGTATTTCAATCCATCCACTCAATGAGGACACCTACGAAAGCTAGAAAGGCTTTCAATACGTGCCAATAATTGTTTGGAAACCAAGCAAGCTAAATTCAAAAACTCATTAGAAGGCGGAACACCAGATGAAGGCTGTCTTACATGGCTCACTTTGTTATTCACTGCAGCTCATGACATATCTACTCAATCATAAAGGAATTGTGACAGAAAATGGAAGGAGTAACGACACTGACGAATTTTGAAGGTATTTAATAATGCCATTAATTAATAATCCTAAAGTTAATTCAAGTCATTTCATTCACTTGAATATTTAGTACATATGTGCTTGTGTACATGGTAGGCCCTTCTTTATCCACTGAATTTTGTGGTTATATAAAATGACCATGCAAATAAGTGTTTACTATTCTCCTCTTTAAGGGTTTAAAAAAGAGCTTTATATTAGAAACAGATGTCCTTGGACAAACATCGTTAAGCTGTAATCTGCCCTTCTTTCTTTTTCTGTATGCTTCTTTTTTAATTTAGTATTTTGTTTTTCCAGTTACATTTAATATTCTTTTTTAAAACTTTGAATTCCAACTTCTCTCTCTTCTTTCCTCTCCATCCTACTTCATCGAGAAGACAAGCAATTCAATAAAGGTTATACATGTGCATTCATGAAAAATACTTCCATAATAGTCATGTTGTAAAAGAAAACATAGCCAAAAAAAGTCAAGAAAAATAAAGAAAACAAAAAGAAGTAGACTTCAATCTACACTCAGACACCATCAGCTCCTTGTCTGGGGATGGTTGAGATCTTTCATCATAAGTCCTTCAAAGTTGTCATGTATTATTGTATTGCTGAGAATAGCCAAGCCATTCACAGCTCATAATTCTACACTATTGCTGTTACTTTGTACACAGTACACTCCAGTTTATATCAGCTCATATAAATCTTTCCAGGTTTCTCTGAAAAGATCCTGCTCATTGCTTCCTTTTTATGCTTCATTTGAGTCTTGTATTTGAAAGCTTTTTAAATTTTCTACTCACTTCCCATCTTTTCTCAAGGATGTTTGGGATTCTTCTATCTCATTGAATATCAATTTTGTCTCATTGAATATCCATTTTGTCCCATCATGAATTATACTGGTTTTCTGGATAAGTGATTCTTCACTGTAACTCTGTTTCTATTATGTTCCATGTAATTGAAAAAATAATACATTTTTAAAAAACAAAAAGTAAAAGAAAGTTGATTGCAGTTAAAGAATAAGATACAAATTGCAACATGGTGCTCTTCATTTGGGTTCTATAAAGTTCATATTAACTTAAAGAAAAATTAATAAAAATATACCTCCAAGTCATCTAACTATCAAGTTTCCCCAAGCAATATGTATTCCTTCAGTATTGCAGGAAAATTAGTTCAATTCTTTTGGGTTTCAATATTGATTCCAGAAATGTATTTGTATTTGCCAAACACAAACTTGTCTCTCTGCCAAAGGGGCAGTTTCATACATTTGACAGTTATTTTATTTTCATTAATCACAAGTCTTTAATTATTAATGACTGTCACTGCCTTCAGCTTGGAAAAAAAAAACCTGTTCTTTGGATGACTGTAGCTAACATGAAAGCATAGAATGTGGGGAAATATGGAACAGCCCTTTTGTAAAATTTATGTTTACCTTATCCTACTCAATGGCTAGTATATAGGAAATTAAGGACAGAAATCAAATGTATTATTTTCAATTAGTTTAAGCAAGCTGTTAATGGACTTTTGACTTCCTACAAGCTGTTTACAATGATTAGTAATATGTTATTACTCTTGCTAACAAAAACATTTCAGTCATTATTAAGGTCTTCATTATACTCTTATCATAAACTAACCAAACACTACATGTTCATTAAATCAGGTTTCCTTACTTTAAGTTAAAATATAGTTATAAAAACTAATATATGCTTATGACATCTTCTAAAAATATCAAATTGCTTATCCTTATTTATATTGCAGTTAGTATGTAAGTTTTCTGTGTGCCCTGCTTCCCTGTTGTAAAAAAAAAAAAACATTTCAAAATAAAAAAACACTTCAAAATATTATATCTTCAGATTCAGAGTACCATAGAAAGGAGGTGAATTATGAATCTCTCTGCAAGCAAATTTATAAATATTATTACAAGTAACTCATTTATTTTGTACCAATGTATGTGCCATTGATATATGGATGTCTCAATGAACAAACTAGGGAAACTATCCCAATGCAAACAAATACTTGCTCTGAAACTGAAACTCTTGTCTCTGACCCTGAGAAGTACTAGATGACTAGTACAGGGGCAATTGATCCTTGTTCACTGTTATGGAGGCTATTGAGTTTAGTGGGCAGTGAAGCAAATCATTCCCAGAGTCCAGGACTAAAGGGTTAGGTTACTGAGGCAACCATATGTCATGGTAATGGGACCCCATGTTGGAGTTTCTGAACTTAAAGGGTTAGATTCTTCAAGCTTGGTTTGTGTATGGGGGTACATGGAAGCTGGTGAGGATTCTGAGGCACTGAAAGCTTAAATAACTGGCTCCATATTACACAGGTATCTCAAGGCAGAACTTAAACCTCTGCCTAGCTGATTCTAAGACCAGCCCTCCATCCAGGCCAGTATGTTGCCTTTCCAAATTTGTGAATCACTTTCCTTGAAAGCACCTTGAAATTCTACAGGACCTGAATTTGAATCCATATTATTCCAATTAGACAAAACTGTTTAACTTCTTTGATCTTCAGTTGTGACAGTTAGGTATAATGGGTTCAATAATATTTATATTAACCTAGTGGACAAGGATGGTCTGAGTCTCAAAGGAAATGCTATATGTTAAGCACCTTACAAACAATCTTAGAGCCCCCCAAAATTGGAAGATTAGCATGAAATGTATGTCTCATTCTGATAAGAAGGGAGTACAGTTTAGGACTCCAGCAAGCAAGTAGCAAGCCTTACCTCAGCAAACCAGAGGTAGGTTCTGAGCCCCAGTGCAGTTGAGGAGGCAAATGCTAAGACCAGGACCTCATGTATGCCTAACCATAGCCAGGGGAAATGGGTAGATTCCAGCTCTAAGAATCTTTGTGTGATTCAACATGGTCTCAGATAACCACATAGCCATGAGGGGCCAGAAATCCACAAGCTTCACAGGTAGACACAAACTTTATGGGTGCCTAAGCTAACATGCAACTATTAGCTCTTGGCCCCTCCATGCCCTTCAGCATAGCCTCTGGGAAACAGATATCCACCAGGAACCAGATCATCAGGTGTGTCAGTGTAGCCTCAGGGAAATGTAGAAATACCCCACTGGTCTCAGGACACACGAAACACTACCACTAGGATGCTGTCTCAGCACCAGCTGTACTGTCAGACCCCTAAAGCCTCCAACAACACTAGCCAACTCCACCCCTTCAACAGGTCATCAAAAGCAAGAGTACCACATGGATTTTGGAGCAACACCAGTACAGAAACAAGTAAATAGCTAGTATTTGCAACCCATGGCATAAGAAAACTGAAATAGTACCGGTTTCACCATGAGAGAAAAGCCCATTTTTTAAGAAGAAAAAAAGCCAAAAAATGAAAAAAACATCAAAAATAACAAACGAATTGGACTGTAGAAAGTTATTATGGTGACAGGAAAGATCGAGACACAAACTCAAAAGAGGAAAATGATATCAAATTGCTAAAACTGCAAAGAAAAAAAGGAAAGTAGTCTTAGGTCCAGAAGGAATTCATAGAAGAACACAAAAAGGAGTTTAAAGATCATATAAGAGAAGTAGAAGCAAAAATTAGAGAAAAAGAAATGACAATGATGCGAAAGAATGAGGAAAAAAGTCAACAGTTTGGAAAAAAATAGAAAAACTGTTTTAAAAGATATCATTGGCCAAATTGAAAAGGAAATATGAAAGTCCACTGAAGAAAATAACTCTTTAAAAAAGCAGAATTGTCCAAATGGAAAAGAAAGTACAAAAGTTAACTAAGGAAAACAATTCCTTAAAAGAACTGGACAAGTGGAAGCTAATGAATCTATGGAATAACAAAAATAAAGCAAACAAATTCAAAAGAATCAAAGAAAGAGGAAAAAAAATGTAAAATACATAATTGGGAAAAAAAAAACTGGAAAAGAGATGCAGAAACATCAGAATTATTGGATTACTTAAAAGCCATCATCAAAAGGAGGGCCTGGATAGCATCTTTCAAAATATTATCAAGGAAAACTTCACTGATGTCCGAGAAGAAGAGGGCAGAATAGGCATTGAAAGAATCCACCCATCACCTTAGGAAAGGTATTCTAACATGAAAAAAAATAACTCCAAGGAACATGATGAGCCAAGTTTCAGAACTATTTGGTCAAAGAAAAAGTTCTGCAAGTGGCCAGAAAAAAATAATTAAAATATGGAGCCACAATTAGGACTACACAGGCCTTAGCAAGTGTAACATTAAAGGAACAGAGGTCATGGAACATGTGACTGTGGGAGGAAAAGGAATGAGAACTATGGCCAACAATCACTTGCCCAGTGAAATTAGGCATAATAATAATAATAATAATAATAATAATAAAGGAAAAATATGGTCATTCAAGAAAATAGAAAAATTTCAAGCTTCCATAAGGAAAAGACCAAAATTGAACAACATCAATAAAATTGATCTCCAATATCAAAACCCAAGAGAATCTTTAAAAAAAAGGAAAAAAATGAAAGATTTTGTGTTTAGATCTCTACATGGGAAGATAATATTCGCAATTCTTAAAACTTTTATCAGCAATAGTACAGGTAAAAGGAAAATACAAAGATGGAGGGTACAGATATAAGATGAATTCGAGGGAATGACTTAAAACATAATTAAGAAATGAGAAAGTGGAGTTAACTGGGTGCACATAAAAGAGAGAAGCAGAAAGGAGTAAATTATATCACATGAATAGGAGCAAAAGACCCAAGACAATGGAGTAAAGATGTGAAGTTTGGTGATTGGCATGGTTTGAATCATATTCTCATCAGATGCAGGGGGGAATAATATACATAATCATTTGAATATAGAAATCCATTTTACCCCACAAGAAAGTAGGAAGAGATGAGATTAAGTAAAGAGTGGAGGGGACTGAAAGAAGGGAGGGAATTTTAGGGGGAGTGGTAGACAGAAGCAGAAAAGGGAGAAAGAATCTATGGGAGGAAAAATAGGACAGAGAATAATACAGTTAACAACCATAACTGTGAATATGAATAGAAGAATTGTCCCATAAAATGAAGTGGATAGAAGAATAGACCATAAACTAGAATCCTATAATTCACTGCTCACAGGAAATATACTTGAAGCAGAGAGGCATACACCAAGTAAAGATGAGGGGCTTGAGCAGAATCTATTCTGATTCAGATAAAGAGTAAAAAGCAGGGGTAGCAATCCTGATATCAGATAAAGTAAAGAAAAAACAGAACTGATTAAAAAAGAAAGAAACCACATCTTCCTAAAAGTTACCATAAACAATGAAGCAATATCAAAACCAAACACATATACACCAAGTGGTAGAGCATCCAAATTCTTAAAGGAGAAGTTAAGGAAGTTACAGGAAGAAATAGACTGCAAAACTATACTAGTGAGGAACCTCAACTGTCCTCTCTCAGAACTTGATAAATTCAAACAGAAGACAAACAAAAAGAAACTAAGGAGGTAAATAGAATATTAGAAAAGTTAGGCATGAAATACCTTTAGAGAAAAGTGCATGAGAAAGAAAAAAAGGAATATACTTTTTCTTTCCATAGCATGTGATAGCTATCATGAATTAGGTCCTAAAATCTTCAAAATTGAGTGAAAGGCAGAAATATTAAATGTATATAATTTAGGTTATAAAGCAATAAAACTGCATTCAAGAAAGAGAGGTGGGAAGTTGAGTAAAAATTAATTAGATATTAAATAATCTAATCCAAAAGAATAAGTGGATCAAAGAACAAATAATGCAAACAATAACTGATTTCTTTAAAGAGAATGAAAATAATGAGATAAAACCCCCAAATATATGGAATGAAGGCAAAGCAGTGCTTAGGGGAAAATTTATTTCTCTCAATATTAGCATCAACAAAATAAAAAAGAGAACAGATCAATGAAGTGGACATGTAACTAAAATACTAGGAAAAGAATAAATTAAAAATTCTCAATTGAGCATCAATTTGGAAATTCAGAAAGTCAAAGGTAAATT
Organism: Bettongia penicillata ogilbyi; assembly: GCA_023548195.1. Taxonomy (NCBI): domain Eukaryota; kingdom Metazoa; phylum Chordata; class Mammalia; order Diprotodontia; family Potoroidae; genus Bettongia; species Bettongia penicillata. Next base: position 352,944 of record JAJHZJ010000343.1, read on the forward strand.
TAATAAAACTGAAAGAAAAAATCTATTGAGCAAATACAGAAACCTAGGAGCTGGTATTATGAAAATAAATCACTGGTTAATTAGATTTAATATAAAATTAAGAAGAAAACCAAATATCTAGTATCAAAAATGAAAAGGGTAAAATAGCCACAAATGAAGAAATTAAAGCAATCATTAGGAAATATTTTGCCAAATTATATGCCAATAAATCTGACAATCAGAGTGAAATCATTAAATTTCTATGAAAATATAATTTAACCAGATTAACAGATATGAAAATAATCCCATTTTAGAAAAAAAAAATATGTTGAGCAAGCCATTAATGAACACCCGAAGAAAAATTCCCCAGTGACAAATGGGTTCACAAGTGAATTCTATCAAACATTTAAAGAACAATTAACTCCAATACTACATAAATCATTTGGGGAAAAAATAAGCAAAGTTGGCACCCTATGAAACTTCTTTTTATGACATAAATATGATGCTGATACTTAAAGCTGAAAGATCTAAAACAGAGAAATAAAATTATACTCCAATTTCCCTAATAAATATAGATGCGAAAATTTTTAACAAAATACTAGCAAGATGATTGCATCAATATATCATAAGGATTATATACTATTACTGGGGGTATTTATATCAGGAATTCAAGATTGGCTCAATGTTAGGAAAATTATCAATGTAATTGGCCATATCAATAACAAACACAACAGAAATCATATGTTTATTTTGAAACATCCTGAAAAAGCTTTTCAAAAAATACAACACTCATTCCTATTAAAGATAATAGATAGAATAGGAATAAAGAGTATATTCCTTAAAATTATAAGCAATATCTATCTGCAACCATCAGCAAATACTTTCTATAATGGGGATAAGCTAGAAGCCTTCCCAACAAGGTCAGGGTGAAGCAAGGTTTCCCATTATCACCACTATTATTCAACATTGCACTAGAAATGTTAAACTATAACAATAAAAGAAGAAAAATAAATTGAAGGAATTAGAATAGGCAATGACTAAAGTTAGTTGTAACTGGACTTTATGTGGGCACCTTGGACAAGTTTTTATTATTGCATTTTAAAGCCTGAACTTCAATAGAAATAATAAAAATATGTATGCTTAGCTCACTTTAGAGAAAGCCTCTGGAGAAAATTAAGAGTGGGGAGATGTCAGGGAGATGAGACTTGTGCTTTAGGAAAGTCATTTTTCCAGTCATTATATAAAAGGATACACTTCAAAGTTTAAGAGTCACAGGTATTCCGGAAACCAACCTGCCAACAACTGAAGCTCAGGGATAACCACTGATAACCATTCCTCTTATGGTAATCTGTCAAGCAGATCTGTAGCCAAAAAAGGCTCTTCTTTTTTTAAAGAAACAAACCACAAATCAGAGAAAGGTTTGAAATGGAAAGAAAGGGAGAGAAGGATATTTAAGTAGCCCAAGGGTACAGACATATTTCTACCCGAGAAATGTACCTGATTACTCCTCCCCTGCAACAACTTTCCAGGGCCCTCTTCTCCTTGCTACCTCTAAAATTAAATATGGATTCTTCTGCTTGGCATTTAAAGCTCTTTACAACCAGGTCCCATCTGACTATCCCTGTGTTATAACACATTACACAATCTCTCATCTTTGAGCTTTTACATCATTTTTTCCCTCACTCCCATAATGTACTCTCTCTTTACATTTCCACTTTGGAATTTCAGAATTCTTTGAAATCTGTGCTCAAGTGATTTGCAGGAGATTTTTCATGATTCCTCCCTACCCTCTACCAGATGTAATGCCTTTCCCAAAAAAAGTTGTCTTGTATTATTTTAATGTGTTTTATATAAATATATACATTCCTATACAGGTAAGTATATTCGTGCATATCATGAATATTAGTATCTATCAAACTGTCACCTCTATCTATCCATCTATCTATCCATCCATCTATTTATCTATATCTATCCATGCATACTGTTTCCCCAGGTAAACTGAAGATTCTTTGAATTTGTAAGGCATTGTGGGTTTTTTTATCTTCTGTATATAGCTGCCAGAACAGTTTTTGGCTCATAGTAAGTATTTGATACTTTGTTATTGATTAATGGATAGTAGATAGACCCAGCAGATATGCTTATAAATACTTTCCACATATTATCTCTTTCCTAATTAGAATTTAAACTCCTTAAGGACAGGAACTATTTCACATTTTAATTTTTATCTCCAGCCTTGGCACACAGTAACAGCTTCATAAAATTTCCATCCTATTCTCTTCCATTTTATTGCTTGAATGTATATGTATGTCTGTACACACATATCTTATGAACTATACTTTGAAGGAAAACAGGTATTCTACAAAGGGTAAGGGGAGGCATTTATGACATCAGAAGGTGGGGCAAATAGGCATAAGAAAGGAGATGGAATGTCTTGTATGGTGAAGCAGGCTAATTTATCAGAAATTGATAGTGGCAGAACAGTAACATGAAATATGATTGAAGAGGCAGGGGAAAGCCAAATTTAGGAGAGCCTTAAATCTGAGGCTGAGAATTCTGTGTGATTAACAATAGCCCCAGAAACAACAACAACATTTTTATGGAGCTTAAGGATTTCTAACATCCTAAACATCTTAACATCCTAAAATTTACTTTACATTTTCATGTGGCAGGCAACGTGTGAAAAATTAAAGGAAGAAAGAGAAGGGAAGATAGAGTAAGAGTTGACCTCATTTTTAAAAATCCATTTAAAAGTAATTAAAAAGACACAACACTGCATGAACTTGACAGATATCTCATTTTTAAAGCCACAATACAACTCCCATTCCATTTGCTCACAAAATGCAATGTATATTGTTTTCTATGATTTTAAATTTAATGTTGAATTTTTTTATTTTGAATAGTTTAATATTTCCCACTTTGAAAGTAAGTACATTTTGTTTTCTTCCTACTCGAAGTCAAAAGCTGCCTTTTTTTCCTTTGGGTTTACTGGATCCATTTCCTGCTCAAAGATCAAGCCTTAAACCCAAATCACTCTGGAGCTCATAGACTGGACCACAAGTCCCCACCCACCCAGTGCAGAGTGGATGTAATAACTGAACAGTAATTGTTTCTCTTTTTTTCAGCAACCCTGATGGTCTTCCATTCCAAGTTTGATTCCTTTTTTATTAAAAGGGCCATCCCTTGAGTAACTTAAAGAAGTTACTCAAGAGTAACTTCAGATTATATCTCACTCAAAGTGACATTGCACTATAAGAAGTTAGCCTGAAAGAGCCAGGATCTCACATTCCATTCTGGGCCATCTCCAGTGGTTCTGATGAATATCAGGCCACTGGACGCAGATGGCTCAGGAGAAGAAAGTGAGGTTGGTGACCTTGCACAGCCTTCCCTCACTCAATCAAAGTCAACTGCAAGTCATGTCATCATCTTGATGCCATGGTCCTCTTCCAGAATGAAGGGCAAACACAACAACAAGTCTACTAAAATGTCCCATAATGGAAAGATAGTGCCTGATGACTCTAGCCTCTCAAGGGCTATGCACAGTAAAAATAAACTCTAATCCAGAGTTTGATTTTGATTCTCTTTTGTGCATGTGTTATGGATCTAGCTGAGATATTGGTGAAGCCAAACTGTTCCATTTCAGAATAATATTTTAAATGTACAAAATAAAATATAAGTGATTTCAAAGGAAATCAATTATAGTAAAATTGTTATCTCTATCTGTCTGTCCACCATCTTCAAACATATTCATGGATCCTTGGTTAGAATTTCTGAATCTACAAATATATAACCATACAAGTCATTCCCCAATTGATAAATGGTCAAAGGATATGGACAAGCAATTTTCAGGGGAAGAAATCAAAGATATCTATAATCATATAAAAAAGTGCTCTAAATCACTATTGATTAGAGAGATGTAAATCAAAACAACTCTGAGGTACCACATCACACCTACAAGATTGGCAAACATGACAGAACAAGAAAATGATAAATGCTGGAGAGGATGTGGGAGAGTTGGAACACTAATTCATTGTTGGTGGAGCTGTGAGATCATCCAACCCTTCTGGAGAACGGTTTGGAACTATGCCCAAAGGGCTACAAAAATATGCATACTCTTTGACCCAGAAATATCGCTACTAGGACTGTATCCCCAAGAGATTATAAAAGCGGGAAAGGGTCCCACGTGTACAAAAATATTTATAGCAGCACTCTTTGTGTAGCCAAAAACTGGAAGTCAAGGGGATGCCCATCAATTGGGGAATGGCTGAATAAATTATGGTATATGAATGTAATGGAATACTATTGTGCCATAAGAAATGATGGACAAGAAGACTTCAGGGAGGCCTGGAAGGATTTATATGACCTGATGCTGAGCGAAAGGAGCAGAACCAGGAGAACTTTGTGCACAGCAACGACCACAGTGTGTGAGAGTTTTTTCTGGTAGACTTGGACCTTTGTAATAACACAAGAACTTACTGAGAAAGAAAAAAATCCTAATGTTGGTCTTCTAAGGCAAAATGCCTTCCACACTCAGAGAAAGAAATATGGAATTCATTTGCAGAATGTAGCAGATCATGTTTGTGTGTGTGTGTTTGTGTATTATGTTTTGATTTGTTATATGATTTCTTCCATTTATTTTAGTTCGACTACATAGCATGACTATAGTGAAAATGTGCTCAATAGGAAAGTATATGTAGAACCTATACAAAATTGTATGCTGTCACGGGGAGGGAGGGGGGTAGTTGGGGAAGGGTTGGGGGATAAAATCTTAACTTTAAGGAAATGATTGTAAAACATTAAAAAAAATAAAAATAAAAATTTAAAAAAAAAAACAAATGTAAAAAAAAAAATTTTCTGAATCTAATAGGTCTTACCAAGCTGCAAAATATTTCAGTGTTGGCCTTGTGACAGTCTAAATGCTTTTCATCCAAAGACCATCCTAACGAAGTTTGGAGAGAATTATCACTCAGCTTGGTCATAGGACGATATTTTTTTTTTCTGAAGCAAGTAGGTGGTACAGTGGATAGAGTGCTAGGTCTGGAGTCAAGATGATTTATGTTCCTGAGTCAAAATCCAGCTGTAGATACTTAATAGTGGTCTGTGCCTGGGCAAGTAACTTTACCCTGTTTGCCCTAGTTTCCTCATCTATAAAATGAGCTGGAGAAGGAAAAGGCAGATCACTCCAGTATCCCTGTCAAAGCAACAAACAAACAAAGAAACCTCAAATGGGGTCATGAGGAGTTGGTCATAACAGAACAAACCAGGATAAACCTCTGGAGCATATTGAGCAAGACGCAGATGGGCTGAAGTTGATGTCTAGTGAAATCAAGAAGGTTCATGATGAAATATGCTTGTTTTTAAAGCATGCTGCTCCTTTATTTAGTAATTTATTTAGAGAAACCATACAAATCTAGCAAGCTAGTGTTTATACCAAGCTTTCACATAAGTCCCCATCCAAAACTCTATAATTTTAATTATGACAAGACTATTTTACGTTTCATTCATATATGCATCACCTATGAACATGAGGCAGAAGATATCTATTTTCAAATGAATAGAAAATTTTGTTTACGATTCCCTCATAGAGCAGGTAGGTATAATTAGTAGATATAAGTAATACTCACATGGGGAAAAAATCAGCTATCATAAAGGTTTATGCAACTGCAGTCACAGAGAATTGACATTTCTTTTGGCAGGAAGGAGAAAAATGACACTTTAATGGGTTACCATACATACTGTATCTGTGTTGTATAATGTCCCTGTCATAATGTTGGTGATAAGACATTAGGATAGTGGTCATGTCTATAGACTTTCTATTTGCAGTGGAATATGTGGGGCACAATTTGACTCTCAGAAACACAAATGGATGCTACATAATGCAGAGCTTTGTAAATGTTGTTCATTGTGCTGAGGAGGAAAAAAAAAAAGAAAATTCCACTTAGGAGAGTTTCAGAAAATGCACATCTGTGGCTTCCACTGGTGCATAAAGCACATGAATTTGTTATGTTCAGAGAAACACTTAGCTTATCCATTATTTAACCTTTCTGCTGAAGTGCCAATAGCTGCTAATTCAGTCAGTGATAAGAGATACAAGGCTTTAGATATTCTTTCCCCCTTCTGATTCTAGGATATGGCACTTCTCTTTGTTCTTGACAGACCTATACCCTGCCAAATGCCATATAGGATTAAGAGGCAGGATGGAAAACAGGGACAGAGAGCACACGCTCCCTCCTGCTGGGTCGGCTTAGCCTTTCTATTTCTCAACCACTTTTACTGAACTTTAATCTCAAGCCAAAGATTTATCTTCATTTTTTGTTTGTGTTTTTGTTGGTGTTTCCCTCTTTCACCTTATGTATTTGAGTCAGTAACGAATGAAGTGAATGGTATGGACCTGAGGAATCGTGGACATACTGTAATCATAACCAAATATTCACATACTGTTAAACAATTTCCAGCGAAATGGAAGCCAGTGAATGGAAATTCTTAGAACAGCACTTTTTTCTCCAATCCTAGCTTTGACGAGAGAGAGAAAGAGAGAGAGAGAAAGAGAGAGAGAGAGAGAGAGAGAGAGAGAGAGAGAGAGAGAGAGAGAGAGAGAGAGAGAGAGAGAGAAGAGAGAGGATAGATTTGAACTATAATCGAATATTTCACAAAAATACATTATTTGTATATGTTAGATATGTTGAAAGTCACTTGAATTTACTGTTCATGGTCCACAGGTTAGGATCCAACACTGGCAAATATCTGCAAAGTAAAAGGAAAAAATTAACAAGCTCTTAGGTTAATATTTCAGTTATACTTCTTTTTTAATGCTTCTAATTGCGTTTCCTAGAACTATGTTGATTAAAGGCAAAAGTGCTTATGAGAATATGAAGACATATTTGAATTTCCATGGTTGTGTTTGAATTTCATAGTCTCCTGTTTTACAGAAGAAATCCAGGCTTAGTTATGATTTTTTGTTCGGTTTTGCTTTTTTAATTTTTAATGAATTGGCATAATAATACAAGTTAAAATCTCTTTCTGTGATGGCAGTATCTGGAAGTTTTGACTGTAAAATATCATGGTAAGTTCTGTGTGTTAAAATTTAGTATTGAGGAAAGAAGCCTTCATATAAAGGTACTATCCATTGGAAAGAAAAATATAAAAATGAAGCACTTTTCTTTTAGAAAGGAGTCTAGTGACAAGGGCCTTCCTTCACACTAAAACAAAAACAAACAAAAACCTTCAAAGAGAGAGAGAGAGAGAGAGAGAGAGAGGAGAAGAGAGAGAGATTATAAAGCAGTATGAAATTTAAGCAATAATGAGAAATAATGGGGAAATCTGAGACCTAAAACTACCTAAATATTCTACACAAGGATATTTTGGTAAATGTTTACAAATAGGTTCTCTGGGAAAAAATATACACAAGTGGATGTTAAGTATAATCTTTAGTATTAACAATATCCCTATCACTTTTTAAAGTCTAGACATTTGACAAAATAACAAATAAAATCCTGATCTGTAGTATAAGTTGATGCAAAATGTGAATGATCATACTGAACATTTAATACTCAACTCTCAGGTGCAATTGAGCTGGTTGCAGGACACCACTGACACAACTGAATCTCTTTCTCATAATTGGCATTTAATATATAACAGGAAATTGCCCCATCCAGCTCTTATAAGCACGTGCAACACTCACAACAATTCCCTCATGGACATCTTGGCATGCACAAAAATTCTGTAATCAGTAGCTATTTGGCTATGTGATGAAGAGATATATTTTGATTGTTTACTGAGTTGTAACTGACATGTATCCAAGAAGTTGTAGAACTTCCAACATTTGTTCACCAAAATCAGGAAATAATGGACACAGAAATCACAAAAAATAAAACCCTCTGTTCATGGATCATATGACAGCACCAGGTTGGGATGGTCTGAGGCAATTTCCCAGCCAAAGTCTTATAATATATCTCTCTCACTGGAACTCTACTGAGTGGGCAGGAAAGAGAAAGAAGTTTGCTTTGACTTGTAAGCACATTTTGAATGCACCCTCAGCAGCTCACTCAGCAGAAAATCTGAAATTCCCATTCAGCAGCCAATCCAAAGTGCAACTCTTCAGCATATGATTAACAGACTGAAAAAATAAAGTTACATAATGTCTGTGCATGTTCCAAAGTCTACTTGGGGACTGTGTCAGCTATACGTGGTGGATGTGCTCATGGACTTGGTCAGCCTCTGTTGAAAATAAGGGGAGGATCAAAGAAATTACTTATCATCTCTAGACCTCAGTTTCCCTATCTGTAGATAAAGGGGTTCTGCTAGATGATCTCTAGTTTCTAATATTTAGAGCTTTAAAATTCTATCATAAAGTCAATTCCATCATAAAATTCTATCATATAGCCAATAGCAAAGCCAAAGTCATGTACCATCTTTTGAATTTAGCCTTCTCTGAATTTTCTGGTCAGTAACCTTTCTCCCTCCTCCATTACTTTCTTATGTAGAACACTTGGTTGTGCACCTCTCCAGTGCATTTATTGTGTACTGTGTTGTTGAACAGCTATCCATATATAGATCACATCCCTATTAAGAAGTAATATTCTCTTAGTTCCCAGTCTAATATTTTGTTCTTTCTAAGACACCATAATATTTATTGAGGAGACATGAAAGTTATGATCAAATATTTCAATGACTCATGCAAAATAGGAATGACATTTATTGCATTTTTTCTAGAAGGCAAAACTAGTATCAACTGGTATAACCTATATAGAAGCATATTTTTGTAATGTATAAAGAACAAACTTTTAACCATCCCAACTTTCTAATAATTGGATATGCTGCCTGGGAGGTAATGGGCTTCTGCATATTGACATATTTAAACAAATTCAGAAGATGGGATTATTGCAGTGTATGAAAAGGTGTTGATTCTATAACCTCTAGGTTTGTTTCCAACCCTAAACTCTCTAATTTTTTATATATCTATTCTTAATTCAAGTCATTAAATGTGCTTTATGATTCACATATGTATAAAAATATATGAGACAGAGCCAAGAAGGTGATGTAAAAGGAAGGACTCACATGAGCTCTCCCCCAAACCCTTCTAATACCTTTAATGATGACTCTAAACAAATTTTAGAGCTGAAGAATCTACAAAAATAGAGCGAAATAAATTTCCATCCCAACAACTTGGCAGGTTGTCAGGAAAGGTTTTTTTTTTTTTTTTTTTTTTTTTTTTTTTTTGCCATAGGGTAAAAATGGAGCATAGTCCAGTGCATGGCATGCCAGGGCAGCCCCTTCCCCAGCAAAATGTAAATTAAAACAATTCTGAGGTACTATCACATATTTATTAGATTGACTAGTAGGACAGAAAAAAGTAAATGACAAATGCTGAAAGAATGTGGGAAAGACGAGATTTTAATGCATTGTTGGTGGAGTTGTGAATTGATTCAACCATTCCATACAGCAATTTGAAACTATGCCCAAAGAGCTTTAAAACCAGGATTACTCTTTGACTTAGTAAAACCACTACTAACTCTTGTATCCCTCAAAAAATAAAAAAAAGGAAAAAAGATCTATAAGTATAAAATTATTTATAGGAGCTCTTTTCTGCGGGGTAAAAAGCAGAATTTGAAGGGACTCCCATCAATTGGGGAATGACTGAAAAATTTGTTGTAAGTGATTATGATGGAATATTACTGTACTATAAGAAATGATGAACAGATTGCTCTCAGAAAAACCCGGAAAGCTTTGCATGAACTGATGCAAAGTGAAATGCACTCTGTACAAAATAATAGCAACAGTTTAAGGTAATCTTCAGTGAGTGATTTAGCCATTCTTGGCAACACAGTGATTCAAGACAATTGTGAAGGACTTATGATGAAAAATGCTATTCATTCCCAGAGGATGAACTTTTGTTGTCAAAATGGAGACTGAAGCACACTTTTTTTAAAGTTCTTTATTTTTCTTGAATTTTTTTCTTATCTGTGTTTTCTTTCACAACATATATATATATATATATATATATATATATATAATGAATATGTTTTGCACAAATACACATGTATAACCTATATGGAATTGTTTGCCTTCTCCAGGAGGGTGGGGGAGAGGGGAGGGAGGAAGAGAGAAAATTTGGAACTCAAAATTTTAAAAATGAATGTTTAAAATTGTTTCTTACATGTAACTGGAAAAATAAAATACTAAATAAAATCTTAATTAGAAATATGACAACCAAATATTAACAATAGTAATAATAATGACAGCACTTATGTAACACTTTCAGGGCTTCACATATTTTCTTATTTCATCCTCATAACAACCCTTGGGATTGATGCTGTCATTCTTATTTTATATATGAGGAAACTGGGGCAGCCATAGGTTAAGTAATTTATTTGCCCAGAGTCACAAAAGAGTAAGTGTTTGAGACTGGTTATAAACTCTTGTCTTCCTAAATCTAAGCCCAGCACTCTACCTGTTGCCAATATGCCAGGTAAATAATCTATTTAAATAATTTAAATAATAGTAGCTATTGTATACTTGTAATGCATGTACATTATCTTTTAATATGTTTTCTATATCTTTGAAAGAATGTAGCACATGCAGAGTTTACAGATTTGACATTTGGACCATCCATTTCAGAGGGACACTCTACAAATAGTATTTAATAATTAAAGAGATTAATTTTTACATTTGAGAGCTATATAAAATTCATGCTAGCTTTTCTCATGATGGATGGAAAAGCTGATGTCAAACATGGATCTTATTTTATTAAAACTAATCATTGTGTAAAATTTATAATAATGTCAGAGTAATGGATTGGATAATTAATCATTGTAGATTGTTACAGCATTAATTTAAGCTTCCCACTGGAATCCAAGAATTATAAGCCTAGTCAATGCTTTGTTTACACAGAGAGAGTGTGTACCATGTGATATAAACCTAGGCTTGAGAGTGAAAAGTACTGTGTTTGACTTCAGGCTCTCTTACTTGCCTGGTCATCCATTAAATTCTCTGAGCAAGAAAATCCTTCATCTTTAAAACTTGTACTATCCCCCTCAAATCATTATATGGGAAAAAGTGATACAATATTTATAAAATACTTTGTAAAATGTAAAATAGTGTATAACTGTGAACTTTCATTGATTTATAATAGTTTATTGGATGATAATACAACTTGGAACAGGCTCAAAGAAACTTCAAAGTAAACTATTCCAAAAGTCTATTCAAATAAAGAGCAATTTATTAGGGCAGTGAGTCCATTTATGGCATATGTTACTGGTTTAACCAATGTATCCCTAAGTAAAGGGATACACTACACCAGGCAAATCACTTGGAAATGCCATGATGTCATTTATATGTCATTTATATGATGCCTTATATGTCATTTACACTCACTCACTAGACCTGCTATAAAACACTTCATACAACTCCTTCTCTTACTCACTTGTCTTACTTTTTCTTGGATCATTGTCACACTACTTCTCTGAAATGACACATAAATCATTTCAGTTTCAACAAATATTTCCATTTGTCTCTTTGGCATTTATACAAGCAGAATTTCATTGGATGAACTTCCTCACCTTTCAAATGTTGATATCAGCAAGAACTGAAAAAAGTAAATAAATATACAAAAATAATTCTTAAAATATTTATTTTTTCAGAGCAGCATGCAGAAGTGGAAAATCACTAAGCGAGACATTGATTCATATTTATTTCACTGCTCCTCTTGTACCTACCTGTTTGTACTTTGTCTCCTCTATTTGTAACCTTCTTCAGGAAAAGGACTCCTGTTGCTTCTTTTTTGTATCTCTAATGCTTAGCATACAGCATGGTTACATAATAAGTGCTTAATAAAGATTGATTGACTGACCATAAGATATATCTTTCCAATTGGTTGGAATCTGATGAGGTTGAAGTAAAGCTCGCTACTTGATAACTAGATAAAGCACTTAGATTTGTTTTGCTCTCTTGGCAGAGATGTCATTTTACTAATTCCAACCTTGCATGTCAAGGAATGAAAAAAATATGGTGCACTGGAAAATACACTGGACTTTGAATCAGTAGACAGGGGTCAATATTCTGTCTCAGAGCTGACTATTTGAATATTTTTTAAGTTAAAATCTCTCTACACTTTAAATTCATGATATGTATAATGAAGCCTTCAGATTAAATAATTTCAAAGTTCTCTTTCCAGTTTTAAAAGTCATTGATACTCTCTTATTGTGATGGTAAGGTATTCAAAACTGAGAAAATACTCATGAATTAGGGAACAGCTGAACAAGCTGTGGCATATGATTGGGATGGAACACCATTGTTATGAGAAATGATGAGCAGGATGGTTTTAGAAAAGCACAGGAAGACTTATATGAACTCATGTAAAGCAAAATGATCATAACCAGGAAAACACTGTGGACAATGTTAGAAACATTGTATGATGATCTACTATGGATGACACAGTTCTGATCCAAGGCAAAGGACTCATGAAGAAAAATGTTATGCACATTCAGATGAAGATGGGCTGGAAGCAAGATAATGAAGTAAAAGTCAGGACTTGCTTGAACTCTCTCCCAAATCCCTAAAATATCTGTAAAATATGACTAAACAATTTCTAGAGAAACAGAACCCACAAAATGACAGAGTGAAACAAATTTCCAGCCCAGGACAATCTGGAAGGTCAACAAGAAAGGTTTATTGAACCATGGTGGGAGAGGAGTGTAGTCCAGTGTGAGCCATGCCAGCATAGATGGGGCCAGAACAGGCCTAAGGGGACTGATCACTGGCAGTTTGGTTGTTTCCGGACTTCTCAAACCACAAACACCAGACAACTTAGAAGACCAATGTGAAAGCTCAATCCCAGCCTGGGTGAGAGAGAAGTGAGGTCTGGCTCCAGCCTCAGGGTGGCAGAGGCACCAGCAGCACGTTGCTTTCAGAGCTCTTGCCTCACAAACAGTAGGGGAATTGAGCAATAGATTACAGGGGGATGGGAGGGATCTTTTTTCTGGTGCTGAGGTAGGATTGTCTTGCTTTACCCTGCTTAGATTTGAGTGGCAGTCCTGGAATGAGGAGGGGAGCTGGTGTGTCAGAGTTTGTAGTTTTGATGGAGAGGGAATTCTCCTTGTATTTCCAAGGCAGAAAAGACTAGAGTACAGGCCAGGAAAGGAGTAGATACCCCTCCTTTGATCATACCACCTTGGAGGAACTGAAAACTTACAGGCCCCAAGAAGTATCTCTAAAAACAACTATAGAAAAACCCAGAAGTACACCCTCCACATTGGAAGCAGAGTACTACCATTATGAAGACTGAAAAAGATTTGAGAGAGAAAATGAGCAAATAACATAAAAAAAATCTCAGACTATAGAATCTTACTTTGGTGACAAAGAAGATCAGAACATACCAGGAGAAGACAACAAAGTCCAAGTTCCTACATAAAAAGTCTACAAAAAAACCATGAATTGGTCTCAGGACTTGGAAAAGCACAAGGATTTTGGAAATCAAGAGAAACAGGAAAAAAATGGGAAGAGAAATGAGAGTGATGCAAGAAAAACATGAAAAAGGAGTCAATAGCTTGCTAAAGGAAACCTCCAAAAATCCTGAACAAAATAACACCTAAAACTAGACTAACCCAAATGACAAAGCCAATTAGGAGAAAAATGCCTTAAAGAGCAGATTTGGTCAAATGGAAAAGGAGGTACAAAAGCTCACTGAAGACAATAATTCTTTAAAAATGAGAATGGAGCAAATGGAGGGTAACAACTGTAAGAAATCAAGAATTTATCAAAATAACCAAAACAATGAAAAAAAAATAGAAGACAATGTGTAATATCTCATTGGAAAAACAACTGACATGGAAAATAGATCTAGGAGATATAATTTTAAAATTATTGGACTACCAGAAATCCCTGATCAAAAAAAGAGCCTCAATGTCATCTTTCAAGAAATTTTCAAGGAAAAACAGAGGGTAAAACCAGAAATGGAAAGAATTTGCTGATCACCTCCTGTAAGAAACCCCAGAAGGAAAACACCTAGGACTACTGTAGCCAAAATCCAGAGTTTTCAGTTCAAGTAAAAAATATTGCAAACAGACAGGAAGAAACAATTCAAGTATTGTAGAAACACAATCAGGATAACACAAGATTTAGCAGCTTCTACATCGAAGGGTCCAAGGACTTGGAATATGATATTACAGAGGGTGAAAAAGCTAGGATTAAAACCAAGAATCATCTGCCCAGCAAAACTGAATATAATTTTTCAAAGGGAAAATGGATATTCAATGAAATAGAGGACTTTCAATTATTCTTGATGAAAAGACCAGAGATGAATAGAAAATTTGACTTTCAAATATGACTCAAGAAAAGTATGAAAAGTTAAACAGAAAGAAAAATCATAAGGGATTTATTAAACTTGAACCATTTGTATTCCTACATGGAAAGATGATTCTGATAACTCATGAGACATTTCTCAGTGATAGAGTAGTTGGAGGGAATATACATATATATATAGGTATATGTATGTATATATATATATATACACACACATATTATATATATACATATACACACATGTATATATACACAGAGAGTGAGTTGAATATGAAGGGATGACAGCTAAAAATAAAACTAAGGGGTGAGAGAAAGAAGAATGAACTGGGAGAAAGACAAAGGGAGAAGGAGAATAGGGTAAATTATTTCACATAAGAGAGGCAAGAGAAAACTTTTACAACTAGAGGGAAAGAGGAGGGAAGTGACAATGATGTGTGAACCTTACTCTCATCGGAATGCATGTCTTAAGGCTTGAATAACATACACACTCAATTGAGTAAGAAATCTACTTTGCCCTACATGAAAGAATGAGGAAACAGGATAAGAAAGGGGGAGAAGATAGAAGGGAGGGCAGATTGGGGGAAGGAGTGGTCAGAAGCAAACACTTTTTAAAAGGGACAGGGTCAAAGGAGAGAATAGAATAAATTTGAGATGGGACAGGATGGAGGAGAATATAATTAATCTTTCACAACATGACTATTATGGAGGTGTTTTGCATATCTCCACGTGTATAACCTATATCAAATTGCTTGCCTTCTCAACGAAGGTGGCTTGGAAAGGAAGAAGGGAGAGAATTTGTTTTAAAGACAAATGTTAAAAAAATGTTTTTATATACAGCTGGAAAATAAGATATACTGGCAATGGTGATTAGAAATCTATATTGCCCTACAAAAAAGTAGGGGGATGGGATAAGACAGAGTGATAGAAAGGAGGGCAGACTGGGGGAAGGGGTAATCAGAATGCATATCATCTTGAGGTCAGGGCAGGGAGAAATGGGGTGAAAATTTAGAACTCAAAATCTTGTGGAAATGAATGTTGAAACCTAAAAATAAATTAATTGAAGTAAACAAAAAAAGAACTGATGGACTTTAAATGCAGATCAATGCGTATTTTTCACCCTTTGTTTTTCTATTTTTTTTTGTTTGTGTTTTCTTTTACAACCTGACATCACACGAATAATTGATTTCATATTTCTTGAATTCTCAGTGGATTGAGGAGGGATATAAGAGAGAGAATCTGAAACTAATTTTTAAATGAATATTAACATTTTTATTGTAATTGGGAAGACAATGAAATGATATATTAAAATTTTTAAAATTCTAGATTGTACATGAATTTTCCAATTTCAGGTAGTCAAAATAATTAATTTTATCTCCTGTGATGTTTATCTGGTCAGGAATTTTTTGCCTACGCACAGTTATAAAAATTGTCTCTATACATATGATTCTCAGGTGATTTTCTAAACTGTTTACCTGTACTTATGCTGAATTCTCTAAAACCTTTCCTATTCTTATCTCCATAGTTTCTGGCTATGTTTTTATGCAATCCTTGGCTGGATGAAGAAGCTTAATGGTATCACTCTTTGGATTTCTTGGTTATTGTTTAATCTAATATTGTATATAGTAAAAAATGGAGAATTAGGCCTTATTTAGCTAAAAAGTATTTCTTTCTGTTTCCTTATTGCGTATAAATTGGTTTTCTTGTTTTGTTTTTTTGTTGTTTTTAAGAGACTAGAGAAGTGATCAAGTTTTCTTTTTTCTTACTCATTATCAGGTATAAGGTCACTGAAAAGTCACAATGCATTTTAATGCTATTTAACATTTAAGATATTTGGCAAGAAATGCTCTCTTAATGGATGACTGTATCATAAATGTTATTGATTATCATGAGAAAGTGAAAACAGAATCCAACTTCTGCCTTTTACATTTAAGAGGACTTTATTGATGGTTGTAGCACAATCAAGTCCCAAGGTGATAGAAGAGGGTGTTATAATAACAACTGTTTCTGATTTTTCTTAAGACATATAATTTGAGTCTTTATATCTTAACATTTGTGGATGAAAGGATTTGGGATAAGATCCCGAATCTCTAGATGAAAGTCAACTATCATTATTTTTTCCATTCTCTTTCTAAGGAGCAGGACATATTGGTTGATGAGCATCATTTAGTTAGGCAACCCTGCCTCTTTTATTGATTGGCACTGTTATAGGAAAGGAAATGTCATAAAGAAGATCAATTTGACTAGAATAAAGAGGTAATGAGGATAATAGGAAAAAATTTCAAATGTAGCCCAGAGCCATATTTTAAAGAGATGAAAATACCAGAGGAAGTTGTATTTTATAAAACTGGGTGAGTCAATGAAAACTCTCAGTGGTCTAGCATAGCTCTATCTACCCTAACTGCATAAAACCTAAAGACCTTCATTAAATAGTGAAGGGAATTTTGTTCCTAGGAATTCCTTATACCATGTTTCCAGTTACAATTTCTGCCTATTGTTATAATACTTTTACTTTCTTTTTTATATTACATTCTTTTCTGTATATCTCCTTCTAAACTCCTCTACCTTTCTTTTGTTTGGAAACAAAATAGATTACATACTCAAACAGATATAATGTCTCATTGGTTTATATGTTTTCTTAAGAGAATATTGTTCCAATTTGTTTTTGCCTACTCATCCTGTGTGATTCTTTTATATATATTTCCCATAAGTACATAAAGCTTCTATTATCTGAGGACATTCTTTGCTGTCTCCAGACATTCAAAGTTATAAGTACATCCACTGGAATGCTTGGGATGCTTTTCTCTCTTGTTCTCTACATGTGACTGTCCTTTTCTCAGATCTAGCTATATGATCCTAAGCAACAATACTGCTCTCTGCCCCAGTTTCTTCAACTGTAAATAGAGGATAATAATTGTACTTTCTTTACAGAGTTTTTGCAATGATTAAATGAAATAATATTTGTAAAGCACTTAGCACAGTGCCTAGCACATAGTATTCACTTAATAAATATTTATTCCTTTTCAATCTGTTTATTTTCTATCTTATGTTTCTTTGATGACATCTTTTGCTCTAGTTACTCTGAATTTTTTTTTTTAATTTTTATATGATGCAGCATTCTTATAACTACTATACCTTCTTGAATCATTCTTTGTAAGAAAATCTGCACTTTTCATTTTCATCTATATGTCGTGAAGTAGATAATGGATTTTCATTACATTGATTAGAATTTTCATTCCGTAATATTTATGGTGTAGAATATAATATACTTCTGGTTCTATTCATTTAACTACACCAATACAAACAAGTCTATATCTCCTTGAAATAATATTTTTATTAATTTATTAGAATATTATTTTATTTTAACTTTTTTCTTTCTCTCTCCTACACCCTCTCATAACCATGGAGAAGGTAAGCAACATGATATGAATTAACATGTGAAATCATAAGAAATATTCCATATTGGCCATATTTCAAAAAAACAAGAAAAATAAAGTGAGATTATACTTCAATTTGCATTTAAAGGTAATCAGTTTTCTCTCTAAAGGTGAATGGCATATTTTCATCATGATTGCTTTGGAATTTTCTTGAATCATTTCACTTTTCCTCAGTTCGTATGAATTGTTTCTCTATAGTTACTGGAAGAATTTTCCTTTTGACCTGAGAGCTGTGGAATATAGCTATAATATTCCTGGAAGTTTTTTTTTTTTCTTAAGATCTCTTTAAGGGAGTGATCAGTGGATTCTTCAATTTCTATTGTACCATAGAGAATTGATCTTAGATAGGCCATTTCCTCAATAAGTTTTTAAAATATGATATCTAGACTTTCTCTAATTATGGCTTTCAGGTAATTTAATAATGTATTTATTTTAACTTTCATTAATCTATTTTCCAGGTCAGTCGATTTCTGATATGATTATTCATATTTTCTTCTATTTTTTTCATTCTTGTCACTTTGTTTTACTGCTTCTTGTTATCTCATGGACATGATTATTAATTTTACATTTCCTTAAACTCTTCAAGACTATTTTTTGGCTATGAGATATGTTACATTATCTATTTTTAAAAAATATTTTGACTTTTCAAATATTTTTGTTGTATAGAGTCATTAACTTCAATCTGGTACTATTTAGTTGGCAGAGAGTTTGATGCTTGGATAAGATTTTATACTTTTTGTGAAAACTGTTCAATATATTTATAGTTCTTTCTTTCAGGGGTTTCATTGCACTTCCAATTTTTATCTAATATTTTAATTTAATTTATTTAAATATCTTAAACTGTGAAAAATTATATTATGTCTTCCAGGAATTCTAGTTGAACTTTTGCCTAACCTTTGTTTTTCTTTGATATTTTCCTAAGCATTTTAGAGTAATTCTCTTCTTCTAAATTTCTGTCTTGTATGTTCCTTGCATACATCATAATTTCTCATTACGATCTTTATGGTCATTTCTTTTTTGTCCTTTCTTCTGTTCTAGTTCCTAGTTTAAGATTTTATTTTAGGGCCACACTCTCTGACTTCTAGAGTATCTAACGTGATCCTCATCCTTTCTTGGGATATGAAGTACATTGTGTTATTATAGGTTCTCAATAAGCTCAGGTTATGAAGATGAAAGCATTCATTGTTCCCAAAGTTGTCTGAAACAGGGAGAAGTCTGATCACTGCCTTCCTGGTCCAAGTAGTGCAAGTTCTTAATCTGGGTTTCCATCTGTGCAACGTTCTTGTGAACTTGCCTCAGTTGCACTTCCAGTAGTCTTTTGCAAATTCAGCCATTGTCACCATCTGGAAATTTCTGCTGTTTCACACTGAAGTCTCCCTGTTAGTGAGGGATTTCTGCCGTGATTATTCCACAACAGGCTTCATATTGGGCTGGGTTCTAGAAGTGAGATAAAGCTTGTTCCTGTGGCCAAAGTCAGGCTTAGGTACAGATTTCTGCTGAGTTTCTGTTTAGTTCAGGATACAGCCTAGGACCTACAATATCTCTTCATTCTGGAAGAAGACCTATATTTTCAGTTCTCTCTTCAGCACTGGATCTATAAACAGAAACAAGTATTGGCACTTTTTATTGCATCCTACAATGACTCTTTTTGGAGACTCTTTCAGAAGAGTGCAAACTCTAGTCGCATCTATTGAGCTGAAAAGGTTAGTTCTATGGGACTAATTAAATTATATGTCCATTACCAAAGGATTACTCCAGTTCAGAAAAGCTTATCATCAGGTTAGCTCTGAAATAAGCAATATTTGAATGATTTTAAGAGATCTTGTACTGAGCCCAAGTGGCACTGAAATTTTTATGAATGGAAGTGGAAGTCACAACTTCTTAAGTTTTGAAGTAGAAAAACTGTTATTAGGACATACTTTTTTTCCTCAAATATTCATATGTAACTCTTCTCTGTAAAAGGAAGCTTAGGAAACATAAGGAATCTATGTTTTATCTTTTAAGTAGATATTGTCACAGATGTATCCAAAAAACTACTTGCATCCTTATGGTAAAACTGGGGATGAGGTTAATTTTGATCCCTTCAGGGACAATCCTGTGTCTTGTCCCATCTTTAGTTACTTAGGCTTGTTCATCCACTTTTACTCAGTTGTGTAAATATCTTTGTACAAGTACATATATCTGTATTTATTTACTTTTGCAACAGAAGATATTTCTGCATCATCATTTCTTCTCTATTCACAGTTTCACTGCATCAAGATGATACTCTGGTGTTATGATCCCTGGCTTATAAAGTGGAATGTTTCTTTCCACAATTTCACAGATTTTACATCAAATTTTCTATGTACTATTGACTGAGACTCTTAGAAGCAAGTGGTGTTTTATCCTTTTTTCCCCTTGCTATTATGACGTATAGGGGAAGGGGAATTTGTAGCTAGATAATCTAAATTTTCCCACCAGATACTTTTTATACATCTGTAATTATTTCTTAATCAGTTTACTCTTTCTAGCAGCCAATCAATATTCAATAGCTTTTGTTCAACCTCAAAAAAGAACTAGGTGTGCCTTCAACCCTCAGTAGGCCACCATGCCTCCACATACTTTTTTTCCAGTTTGATCTCACCCATTTTTTGCAATTTAAGTTCTCCTCTATTTCTCACTCTAGTCAACCATGTTTCCACATTATAAAATCAGAATAATCTTTGCATTGACTAGTAGATTAGATAAATTTAGCAAGGTTTATGACAATAACCCCTCCACCCTATTGTCTCTCTACTCTCTGACTTTACTCTTTCTGCAACTCCATAAAATATTCCCAGCATTTAGCCCCCTTTTGACAAATTAAATATATACATGGCAATGCTATAATGATTCAGTTATAGAGTCAATCCTAACTTCCTGTGGTTATTCCCAAGTAGGAAATATTTTCTTTATTCAGAAAAGTCTTAGGTTTCTATTGCATGAAATGTGCTATACTCATATATGGCTGCCCTGTAAACTTAAATGGACCTTTTCCAGATCTGTACTGGTCAGGTATTTTCTTATATTGCCTCATTGATTATAAGATTTTAAGTCTATGAAGTATCCTTTGGACTTCCCTGTGAAAGGTATCTTTCAGTAGGAATTTGAGAATGTGTTACTTATTCAAATAATTTAGAGAAAACAGACAAGATATTCTCTTTCTCTTCATTGCTTAGTGGATAATTCATATCTCTTCTGTATGATCTTACAAAATATCCTCAATACCCTTATTCTTAAGTCCTGACCATTTTTTAAAATTAGCTGTTCTCCATATAGGCCTAAGTGTATTGCTGCACACTGATATTCTAGGAATCCAAAGATCATACTTTTATGTTAGCATCTGTACTCAAAAATATGAACATTGGGGTTTGGGGGGAAGAGAGAGCCAAGATGGTGCAGATAAAGCAGGGAGACACCTGAGTTTTCCCCCCAAACTCTCCAAAGACCATTAAATAATGACATAAAATAAATCCTGAAGTGACAGGACCCACAAAAGAACAAGGCTAAACAACTTTCCACCCAACACAACTTAAAAGTGTAGCAGGAAATATCTGTCACACGAAGGTAAGAGTACAGGCCATGTGCAGATCATGCTCATGCAGATCAGGCCCCAGCAAACAAAGTGCAGGCTTTAGGAGAGAATGAATAAACAGAGTCAGTGACTTCTTCCAGAGCTCTCAGACCACTGATGGTAAGGGGGTGAATGATGGATGAGATTAGAAAGAGGTTAGAATGAGATTAAAAGGATCTCTGTTGGAACCGAGCCCAGGCCTCTTGCTTTGACCAAATTCAGATCCAGGTCACAGTTGTGGGTGGCAGTCTCAGGGTGAGCTAGAGCACTGCCACATCAGACCTTGTAGCCGCAGTGGATCAGGGACCCTCATCACAGTTCCCAGGCAGAAAAGAGTGCTTTTGGTAACTCACAGACCAGAGCATAGACCAGAAGAATAGTAAATACACCTCCCTACCTTAGAAAAGTTGAAAATTTACAGCTCCCTAGAAGTATCTCTGAAAATAGCTACACAAAACTCCTGAAGTTTGGGATAGTGCCCCCTCCATCCTGGAAGTAGAGTCTTACCCTAACAAAGAGTTAAAAGTGAAAAATAAGTTGGAGAAATTAGCAAACAACAGGAAAAACAAAATTCTGCCCTTAGAAAACCATTCTGATGACAAGGAAAATCAAAACATACACCCAAAGGAATATTGCTAAGTCAAAATTCTTATATGCAAAACCTCCAATAAAAATGTGAATTGATCTCAGGTCATGGTAGACCTCAAAAAGCATTTTTTAATGCTTTTTGAAAAAAAGTTAAAAAAATGGGAAGAGAAATGAGAGTGATGAAAGAAAATCATTTTTTACAGAAAAGAGTTAACAACTTGGCAAAGGAGTCAGAAGAAATACTGAAGAAAATAAGAGCTTGAAAAGCAAAATAGGCCAAATGATAAATGAGGTTCAAAAGTCCAGTAAGGAGAAGAATACCTTGAGACTAGAAGAATTTGTCAAATGGAAAAGAGACAAAAAAAAAAAGATACTGAAGAATATAACTCATTAAAAAACAGTAGGGACCAGAAGGAAAGGGAGGTCCAAAACTCACTAAAGAAAATAATTCTGGGGGGAGGAGCCAAGATGGTGGAGTAGAAAGATACACATACACATAAAATACCTGTAAAGAAGGACTCCCAACAAACTCTGGAGAAGCAGAAGCCACACAACAATGGCGTGGAGGAGATTTCTGTTCCAGAGAACCCTGAAAAACCGACACCAATATGGCCCATATTGAATTGCCTGCCTTCCCAAAGGGAATGGGTGGGGAGGGAGGGATGGGAAGAAGTTGGAATTCAAAGTTTTAGAAACAACTGTCGAGTATTGTTCTTGCTACTAGGAAATAAGAAATACAGGTAATGGGGTAGAGAAAGTTATCTGGCCCTACAGGACAAAAGAGAGGATGGGGTCAAGGGAGGGGAGGGATGATAGAAGAGAGGGCAGATTGGTGATAGGGAAAATTAGAATTCTCAGTGTATTGGGGTTGGGGGAGGGGACAAATGAGGAAAAAATTTGGAACCCAAAATTTTGTGAAAATGAATGTAAAAAAGTTAAATAAATTTTAAAAAATATTTCCGTAAAAATTAGAATTGAGCAAGTGAAAACTACTGACTCTATGCAACATCAAGAAACAATAAAATAAAACAAAAAGAACATAAATATAGGAGACAATGTGCAATATCTTACTACAAAAACAGCTAACCCAGAAAACGAACATAGGAGAGATAATTTAAAAACTATTGGATTTCATGAAATCTATGATAAAAAAAAGAAGGTTAGATATCATCTTTGTCATGGAAAACTGCCCTTTTATTCTAGAACCAGAGGGTAAAATAAAAATTTAAAGAATCCATATATCACCTCCAGAAAGAGATTCCAAAAGCAAATTCCCAGAAATATCATATTCAAATTTCAGAGTTCCTAGGTGAAGGAGAAAAGATTGCAAGCAGCCAGAAAGAAACAATTCAAATATCTGTGGAGGTACAGTCAGGATGGCACAAGATTTAGCAACTTCTTCATTAAAAGACCAGAGGGCTTATAATATGATATTCTAGAGGTCAAATGAGCTAGAACTACAACCAAGAATCACCTACTCAGCAAAATTGAGTATAATCATTCAGGGGGAAAATAGATATTCAATGAGATAGAGGAATTTCAAGTATTGCTGATGAAAAAAAAAAAAACAGAGTTGAATAGAAAATTTGACTTTCAAATACAAAACTCAATAGAAGCCTAAAAATTAAACAGAAAAAGAAAATCAGAAGACATTAAAAAGGTTAAGCACTTTACATTCCTACATGGGAAGATACTACTTGCAAAAACTTTCTCATTATTAAGGCAACTAGAAGGAATATAGACAGACAACACAAGTGTGAGTTGAATACAATGGGATGATATCTTTAAAAATAACATTTAGGGGTGAGTAAGAGGAATACACTGGGAGAAAGGGAAATGTAGAAGTACAATGGGGTAAATTATTTTACATGAAAGAGGCAAGAAAGAGCTCATATAGTAAAGAGAAATATGGCAGAGGTGGCAGAGAATGCTTGAAATTTGCCCATTAGGAATCGGTTCAGAGAAGGAATAACATACACACCCAATTGGGTATAGAAATTCATCTTCCCCTACAGGAAAGTAGGAAGGGAAGGGGGTAAGAGAAGATGGAAGGGGAGGGTCTCACGGAAAGTAGGGTGGATTGGGGGGAGTGAAAAGTTAGAAGCACTTTTGAGGAAAGACAGAGTGAGAGGAAAGGAAGAATATGATAAATAAGTGGGAAGTAATATGAAAGGGGAATCATTGGCAGCAGCAGCAACTTCTATACTTCTCAGCCCAGAGACACCAGACATGACTTAGAAGGTCAGCAGTTGGAACTTGGTGAGAGTAAAGCCCACTCTGTGTAGGGCATGCAGCAGCAGCAGCAGTGGCTGTGCCGGGGGCTATCAATCTACAGACACAAAGATTGAAAGTCACCTATTTAAACTTCGGGGAGCCAAGATGGAAGCATAAAGAGTAAGCTGCTCTCATCCTCCCTTATAGACCTTGAAAAACCCAAAGTATATTGCCCTGGAAAAAATGCTGGAATAGTGAAGTCAGCAGAAAAATGAAGTAAAGCCGTCATTGAGTTTGAGAGGTTAGGGGGATTAATAGGAAAGGTCCCTCTTGCTGTAGCTGAAGGGAACTAGTACAGGATGGGAGGTGTCCTAGCATGTCAACATCAATCCCTGTATCAACAAACCAGAAAGAGATACTGAGTCCTAGGGTGAAGGAGCAGGCAAGCACCAACACCAGGTACACATCAGCCATCACCACCAGCTCTAGCTCAGCACCATGTAAATGATCAGATCACAATCTATGATTGCCAGCACCCAAGACTCCAGCACATAAAGCCAGGCCCCTAGATCCCAGCACAAGAAGTCTGAGACAGGGCCCACTGGGGTCCAAAAGCAGAGATCAAATTTAAAAGTCAGAAACAAGGCAAAAAGCATTAGCAAGAAACAAAGAAAGGCAATAGTCATAGAAAAGCATCTTGGTGACAGGGAAGATCAAAACACAAATCAGGAGAGGAAACACAGTCAATGTTCTCCCATCTGAAACCTCAAAGGGGAATATGAACTGGTCTCAAGCCCAAAAAGCTTCCTTAAAAGAGGTAAGTAGGATTTTTAAAATCAAATAAGAAAGGTGGAAGAAAAATTTTGCAATTCTTTTAAAAATACAATTGATAAAAATGGAAAAAAGTACACTGAAAATAAACCTACTCCTTAAAAAGTTGAATTGACCAAATGGAAAAGGAGGTTTAAAAGCTAACTGAAGAAAACAATTCATTTGCAATAAGAATTGGGCAAGTAGAAGTTAATTATTCTTTGAGACATTAAAAATTACTCAAACATAGTCAAAAGAATGAAAAAAAATGGAGAAAATGTAAAATACCTAAAAACATTGACCTAGAAAATAGATCCAGGAGAGAAAATTTAAGAATTATCAGTCTACCTAAGAGTCATGATGAAAAAAAGATCCTGAACAGCATCTTTCAAGAAATCATCAAGGAAAACTGGTCCTAGAACCAGAGGGTAAAACAGTCATCAAAAGAATCCATTTATATCTACTTGAAAGACATCCCAAATTGAAAATGCCAAGGAATATTGTAGCCAAATACCAGAATTATCATATCAAGGAGAAAATACTGCAAGCAGTCAGAAAGAAACAATTCAAATATCATGGAAACACAGTCAGGGTTATACAGGACCTTTAAGTTTCTACATTAAAAGATTGGAGGGCTTGGAATATAATATTCAGTAAGAAAAAAGAGCCTTACAACCATAGATCAAGTACCCAGAGAAATTGAGCACAATCTTTCAGGGGAGGAGGTAGATATTTAATGATATAGGGTATTTCCAGACTTTCTTGATGAAAACACCAGAGTTCAATGGAAAATTTGATCTTCAAATACAAGATTCAAGAAAGGAATAAAAAGGTAAACAAGAAAGAAAATGAAACAAAATAAAAAAATGTTATTTAATAAGAATAAACTGTTTACATTTCTACATGGGAAGATGATACTTGTAAGTATTGAGAACTGTATCTTTATTACATTATTTAGAAGGTAACTACATAGAGAGAGGGAAAGGGTTTAAGCTGATTTTGATTTAATGATGAAAACCTAATTGAGAAGTGAAAAAGGATTGCAATGGGGGAAGAGGAAAGGAGGAGGCAGAAAAACATAAATTACATCACATGAAGAGGCACAAAGACATATTACATTAGACAAAAGAAGGGAGAGAGATGAGCATTGTTTGAGCTTTACTCTCATCAGATTTGGCTCAAGGAGACAATGAAATACTCAGGTATAGAAATCTAACTTGCCCTATAGGCAGCTGAATGGAAAAGGGGAAAGCAAAGGGAAGGAGGGGTGGAAGGGTGGGAAGAAATAATAAGGGTAAAGAGAAAGAAAAGAGAGAGGGGCTCAGTGATCAAAAGCAAAGCTCTAGTGAGGAAGAAAATGGAGAAAGGAGAAATAAAAGTATAAACAGGGTAGGGGATGGGATGGAGAAAAGACACAGACAGTAATCATGGCTGTGAAGATGAATATGATGAACTCTCCCATAAAATGGAAGCAGACAGTAGAATGGATTAAAAAAATCATAATCTTAGAATATGTTGTACACACGCAAGGTAAAGGTAAAAAGGCTGGAGTAGAATATACTATCCTTCAGCTGAAGAAAAGAGTATAAAGGGGAAAACAGCAATCATAACTATGAAAAGATTTTGAAGCTAGTTTCTCCGAAAAAGATCTGTTCTCTCAAATATGTAAAGAAATAAGACAAATTTATAAAAATAAGAGCCATTTACTACTTGATAAGTAATCAAAACATATGTGGAGTCAGTTTTCAGATGAAGTAATAAAATGTATCTATAGCTATATTGAAAAGCTTTTCTAACTCACTAGTGACTGGAGAAACACTAATAAAACTACTTTTAGGTACCACATCAGACCTATCAGATTGGCTAGTAGAACGGAATAAGAGAATGATAGATGTTAGAGAAGATGTGGGGAAATTGAGACACTCTTGCAATGTTGCTAGAATCATGAATTGATTAAAATATTCTGTACAACAATTTGGAATTATGACCAAATATTCATAGTAGTTCTTTTCTGGTGTCAGAGAATTGGAAACTGAGAGCATGGTCTTCATCTAGATAATGACTGACTAAGCTGTGGTAGATGATTATGATAGAGTATTATAATGCCATAAGAAATTATGAACAATATGCTATCAGAAAAAAACCTAAAAAAACTTACATGAACTGATGCAAAGTTAAATGAATAGAACCAGGAGAACACTGTACACAGTAACAGTAATATTGTAAGATAATTATCTCACTGTGATTGACTATTGTCAGCATCATCATATTGATCCAAGACAGCTAGGAAACACTTACCATGAAAAAATGCTATCCATCCTCAGAGAAAGAACTGATGGAGTCTGACTAGAGATCAAAGCATACATTTTTTAACTTTGTTTTTCTTTGATTTTTATTTTTGTCTCTGTTTTCATTATAATATAACTAATATGGAAATAGGTTTTGCATGACTAAACATGGATAATCTATATCAAATTGTTTGCCCCTCTCAATGAGGCGGTGGGAGAGGAGGAAGAGAATTTGGAATTCATTTTTAAAAACAAATGTTGAGAATTATCTTTACATGTATTTGAAGAAAATAAAATACTAAATAAAAATTATTCAAACAAAAAATAGGAACAGTAGTAAAATGAATATCATTAAGCATTAAACTTTAAGACAGATTCTCTTAAGGTAATTAGTAGACTTGTAGAAGAAGTGCATTGGGAACCTAGTTGTATTATTATTGCCTTAACACAGAAAAAAATATTTTTTTTTTCTTCAAGGAATCTTGCAACATGAGGGTTCCATGATCAAGGTCCTATGAATTCCTACAATGAAGCACCTGAAGACCTGCTCTATGAATTAGGGAAGGGGTAGGGATTCTCTCAAGGGGTTAGATTTATATTTAGATATGTTTCTTTTTTAAACTTCCTAAAAGGAACAGGTTGTAGGGGGCAGATGAAAAGAATCATTAGATATAAGGGTATATCTCACTCAGATTGCATTTGAATTTTATAAAATTTGATCCTCTTTTCAGATATGAGTGGATAATTCTGTATCTTGTAAATGATTACAAGCTTTGAGTAGCACATTTGCATATGAAAATACTGATAGAGACAATGAACTTGTACCTAATGTAGAGATTATCTCTGTACTTTTTCCTGTATCATTCATATGCATAGACTAATAGGTCAGTCTTGGAGCTTAAAACAAACAAAAGCAACTAAATGAAGCTTAGGAAACCTGAACTGCGGAGCTGCTTGGAATTTATTGGTCAAATGAACATTGCCTACTGAATGCCTCACCTGAAATTATGAAGATGCTAAACCATTAACTCTCTCCATCCTTCCCCCCTCTCTCCCTCTCTCCCTCCCTCCTTTCCTCCCCTCATCCTTCCCTCCCTCTCTGTCTCTTTCTCTCTCTCTCCCCCTCACTCCTTCCCTCCACCCCTCTCTGTTTTTCTCTGTGTGTGTGTGTGTATGTGTACGTATGCATGTATGTGTGTAGGAACTTCCTGGTACAGACACAGATCAATCACTTTTCAAATATGGAGTCATTTTCCTAGTTATGGTTTTGAACAGATCAATCCTCCCACCAAGGCAAGACTTTTAAGTCTTTACTAAGTGTCAAACATTGTGACAAGCACTGGAAACAAAATTGGAACAACAAAATCTGTTCTTGAGTTTC
Source organism: Bettongia penicillata ogilbyi (assembly GCA_023548195.1). Lineage (NCBI taxonomy): Eukaryota > Metazoa > Chordata > Mammalia > Diprotodontia > Potoroidae > Bettongia > Bettongia penicillata. The sequence continues at coordinate 381,525 of JAJHZJ010000343.1, forward strand.
TATTATTACAGAGTATATATATATGAGATTTCAGCAGATGTAGGATATGTTAAATTGTTCAGAAGTTTAAGAATGTAGCTATAAGACAAATAGCAAGGTCTGAGAGGTTACATGCATCAGGTTGTCTGCCTGATAAGAGTGCCCCCACAACCACTGGGAAGAAAGAAATGGACCGAAAAATGGAGTGGTAATAATGTTATGAGTTTTCTCCAGCAACGTTAGAGATAAGGGAATGATGTCCAATCAGGAGAGAGAGAAGGGAAGGGAGCACTGACAAGAAATTTGAATTGGTCAGTTAATGAGCATTTATTAAGTGCTTTCTGTATGCCAGGCCACTCTGCTAAGTCCTGGGGATAAAAAGAAAGTAAATTGCAGTCCTTGCTGTCCAGGAGCTCACATTCTAATTGAGAACACAACCAGGATCTGGAGATGAAGAAATGTAGACTTTTAGGCATGTGGAACAGTTAGTGAAAATGTTTGGTATTGGTCGTAGTTTGTAGAGTACAGGGTTGGGATAAGGAGAGAACTGGGAGAACAAGGGACAAGAAGACTGGAAAGGTAGGAAGAGGAGGCAATATTATGAAGGGTTTTGAATGCCAAATAGAAGACTGATTATTTGATTCTGAAAGGAATAAAGGGCCCTCAAAATAAAGTTTTGTTTTGTTTGATGAAGATGGGGAAGTGATATTGTCAGAGTTGTACTTTAGAAAGATCAAAATGACATCTGAGTGGGGGGTGGATTGTAATGGAGAAAAACCTGAGAAAGAGAGACCAACAATAGACTACTGTTAGAAGAAAAAAGAAGGTATGAGATGATGAAGGCATTCACTAGAATTATGACAATGTCAGAAGGAAAATAAGATGTATTCAAGACATGTTATGAAGATAGAATTGACAGAATTTGGCAACACACTGTTTTTTTATCTGGAGTGAGAAAAAGTGAGGATGACTCCTAGGTTGTAAGACTTGGTATTTATGAGTATGTTGGTGCCCCTAACAGTGAAAAGAATCTTAGAAAGAATGGGAAGGCTTGTGCTGAAACATAATGTTTTCTGTTTTGGACATGTTAAGTTTAAGATGACTATGGGACATCCAATTTGGCATATCCAATAGGCAGTTAAAAATGTTAGCCTGGAAGTTAAGAGAGAAGTTAGGACTGGATTGATAGGGAGTGAATTCTGTGACTGGAAGAGAGTGGATAATGTCTTTTGATGCCAGCTTTGGGTGAGGTCCTTCACACACCCCTATGGAGGTCAAAGGTTGTTTGGGGCAGGGAAGAAAAGCTAAAAATGAATCTAATGGTAACTACAAAATATTAACTAGGGAATCAGTCATTATGCTTTTTTTTCTTACAGCTAGTGCTGATGGACTGTTTCAAAAACCTCAAACAGTTTGATTGAGGCTATAAGATGCCAGGTGTGGAAAACTTATTGGGATTTCAATGGTTTACTCAAGAGAGTTTATGTCTCTGATGTGCTGATTTTTCTGGTGTAGATCTGAAAGGTATTGTGTGTTGCCTAGCAATACAGTGTATGTCAACCACACAGGGAATGCTTTTGTAGTCAATTTAAAAACACTGGTATGTGCTTATTCCTTTTTTGTTTTAATCCATGAGAGGAAGGATAACAGTAAGAGCATTCACATATACATTTCATCTTAAAATTTTCCTAATTTTTTAATAAGATTTCCAATACTAATATTCCAAATTTGTTAAAAAGGAAAGTAAAAGTATGAAACAAAGAAAAAATACATATTTTGGATTTAAAAACAAAAACAAACCCATGATGATTCTTTAATATTTACATAGGTTTTGTGGTCAAAATATATAAAATATTCCCAGTACATTTTGAAATGTAACTTAGATATAAAATTTGATGTTCACACCATTCAGGAACATACCTATTATGTAAAATAATGCATATATACACATATATGTAAATGTATACATATATGCATACATAGATATATGTATATGTTTGTGTGTATCATCAACCATAGAAAGAATGGTTCTTGATATTTCCTTGCTTTCTAAAATTGATCAACTTTTCAAGAGTTGATCTAAGGCCTAGTAAAGTATAGTGTAGTCAAAAACAAATACCAGACCAACTGCTATGTGACATAAGGCAAGTCTCTGGGCCCTATTACCCTAATCTACAAAATGAATTGATTTGATCAGATCAGAAATTCTTAACTTTGGATGTATGATTTTGTTTTAATTTATTTGTGTGTGCAAATGCATCTGATATATACATATATAGTATGTATATACATATATACATATATTCCCATACATATACATGCATATGTATATATACATATTTAATGACATTCTGAGAAGCATTAATATAGACTTCACCAGATTCCCAATGGGATTCATGAGAAGCATACAAAAAAGCTTTATTTAATTATACCAGCTCACATTATTCTCCCCTTCTTCTGCATCTCTGTAATTGTATTTTACGGTGCCCTTTGTCACTGATTTATCTACTGCATTGCATTATTTATATGATTGACTCATATTTGCTCACTGTCATGTCTCTTCATTTGCATGTGTTTTCTAAACTCTTATGAGGCAGATAACATTTCCTTTTCCCTTGTATCACATTCAGAACCTAGACTATTGTTTAATGGATCAATCAATTAATGTATTAAAAAATGTTGGACAACAAAACTTATCAGAGGTAGTGATGACAAATATTAATGCCATACCTAAATATTCTGTTTACCAGTTATAGTCTATAGTAAATATATTATAAATATTCTGTTTACTAGGAGGGCCCACATATGTCTCATAGGTGATGATAGGACAATAGGTGCCAACAGAGAGAAAACAAGAAGAAACTTCTTAACTTTAAGTTTCAAGTCAAAGTATAATATTCATCTGATCAGCATGTATATAAAAAGTGGGAGATCATTAGGAATCTTGGAGTGAGTGATTTTGGTGGCATGATAAGGCTAGAAACTTGATTGTAATGGGTAAGAAAGTAAGAGGAAAGTAAATAGAGGAATTGATTGTAGGAGGACTTTTCAAGGAGTTTAGTTATAACTCAGAAGAGAAATAAGATGGAAATTGCTAGGGATGAAATAATCAAGTGAGGTTTTTTTTTTTATTTTTTTCATCATGGGGGAGAGGCATAGACATGGAGGTAGTAGGAAAGGAGCCAGTAAAGAGGGAGACATTGAAAGTAAAAGAGTGGGGATGGCAGAGGCAGCAATTTGTTGAAGATAAATGCAATGGAATTGCTTGAACAAGTAGAAGAGTAAACCTTAGTAAGGAGTAAGGTCAATTCACTATGAGAAACCGGAATTAAGGAGGAGAAGTGGAAGGAATTTGAGTGATGGGAGATGAGGAAGAAAGGAGAAGAGGGAATTCATAGTGAATGGCATCAATTTCTCTGTAAAAGATGAGGTAAGGTGCTCACTGAGAGTGGGAGTAGGAAAAATCATGGGAGACCCACTGCAGAAAGTGGGAGAGTAATTGATTAGGGAGATATACTATGCTTGCTTAGCAGCAATGAAGACCTAGCTGAGACTGGCCAGCAAAAATCTGTAGTGGACCCACTCAGTACAACTCCACGATTTTCTCCTGACTAGGAAGATGAAACTTTTAGAAGCTGATCTCATATGTATTTTGTAAGAGCAATGTAACTAATAACATATTAAAATACTTGTTTGATTCCTACTGTAAGATATGGGTACCAGATTACATAGAGACAGAAAGTACATGACCTCACTAATATTATGGCAACAATATATATTATTAAATATTTATGTAAACTTTTAAACTAAAGTCTTAGCAGAATTTGTATCTTTCAATAAAAAGTACAAAAATATTCTAAGGGTAAAATGGCACAGGAGAATACTGGAGTTCCAGGAAGATGTGGGATCAAATCTTGCCTCAGATACTTCTATGTGACAAGGGGTAACAACCTCTCTGAGTCTTCTTCTTTCATCTCAAAAATAAGGATATAATCATAATAATCACCTCAAAAGGTTGTTATGAGGATAAAATAGGGTAATATATATGAAATCTTTGAAAACCCTAAAATGCCACCGAAAATGTAAGTTATCAGTCAATCAATCAATGAAAAGTCTTCATTAAGGGCTCATTTTGTGCCAGTCCTGAACTAAGCCCTGGACATACAAAGGAAAACAAACAAAAAAAATCAAAAATGGTCCCCTCCACTCATTCCCCAATTCAGTCAACACTGGCCAACTTGACGTAGATCAAAAATGACACTCTATTTCCTATCTTCAAGCCTTTACACTGACTTTCTTCCATGATTGGAACGTTTTTCTTCCAACCTCCAACTCTTGAAATCCATTGCTTCCTTTAAGACTTAGCTCAATGTCATTGTTGGTGGATCTGTAAAGTGATCCAACCATTCTGGAGAACAGTTTGGAACTATGCCCAAAGGGCTAAACCTCTTACCCAGAAATATTACTTCTAAAGCTGTATCCCAAAGAGATCATAAAGATGGGAAAAGGATCCTCATGTACAAAAATATTTAGAACACCTTTTTTATGGTGGTCAAGAACTAGAAATTGAGAGGATGTCTGTCAATTGGGGAATGGCTGATCAAGTTTTGGTATATAAATATAATGGTGCTATATGTAATGATGAGCAGACACAATCTTCAGGAAAACCTGGAAAGACTTATATGAACTGATGCTGAGAGAAGTGAGCAGAACCAGGAGAACATTATACATAGCAACAGTCACAGAGTGTGAAGACTCCACAATGCAAGGACCTAAAACAAAGGGCTCATGATATAAAATGCCATCCACATTCAGAGAAAGAACTATGAAGTCAGCACACCAAATGAAGCAAATTATTTTTTTTTGTTATGTTTCATTGTGTTTTATTTTTCTCATGGTTTCTCTCATTTTTATGATTCTTCTATGCAGTGTGACTGATGTGTAAATGTATTTAATAGGAATGCATGTATAAACATATAAGACTGCATAAGTCTTAGGGAAGGAGGCAGGAAGGAGGGGGAGAAAATTTAAAACATGGAAATGAACGTTGAAAACGTTTTAAATTTGAAAAATAAATGTGAGACTCAGCTCAATGTCACCTCTTCTAGCATTCGTTTCTGGTTCATCAGCTGCTAGTGCTTTCCCCTCTGAGGCTACCTTGCATTCAGGCTGCTAGGGAACACTGTGGATAAAGTATTAGACTTGGAGTCATGTATAATTTAGGTCCAATTCTGCCTCAGACACTTAGTAGCTGTGTGACTAAGCAAATTACTTAAACTTTCTTAGCATCTGTTTCCTCGTATGTGGATATAAAAACTTGCAGTCTCCTACTGTTGAGATAATGGCAGAAGTTGGACTGATCCCACATTCAGTATGCAGAAGTGCTTAGTGGTGCCCTGGGAATACTAATATAAAAAATAATTCCCAAAACCATTTATTCTCTAAAGGAGAGTTAGCTGAACTCCTTTATAAGGCAGAGAGACTCATACTCAATTACGTAAGTGAACTCTAAATAAAAGAAAGGAACCTATGAATTTTTAAGACTTTTTATAGAAAAACATATAACATTCCAAATAAAGAAGATGCTATGTGATCTAGTCACAATAGTCCAAATAGGGATGGAGGACTGAATCTAAAAATGGCATGATTTCTGCCTAGAACTTCACCTTTACAGATACCTAGAATATAGAGATACCCCCACAGAGCATAGTAACAAGGGAGGGGGAAGGAAAACTAAAAAAAAAAAAGTAGCTAGCATTTACATAGCACTTGCTATAAGCCAGGCAATGTATCAGGTGCTTTACAAGTATCATCCTATTTAATACTCATACCAACCTTGTTAGGTAGGTGCTATTATTATCCTCATATTATAGTTGAGGAAACTGAGGCAAACAGAGGTTAAACAGCTTGGCCAAGAACATACAGGTAGTAAATATTTAAAGGATGTTAACTCAGGTCTTCCTAACTCCAGGCCCAGCTTTATATCCACTGCATCATCTACCTACTTAAAATTATGAATGATAGACTGCTTCCCAAGGCAAACTTTAAAAGTCAGTCAGTGCAGTGAGTCTAGGGAGTAAGACTTGAAAGGATGCCTAGAGCCAGAAGAGAGAAGGTCACAAGAAACCACGTGAAACCGGGAGAGCGAAAAAAGCGAGCAGACAGAAGTAGTTGCCAAAGAGAGGGACCATGCCTCAGGTATTGAAGCCGTATGAGACAAGTGGGCATCAATTGTGTCAGGACAGCTACCATCTTGCTGAAATCTCTGCCCTCCACTCCCACAAAATGGTGGTAATCTATATCTTTTTCCCCCTTAGGTTACCTTGGGAAGCCAAAAACTTTTCATTTTGTTTATTTACTTTTCTTTGTTATAACCTTTTGCTTTGTGTTTATAAACAATGTTCACCGTAGACTTACCAGAAATAAACTTGGGAAGAAGTATTTGAGATGGAGAAAATCTTCATAAAAGGATAGTTAACACTGAGGTGTTTTGCCAGAGTGCTGTCTTGGGCTGGGGTCTTGAAGTTTAGAAAAGATGAGAAAATTACAGATACTTTAATATAACTTCACCCAACACATAAGTATTATTTATATCTTTATACCTGGAAACTCATCTAGGCAATGAGTCATTACTAGGACTAAGAGTGAAAGGCAGCAGAAAAGACTGGTTGAATAACCTAATCAGTACACCACCCCCACCACTGTTAAATACCTTTGGATTTGGATTAAACAGAATAAAAAGATAAATAACAATGAAAAATCCCTCCCATCGGTACAACCTAGCACAGCACAAGGGGGAGAAGAAACACTTTTCCTTGAACAGCTCACATATTTCAGAATGCCCTCCAATAAGAATATATTTTAATCTCTCAAAGTGTTGCCATCTCATGCTTCTTCGTTATAGATGAGAGCTGAGCCACTGCCATGTGCTACCTGTGCTTGTCTGCTTCTTGCCCATAGTTGAGGAGTGTTCTCTATTCTCTTGGGAAACAGTCTAAGGCTGTTAGAGGACTAACTCAGATAGCACTCCAAAGAGTGAGGCATGTTGACCCAAAGGTAACTTTGCTACCCCTCAGCAGGAATTCCAAATGATGTGCTTGATGGTTGTATTGAGATGAATAATTTCACTCCTCCTCTCTAATGGAGAATTGCAATCCGAAGTAAATGAGGAGGCACATCCAAAAATTATAAGATGATGATCAACGAAGGTCCAGTCCTGGCATTAGGGAGAACCTCCTTGTTCAGACCACCATTACACAATGATGGAGAAAACTATTATAAATTGAGTAAAGATTGCCCTCACTTCAGGACTTCTTCTAATCTAAATCATCCTTACAAGTTGTGTGGTTTCTCCTCATCATTCTCAAAGATGACCAAGACATCAGGAAGATGATACTAGAGATTTTTCTTAGGCTGGGGTCTTGAAGCTTAAAAAAAATGTATTTGAATGAGGGAGGGATGTGCAGAATCACCAGCCTCACTTTCTCCTCCAGAGCCATCTAGATTCAGTGGACAGATATATATCAAAACAAATGAAGATGGCCCAGGATGCAGTGGGAGACCTTGGCCTTTTTAAGCTAAGGTCTTTCTGACTTCTCACTTTGACAAGTAACGCCCAGTTAGTGATTGTGACAGTTTCTGAAATGAGTCAAAGGATGGTCCTCTTAATCGAGAAAAAAAAAAAAAAAACAAAACAACAAAACCTCACATTGAGAGGGGAAGATCCAAAGTATTGCTAGCTAAAAGAGAAACAATTACTGTTTGTATTCACCCTGGGGCATCAGGACCCAAAAATAACCATGAAGTGGTTTTTGGACCAGAACCTATTGTTGACCAATCAATGAGAGCCAGAGTGAATTATATTTAAGGAATGGTGTTTAAGACAGAAATCTTTCCATAATGCACCAATATAACTAGCTAAGTTTCAGCCATCAAAATTTACCTTCTTTATTTACCTTCCTTTGCACAGAATACCAGGTAAGGGCATGCTACCCTATGTGGGGGGAGGACACGAGAAGAGACAAAAGGAAAGGGGAACAGAGAGGAGGAAGGAAGGATAGAAGTGAAGGGAAGAGAAGAGTGGAGGGTAGAGGAGAGGCGTATGCACAGGTGGTGATTTGTCATTTTTTCTCAAAGAAGACCATGATATCAGGAAGAAGATGCCATGACTTATAATTGCATTGAATTTGACAGTATAAGTAGAATTCGATTAGAAATTTTGTAACCTACTGAATTTTGAAATAGAAGGAGCTAGTATAGAGGCAGATAGTAAGTGTAGGGGCAAAATTCAAATATTTGATTACGAAATCAAGGCAGGGACAAGTGGAGTTAAAAATTTAACCCAGGTCTTTTGACTCTAGACTGAATGACTTTTTTTCACTGCAAAACAATTCCAATATGATTTGGTGAAGGTTCTGCTTATAAAACAGTTCCTTTTCTGCCTTGGTGTAATGAAGCCTGAAATAACCATTGGTCACTCCTTTGAGTCACTGAAGGCCCATGCCAAAGCATAATTATTTTTATCTCAGAGATATAAAAGCATATTAAGTTTTAGTTAAAATTTATTTAACACATTATATAACCAATTACCCTGTAATACCATAAGAGAATTGGACTCAGGACAGGTAAATTGTGATAATGGTGTAGAAAAATGCAGTTTACAAAAGGCAAAGAGCATGGGGTACTAATACAAGAAAAAATGTCTGAACAGGATAACAATTTACTATGTCTTGGAAATCAAGTTGGGCATCACAAGGTACCAGCAATAAATGGGAGAGGTGAGTAGCCAAAGGGGTATGGAAGGTATTGAAACAAATTTCATCTACATTATAATAATAAGGCACTGCCACTTGGACACAATAAAAATGAGACTGTCCTCCATCCTATTGTAGAAAGTCATGAAATCATGTAGAAAGTCATGAGATAAATATGTCATTCTGGAACTCTGGAATATGGAATTGTATACACCTGGTATAAATCTACATGTCAGTCAAGTATATGGCATTTCAAAGTACAGAATACTCAGTTTGGAGTCAGGAATACATGAGTACAAATCCTACGTGAGACATTTTCTTTTTTTATTATGCTGGACCAGTTCCTTAACCTCACAGACTCAGTTTCAATTTCCTTAGAGATAATTATAGCACCTGCCTTGTAGAATTGTTGTGAGGACAAAGTAAGTTGCCATGTATAGCCCTTTGCAGCTCTTAAAGTACTATATAAATAGTAGCTGTTATTATTTAAGCACAGTGGCCATTATCTTCCAAGTGAGAACGGTGGTAATAAAGGTAACTACATTTAAGGAAAATACCTCAATAAACTTTAGGGGTGTGGAATCTGTGAACTTGAGGTCACATGTGGTCCTCTAGGTCCTTAAGTGCAGTCCTTTGACTGAATGCAAACTTCATAGAACAAACACCCATAATAAAAGGATTTGTTCTGTAAAATTTTGACTCAGTTAAAGGCTGCACCCAAGGATTTAGAAGTCTACTTGTGGCCTCCAGGCCACAGGTTTCTCACCCTTGCTAGACAGTAATTTCAGGCTCCATGAGATCTAAATCTAAAATATGAAGTTAAGATTGAATTTCCAAGCCATTAATGATATATTGACATCAATCTGATTGATACAGTCCTTCCCACAAAAGCCTTGGAGCCAGGGCCTGGATACAATATTTCCTTGAACACGGGGCATCAGAACCCACAGCAAACTGGAACAGAGAAATTACTCCTTCTCTTGACTAATATTCCTATCATGTTAACAGAAGCTCATCTTCACCCAAGCTGCACACGAATAGTTAACAGAATGTGTCGATGCATTATTTTGAGAGGTCAGTGAAGGATAGAATTACCCCTCAGCCAAAGAGTTAACTGTGAAATGTCAGTTAAAGAAAAATCATTGTTCTACCACAGTGCCATGGCCCAGTACCTCCCTGAGAGAGGGAAGGAACAGATGCATGATGCCATATTTGGAAACAGTACAAAATATTGGAAACTTGCTTACTTTTTTCCTTTGGCAGTGATAGATATCCTCAACTATGGCTGCACCAAATTATGCTGTGTTCTATGGACATATTGTTTAAGGAATTCAAAATTATATAACTTCACTAAGACTGTAGGATTGAACTTAGAGGATTATTTTCTCAGCCATGAGAGGATAATTTTGTCAATTGATGATATTGGTAAAGACTGGGGTGTTCAGTGAATCAACCAATAAATGAACAGATATTTAATAAGGGCTTACTTATTACTCACCAGGCACCTAAGTGGCACAATGAATAGAGCAGTGGACCTAAAGTCTGGAAAACTTATCTTCATTAGTTCAAATCTGGCTTCAGGTAGTTAGTAGCTGTGGGACCCTGGACAAGGTACTTATCCCTGTTTGCCTAAGTTCCTCATCTGTAAGATGAACTGGAGAAGGAAATAGGGAGTCACTCAAGTACTTTTCCCAAGAAAACTGCAGATGGGGTCACAAAGAGTTGGACTTCACTGAAAAATCTGACATACAACAACCACTCTACTCAGAACTCACACAAACTAACTTGAGGAGCCTGGCTAGTGAATGAGGGAAATAGAGGCATCATTGATTGTCTCTTTGGTTAAAAAAAAAATAAAAGACTACTTTTCCTTCTTGTCTTTCCAAAGACCAGAGACATTTAAAGTTGGAAAGTACCTGGTACAATCAATTAGTCCTATCTCTGCATTTTACAGATAAAAAAACCTCATGTCAAAACAGGTTAAGTAACATAGCATTTAAACTCACGTCTGCTGTCTCCAAATCCACTAAAAAATGTATAGTTGTGAAATAAATCTGACCTTTTCCTTCAATTGAAGAGAAGGAAAAAAACTATAATGAGCTATATGTATTAGAAAATTAAAAATTACATATTATCTAAATTAGAAAATACATATTAGCTATGTGTATAGAAAAAATATTGAAACATAATTTAGACTTTTGCTCCATTTCTGAAAGAGACTGTTCATGATAACTTACTAGATCAAATTCACAGTCTTCATTCTGGCCCTACATGCCTACTGTAATGGGAGCCCAATTTACCAATCTATCTGTACTCTTTTAACACATATGTACACAATACTTCAGTTCCATCTGTCTCCTTTCTGTCCCTCTTCTTTTATATCTCCTCCCACACATAGATACAAATACACACAATGCAGATTTTACTTTCTGCTACCTCCAAAACACTGCTCGACATATCCCATCCATAACACTTTTTCCTCTCATTTTCACCTATATAAACCTAACCAAGTATGGAAGTCTCCATTGAAGTCTTTCTTCCTCCCTGAGTACTTCCATGACAATTTCAGCCTATGTTCATTTTTTTTTTCATTTTCTGAACTCATGTAGTTTCTACAGTTTTCATGGAACAACACAGCATAGTTTGGATTTGTGTTTCCTGTCCTCTACTCAAATGGAGGAGGAGGGGGGCAGTGATGCCAACTTCTATGAGGTCAGAGGCTGTTTTATCTTTCTTTTGTATTCCCAATGATAACTAAGTGAATAGTGGCTGCAGAGAAGGAATTTATATCACAAAATACAGTAGAATTTTACCAGTATTAATACTCATATTCACTGTGCTCTTTTTTTCTCTTTGTCTATGGTTTGCCACTCTCTTATTCTGTTACAGTAAGTGATATACCAACATACTACTAAAGGGGCTACAGGAGTAACTTCTCTGGTCTTTGTATGCCTTTCTCTCTTTACCCAAAAATCCCTGAATTGAAAAAAATAGGAAGGCATCATAGAAAATTTCTTGTTTTGTGCATATTCATTGTGGGTATTGACATGTGTTTCTTTTCCAAACTCTCTTAAGAATTAAGATCTTTGAACCAGGTCTTTATATGCTTTGTATAAAACCAGAACAAAGGACATTTAAAGCTTCCTAAATAATAAACAGTGAGGGGCCTGTGCCAACACTGAAGAATCAGGCTGTTTCAAGTAGCATGACACAATGCCCATTGCAGTACAACCCTGTGCATAGCTTGGAGCTTAATAAAACTTCGTTAGTGATAGATTAATGAAACAATACCCATGGGATATAGAACCCAAAGGTCAGGTTTGGCTAGCTGGACTCCCATTCTGGGTAAATCTGAATTTTACTCATGACCAAATCTGCTTACCATTACAATAGAGAACACTAAGGAGGTCACTTGGAAAGTGAACGGGAAAGAATGTGATGGATGAGAAGGAATGATGGATGATGCTGCAGAATGTCTATGAGTAACAGTCTTTTAAAGGAACATAGATTGGAAAAAAAGTGATTTCTTGTGCACTGACTAAATTAAAGAGAAATGTGATCAAAATAAATATCTTTTAAGTATTTCTCTGCAGATACATAAAACTACATTTTCACAAAACTGAAAATTTGAGGTAGACTAAATCCTAAAAACTTCCAAAGACTGAATTATTAGGACAATAAACTACACGTGAAATAATTCCGAATAGTTTAGTAGTAAAGAAGAAAATGTAAAAGATATAAAAAAAAGATTTTTTATTTTGGGGGTATGAGGGCCTTTATTCAAAATGACATTCTGTTTGAGAATGTTCTCCATATCCCACTAAAATACTAAATGATTCAGAAGAATTGAAATAGGAAGATGTGTTTCAAACCCACAACTTTATTAAACTTCTAGATGGCATATCAACTGATGGTAGTGGATAAATGTGGAAAGGAGACTGTAAAGTAAATTAAGAAAGTAGTATGTTAAATTGTAAGCAGTGCCACATGAACCTCAAATTAAATTGAAAGTAAAACACAATAAAATAGAGACCTAAAATGGGAGTATTTCATTGCCCTAATTAACTATGTTTTCAAACATAATTTGAATGCACACAGTCAAATTTAAAGAAAGTTTCTGTTATTTAAATCTTTGATTTACGTTATATACAGAGATTTCATAGACTCTCGGATTTTGAAAGGATTTCAGAAACAATTTAAAACACCACATTATTTTCATAAATGTCCACTCTCCTGCCTCTCCCCAACCCAAGTGGTCATCCAATCTATTCTCGAAGACTTTCTATGGTAGAGACAACAATATTTCCTATCATAATCTACTTTCAGAAGTTCCAGAAGTTGGAATTTTCCTTAGGTAAAGTGAAAGCTGCCATTTGTGGGTCCTGATTGCTTCTTTTGGGGTTAGACAGAGTAAGGATGATCTGTCTTCCACATGATAGCTAATCAGATATTTGAAGATAGCTATCATCACCTCCCTCCCCAAATCTTCACTACTCCAAGCTATGCATCATCTGTCCAAGGGATGCTCATATGGAATGGCCTTCTGTCTTCTTTCATTCATGTCATGTTTTCTTAAACCTCTAACATCTTGTCAATATGTTACCAAAATGTGGTGCCTAGAACTGAACAAAATATTCTATACATAATGTGACCAAGTGTGATGGCAAGCAAAGTGGGATCTTTTGCTGTTTTTGTTTCTGTATAATCAAATGCCTCTGATAGAATCTTGCCTTTATCAACCAAGAATCTTTATTAGGAGTAAAGTACAGAAACAAGAGTTTCTTTAACTAGAAACAGTATATGTATTTGTATTGTTAATGTGACTAAAGATTTCCCCATCCATTAATAGACTTGCCCATTAAGGGGAGTTTGATCAGGGAAGTTTTGTGGGAAGGCCCATACCTTTTGTTAGTGAGGCACTGGTTCTCAAGGGTTGGGATGCTCTCTGGCTCTAGAAAAGGTATAAATAAGCTGAGGGTAAGGATTTAATTTGGGGCTTACTAGAAGTCTTTGTTTAGCCAGATGAGGACTCTGAGAAGTCACTAAGGTGCCCTCTCAGCTTGGAAAACCCAGATGTCAGTGCTTTCATTTCTGGTAACCATGGTCAGAGAGTTGGACCTGTCTGTTGACGGTCAGGCAGAAGAAGCCATATCTGTTGAGCTTTCATTTTTCTGTAGTTTCTTTCAAGTTCAGGGTGCTGACTCCCCTGAACTAGGTGGATGATATATTTTCTTGGTTAAAAGAATGATACATATGCTTCATTAACGTAATTGCTAATCCATCAAAAGTTGCCTTTCCTTTTAGAAAAGCAGATCAAAGAACCCGTGATAGCAAGCCCCCTGTGTACGTTGGGGTGCTTATTGTTACATTATGGCAAAAAGGATGGGATCTGCATAAATTAAAAGGAAAGTATGGGGATTGTGGGAATGGGATAATTGTCTTTTGTTTTCCAGTTGTGGTGGCTATGATTCTGTGGAGACCCGGAAGGTGGGGGTGGCCAGATCCAGGGCTCTAATGGATTAGCCTGACTCTGAACTGCACTTTAAGGATGAATGCCCTGAGACTGTACTGTATGCAAAGCCTTGGAACAAGAGCAGAAAACAGCATGCTGAACCACCCAGCAGAAGTAGAGAATGGTCTGTGTGCTACCCTTGGTGAGGTGAGAAGAACGGGAGTCCAGAGTTGCTTTGTCACAGATCCATGAAGGAGCTGAGAAGAGCTGGCTCCTGTTGAGAAAGAGGAACCCAGAAGCTTGGAGTTTAGCCCTGGGGAAAGATTGGGACTATGTAGCAAGGCATTGATTGTGCTTCCTTGCTACTTCTCCTGAGACAGTTTGGGAACCAGGGGGAGGAGTTGCCTGTGGTGGGGATGAAGTTCCATGTATCCCCACAGACCCCACCCTGATGGTGTTGTTGCCCAGCTGTCCCACAGGTGTTAGAAGTGGGTACTGAAGCATAGTTAAAACTGACTTGGCTCATTAGAGGTTACACCTGAGAATGCAGAGTAGGGAGGACACACAACTCAAAGGACTTTGCTTGAACATGTCTGTTTGGGATTGAAGAAGGACGACCTGGTTGCTCTCTCCTCAAACAATAATGTTATGTTATGCATATACCTTTGTTTTTGTTTAAAGCCATTTGGCCTTCCAGCAATAAATTGCTATGTTATATATTCTGCAAATGTGAATTATTTTTTTTTTTACTTAAGACATGTTAATGCCTCTATTGTTCCAAGATCCATGACCATTTAGATTATAAAGTCAAGGATCCTGGAAGGGTGGATTAATGTATCAGTAAGCACCCTGACATACACAGGGGTACTTGCTATCACAGGTACCTTGATATGCTTTTCTAAAAGGAAAGACCACTTTTGAGGGTAGTTAACAATCACTTTAATCAGGCACATGTATCATTCCTTTAACCAAGCAAATATATCATTCCTCTTGTTCAGGGGAGCTGCCACAATGCTTCTATAGAATACAGAGAAATCAAAGGTCAACAGACATGGCTTCCTCTGCCTGACCATCAACAGATAGGTCCAACTTTCTGACCATAGTTACCAGAGATGAAAGTACTGACATCTGGGTTTTCCAAGCTGAGGGGTTCCTTAATGACTTCCCAGAGTCCTCATCTGGCCAAATACACATTTCCAGTAAGCCCCAAAGTAAAACCTCCTCCTCAGATTTTGTATACCATTTGTAGAGCCAGAGGGCATCCCAACATTTGAGAATCAGTGCCTCATTAACAAAAGGTTTGGGCCTTCCTACAAATATTCTTTAATCAAACTCCAATTAATGAGCAGGCCCATAAATGGATAGGGAAGATTTTTAGTCACATTAATAATACAAATACATATACTACTTCTAGTTAAAGAAACTCTTTTTTCTGTACTTTACTCCTAGTAAAGATTCTTGGTTGATAAAGGCAGTATTCAATTAGAGACATTTGATTATACTGAAACAAAAACAGCAAAAGTCTCCATTTTGTTTGCCATCACATTCCACCCATTCTGGGTCCTTGACCTTACTATCTAAATGGTCATTGATAGAGATATTGTGCTTCTTGATTGTACTAAAAAAAAAAAAAAAACAAAACAAAAAAACAGCAAAAGATCCTACTTTGCCATTACTCCAAGACAAAAGACAATAAATATTGACTTCTGTCAATCTGATTGCTGTTCCTCTCAGTTCAACTTCAGATATCATTTGCTTTTTCACTTCCATATCAAACCATATTCATTTAAACAATCATCTTTTTTTTTTTTTAGTAAGCTTAACCATTGTAGATGAATCACTATAAGGGCAAGGAAAATATTATCTACAAACCAGCTTAGTCAGCAAAAATACTTGATCTATTTGGAAAGTGTCAGTCAAGGGCAACATTGGTTTAACATATAAATTCATTTCTTTTAAATCTTAAAGAAAATAGTATTGCTTATGAACCAAATTGATTTATAAAATATTGAAAAGAAGTGGAAGGAGAAAAGCAAAGCAAAATACATTTACCAAAAATTGGATAAAGCCAAGTAAACACCAACCCTAAATGTGAGCTGAGAATCTTGATAGTTAAGGGGAAAAATACTACATACAAATAAATACTAACCATATCTAAGTAAATTAATGTTCATCAAGCTTTCTCCAAGCCCCTACTCATGGAGACTCAAAAAGTCAATAACAATTATAGCTCACATTGAAATTAACCATTCATCACATCCAAAGAACTAATCTCCCTTTCATGATATTGATTTCTAAGGATTTCTCCTAAATTAAGCTTTAGTTTTAGTCTGAGTTTAAAGTTGTAAAGTCCAAGTATAATCACCATGATTCAGAACAAATAACAACAGAACAAATAAGATACTCCTTAGTTTCCATCCTGTGATGGTCACACCAGGTACTGGAGAATAATTTATGTCTAGTGGAAAATTCCTCAGACGTCAGTTTTAATTGTTAACAAATGACAAATAAAAAGGGAAAGGATATAATATGTTTCCAGCAAAGGGAAAAAAAGAGAAACCACTCCCCAAAGTAAGAACAGCTGTAGCATTGTCAGGTCATAAACTGGCCATTAGATCATGGTAGAGCCAGTGCTCAATTGACAAGAGATCTCAGGGGGTCAGTGATCCAGATGGCTTTTAGAACCAGATGGATTTAAAGAATGTCTCTACATCAAAACATCTTGGAAGATGATATTTGGAAGCAGAAGTTAAGGATTTATAATCTCTGACTTGCAACTTGTCTCTTGAATAGAGAGAGAGAGAGAGATATCTCCTCTGTACTAACCATGCAATTTCATGTTTAATCTATTAAATTAAAAGGAGAGACAAAATGCAAACAGAAATGGTGAATCAACAAGCTATATACAGAATAAATAGGAGATAATTAACTGGAGAAAAGCATTAGAATTAAGAAAGGTTGGGGAAGCCTTTTGGTAAAAAAAAAGCAAGTTTAGTTGGTACTTAAAGGACATCAGAGAAGCCATGAGACACAGATGAAGATGGAGAGCATTACAAGTAATCAGCAAAAATACCTAGAGCATAGATGGCATGTCTTGTTTGTCAATAGTATGGAAGTTAGTATCACTGGAGTATTTGTTAGGGAGAAGGAAAACTACCAAGTTCTTCTGAGCACTATAAATATTTATAACAACTATAAAGGATCTATGAAGGAAGTTGTTATCTACTTCCAAAGAAAGAACTGATAAATAGAAGTACTTACTATTTTTTTTTACATATATATCTATAAATCTGTGTCAAATGGTATCCTTCTCTAGTGCAGGATGAGGAGGAAGGGAGAGAATTTGGAACTTAAAGTATAACACAAAACATACTAAAAAAAAAAAAAAGATGGAAAGGTAGGTAGGGGATAGCGTATGGAAGGCTTTAAATATCTTCCTGCCCATTTTTTAGCTTAGGAAAAGCACTTTAGTGGCTGAGTACAGAATCAATTTGAGTTAGGAGAGAATTGAAACAGGCAGATCAAGCAGTAAGATATTGGAGTAGTACAGAAGTGAAGTGATAAGGTCCTGCACTACAATGATGGCAGTGCCAGAGCAAAGGAGACACAACTGAAATGTGTTGAAAAGGTAAAATGGATAGACCTTGTCAACTGATTGGATATGAGGGCCTGAGAAATACTCAGGCATTGAAAAAGACATCTATGCTATGATCCTGAGTAACTAGGAAGATGTTGCTGCCCTCTACAGTAATAGGGAAATTTGGAAAGGGAGTTTTTAAGTGGAAAGGTAATAAGTTCAATTTTGTACATATTATGTTTAATATGTCTACTGGATGTCTGGGTTAATATATCTGAACAGAAGTTGGAGAAGTGAGATTAGAAGTCACCAGTGAGGGGAAGGTCAGATAGGCAAATATGAGAATCATCAAAACAGCAGTGGTAATTAAATCCATGGAAGGCGATAAGATCACCAAGTGAAGTATTATAGGGGGGAAAGAAAGTCCAAGACAGAACTCCATTGGATACCTATCTGATCTACAATCTCAAACTATGTGTAATGAACTCATATGAAGTAGTGACCCACAGTTCAAGAAGCATTGAAAGGGTCATGAGTGGAAAAGTTTAAGAAGCCCTGATGTGAATGAGGATCTAGCAAAGGAAACTGAAAAAGAACAGTCAGATAGAGCAGGAGAGACTGATGTCCTGAAAACATAGAGAGAAAAGAATATCAGGGAGGAAAAGGTAATCAAACAAGTCAAAAGCTGCAGAGAGCTTGAGGAGAAAAGGCCATTGATTAGGCAACTAAGAGATTATTGGCATCTTTGGAGAGAGCAGTTTTGGTGGAATTATGAGGTTGGAAAACAGACTGTAAAATTTTAAGAAGAGAGTGAGAAGACAGAAAATGGAGGCACCTATTGTAGATGGCTCTTTGAAGGAGTTTAGTCACAGAGGGTAGAAGACATATAGGATGATCATTAATGACGATGGGAGATCAAATGAGGTTTTTCACACTTGGGGAGATATGGGGATTTGTGTTGGCAGGAAGAGATTGAAGGGATATAGCGGGGATGACAGAAGGGGCAATATGATGGATTATGTGGGATGGAATGGAATCACTTGAATAGGTAAAGGCGTTAATCTTGGTAAGAAGTAAGGCCTTGGAAGGAGCCAAGATGGCAGAGTAGAAAGATGCACATATGCTAGCTCCAAACCCACAGCCTATAAATTACCTATAAAAAGAACTCCCAACGGGTTATGGAGCAGTGGAAGCCACCCAGCAATGGAGTGGAGGAGATTTCTGTTCCAGAGAGCCCTGAAAAAGTGGCACCAAAGGTCCCTCATGCACCGGACCCAGATCAGAGCCCAGCCCTGCCATGGCCCCACAGCATGGAGAGGAGCAGATCCAAGCAGGCTTCAGGGATGTAATCTCAAGGAGGTGTGAAGGTTCCTTCACCCACAGGGGCTACAGGTCAGTGAGAGACCCTATCTACCTGGCCAAGAGGGGAGCAGGGTGTCTCCATAACTCAGGCCCCCTCAGGAAGAAGCAGTGGGGGAAGCAGCACCCAGGGGCTCCCGGATCAGGCAGGAACTCCATTGTTAAATGTCTCCACATAAAATCCCTGAGGGAACTGAGCCCTGTGAGGCGGCCCTGCCCCCACCTGAGAACCAGAACTTAATCTCTCACACTGAATAGCAGCCCTGCCCCTGCTGAAAGCCCTGAGTCTAGGAAGCAGCATTTGAATCTCAGACCCCAAGCACTAGTGAGGCAGGGATGGAAAGGAATCTCAGAAGTCAAGTTACTGGCTGGGAAAATGCCCAGAAAAGAGAAAAAAAAAAAAATAAGATCATAGAAGGTTACTTTCTTGGTGAACAGATATTTTCTCCTTTCCTTTCTGATGAGGAAGAACAATGCTGACCATCAGGGAAAGACATAGAAGTCAAGGCCTCTCTATCCCAAACCTCTGAAATAGATATCCAATGGGCTCAGGCCATGGAAGAGCTCAAAAAGGATTTTGAAAATCAAGTTAGACAGATGAAGGAAAAACTGGGAAGAGAGATGAGAGAGAAGAAAGAAAACCATGAAAAACGGGTAAATACCTTGCTAAAGGAGACCCAAAAAAATGCTGAAAAAAATAACACGTTGAAAAATAGGCTCACTCAATTGGCAAAAGAGGTTCAAAAAGCCAATGAGGGGAAGAATGCTTTCAAAAGCAGAATTAGACAATGGAAAAAGAGGTTCAAAAGCTCACTGAAGATAATAGTTCTCTCAAGATTAGAATGGAACAGATGGAGGCTAATGACTTTCTGAGAAACCAAGAAATCACAAAACAAAACCAAAAGAATGAAAGAATGGAAGACAATGTGAAATATCTCATGGGAAAAACAACTGACCTGGAAAATAGATCCAGGAGAGACAATTTAAAAATTATGGGACTACCTGAAAGCCATGATCAAAAAAAGAGCCTAGACATCATCTTTCATGAAATTATCAAGGAAAACTGCCCTGATATTCTAGAACCAGAAGGCAAAATAAGTATTCAAGGAATCCGCTGATCACCTCCTGAAAGGGATCCAAAAAGAGAAACTCTTAGGAACATTGTGGCCAAATTCCAGAATTTCCAGGTCAAAGAGAAAATATTGCAAGCAGCTAAAAACAAACAATTCCAGTATTGTGGAAATACAAGCAGGGTAACACAAGATCTAGCAGCTTCTACATTAAGGGATCGAAGGGAGTGGAATAGGATATTCCGGAAGTCAAAGGAACTATGACTAAAACCAAGAATCACCTACACAGAAAAACTGAGTATAATATTTCAGGGAATAAATGGTCTTTCAATGAAATAGAGGACTTTCAAATATTCTTGATGAAAAGACCAGAGCTGAAAAGAAAATTTGACTTTCAAACACAGCAATGAGAAGAAGCATGAAAAAGTGAACAGCAAAGAGAAGTCATAAGGGACTTACCAAAGGTGAACTGTTTACATTCCTACATGGAAAGACAATATTTGTAACTCTTAAAACTTTTCAGCATTGGGTAGTTGGTGGGATTACACACACACACATCCATACGCTCATGCACACACAAACACACACACACATACACATATGCACGCACACACAGAGACAGAGAGCACAGAATGAATTGAATAGGATGGGATCATATCTTAAAAAAATTAAGGTAAACCATGAGAGAGAAATATATTGAGAGGAGAGCAGGTGAAGTGGAATGGGGCAAATTATCTCTCATAGAAGAGGCAAGCAGGAGATTTTCTAGTGGAGGAAAAAAGAGAAGAGCTGAGAGAAAAAACATGAAGTTTACTCTCATCACATTCAACTGGAGGAATGAGTAAAATGCACACTCCTTTTGGTATGAAAACCTATCTTACAATACAGGAAAGTGAGGGGGAAGGAGATAAGCAGGGTTCGGGGGATGATGGAAGGGAGGGCATTAGGAGGAGGGAGCAATTTGAAGTCAACACTTGGGGAGGGACAGGATGAAAAGACAGAATAGAAACAATGGGGGGCAGGATAGGATGGAGGGAAATACACTTAGTCTTTCACAATACGACTATTATCGAAGTCATTTGCAAAACTACGCAGATATGGCCCATATTGAATTGCCTGCCTTCCCAAAGGGAATGGGTGGGGAGGGAGGGATGGGGAGAATTTGGAACTCAAAGTTTTGGGAACAACTGTTGAGTATTGTTGTTGCTACTAGGAAATAAGAAATACAGTTAAGGGTGAATAGAAAGTTATCTGGCCCTACAGGACAAAAGAGAGGATGGGGTCATGAGAGGGGAGGGATGATAGAAGAGAGGGCAGATTGGTGATAAGGGGAATGAGAATACTTGGTGTATTGGGGTGGGGAGAGGGGACAAATGGGGAGAAAATTTGGAAGCCAAAATTTTGTGAAAATGAATGTAAAAAGTTTAATAAAGAAATTTATTTAAAAAAAAAGAAGTAAGGCCTTGTCATCATGTGAGACAAGGCTGAAAAAGGAGACCATGTTAGATGGTGATATGAGTGATAGAAGATGAGGAAGAGGGGAGTAAAGGAAGCTCATGACAAATAAGCTCATGTTTTTCTATATAATATGAGGCAAGTTTCTCAGCTGAAAGAATGAAAGAAGAGGGGAAACCATGACCTGTTTGAAGAAAGTTAAAAAAATTTGGAAGAGTTACTGTAGAGAGTGAGATATAAAGTTCATAAGGAAGGTACAGTGGAATTGCCTAGCAGCAATGAGACTTCCACTGAGGTTATGCAGAGTAAATTTGTAGTGAACCCAGTCAAAATGATTGTGTGATTTTTTTTCATGTTTGTCCAGTAGCTCATGTATAGGAATGAAGGCAATGGATGGTGGGAGTGATCTAACACTGAGGTTTGTTAGGGCTGCAATTGGCAAAATGATATTATGTATTCAAGAGAAGAGGACAATGTAGATTTGAATTGGTTTACCAAAGGAATAAGATGGAGGAAAAGAGTGGTTAGTGCAGAGGAGGTGGCCTGTGTGGAAGAAAGAGGAGTCTAGGAATTGGAGGTCACAATTTATATAATGAATAGGATTTTGTAAAAGAAGTCAGAGAGATTAAAAGCCAATAAATTTTGATTGAAGGAAGGGCTTTCTGAATTAATGAATGTGGAGGCAGTACATTTCTGGCTGATGGCAAGGTGAAGGATATGTCCATTATTATGTGAGGCTGAGGTGGGATGAAGGAGTAGGTCTTGTGAAGTGAGTAGACTGGAGAATTAACTCATGGGGTGTTATGTAGATCAAATGAGATACTTGTAAAGCAGAATGCCTGGCACATACTAGTCACTTGATAAATGTTTGCTCCTCCTTTCTACCTCAAAAGTTATAAGATCATAGACAGGGATGGGGAAACTATAGTCAAGAGGCCTTCTGAGTCCTTTGTGTAATCTGAGTTGAAGCTATACAGAAGCAATCCTTTGATTAAGAGGATTTGTTCCATGATGTTTAGATTCAATCAAAGGGCCACACTTGAGGACATGGAAACATGTGGCCTCCAGGCTGCTACATCTTCCCACATCTTCCACTAAATGTCTCCCTTGCTCTAATTATACAGGATCACTTATGCTTCTTCCTTATAATCAGGTTCTACCACTCTCTCTCCTAACAAAATCTTAAATCTCAAAGAGAAAATTTGCCTAAACTACTCATGAAGAAAGATTACCATACTATTGAGAAAAAACCTAGCATTTCTTTACCAAGTAAGATACTTGCATCAAGGGGTTTCAGTATTGAGCCTACTGCTTCCAAAAAACAAGAACAGAACTGTGAAAACAGAAAGATAGGGATAAAAGCAAAATAGGATAGTGGTGTGGCTCATAGAATACTGAGCCTGGGCTCAGGAAAACCTGAGTTCAAATCTGGTCTCAGATACTTGCTAGCTATGGATCCCTGGGCAAGTCACTTAACTCTGTTGGCCTCAGCTTCCCATCCATAAAATGAACTGGCAAAAGAAATGACAGACCACTCCAACATCTTTGCCAAGAAAACCTTAAAGATATCTTGAAGGGTCAAACATGACCGAAAAATGATTGAACACCGTTATCCAAACCAATGTGAACCAAAACAAAAGAAAAACCTTCCTCCTGTGTTTGGACTGAAGTTGTACTTGCAGTAATGTACTCTCCCTATGAGGGGTATTGAGGAAGTGCTCAACCAAAAACCACCTCCCATTGTGAGAGATAAAGGGCAGATAAGGCTTCCATGAATAAACTGCCACATGCAGGAGCTAAGAAAAAAATAAGTTGATCATGGAGAAGGTGATTCCAATGTTAAATGAAATCTGCTTCCTAAGAATAAGACAAATTAAAATTCCAATGATATTAACTCAGTCTTGCACAGCTAAAAGTGAAGTGAATCGCCTGCTTAGTAGTCAAAGGAAATATACAGAGGGGTGATGTAAGTGTGGAGAATGTGATTAAATAATATATGTACTCTCATGGCAGTAGTATACCATCAACATAATAAAATTGTGGAGACAAACCAAAGGTCGCGTTCTCTTGACCAGCAGCATCAAACTCATATAGAAATGGATCTCTGAAGTTTCATGTTGAATTAGGAAGCCAAAATTATTTATGATGTATTGCATTTTTAATTATTTTAGTAAATATTTTCCAATTATGCTTCAATATTTTCTGACTGCAGTAGGAAAATTTGTGGATCTCTTGAAGGCTGTGAGTTTGATACTTCTACATTACATCTCTTTAAACAACATTAAAATAATGCTTAGGAGAATTTTAAGTACCATACTCCTATCTTTTCCTTCCTTCTCTAATGGTGTTTCCTACCCAGGGTATTAAAGGATAATCTCTTTCTTATTAATATTTTGTTTCAATCAAAAAATCCATAGATTTTTACCTAGACTTATCTTCCTACCTCCCTTTCTTTTAGAGAGGTCCACCTAAGGAGGCAGTACTGCTCAGGTTTGCTTAATTTCAAGAAGCCCTACACTGTGGTCAAACATATGCAGTATGTCTGCCCAGTTCTGAGTAATATAAAACAAAATAAAACAACAAAAAAACAAAAACTCAAGAGAAGGCTCAAAACAAACGGATGCTTCCAAACAGAAAGGATGACCTCCAAGGTATTCTGAAAGGGGGCAGGGATTGTTCAGCAGATCAGTACTACAACTTCTAATTCTTTCAGATAGCAACATCTGGAGTCTTTCTCTAGACAGGAAGAGGAAACTAGGCCCCAGAAGACCAAATCGTACAGTTTCTCACAAAATCCAATAGAAAACACATACAAAACTTCTGTTCTTACTATAAAGGGTGTCAAAATAGTTTTGAAGTAGGTGATCTTTGGCTATATCCCCCCAAATATGAAGTAAATAAACTAGTTCTGGCCCCTGTAACCTATAAAGGATGAAACAAGTTTCTAAAAGCAAGGATTTTTAGTTTCTGGTATGTGACTGTGTTTTTCCCTCCAGACGTTTGAGGGATCTCAGTGACTGGTGAAGGAAGTGGAATCTACAACTTTGTAAATTCAGAAAATCCAGACTGCTTCTAAATAACCTGTCTTTACAGATTTGAACTTATAGCAAGTACAGCATAGATACCCTAAGGTCCAAGAATTAACCTTCAGGACTGATACCAAGTGTCACTGACAGGGATTTGAAATTGGTTGGACAAATTTCTTCTGGGAATTTAACTAAATTTGGAGCCAACTATCCTAGGAGCAAGAGTATGCAATTTGCCCCAGAAGTGTCAGAGAGAGGGGGCACTCATACTAAGTCTTTGAGGTAAATATCCTTCTATAAAAACTAATTTGATATTAAGTGGTTAAATGGAACTTGAAGTACTACTCACTTCCCCCCCAACAGATGGGGAAAACTGTTAGTTGGAGTTTGACCTAATAGTAGTAGAGGAAAATGCTGCTACTACCACCACTATTCCTACTACTACTAGTCCCTCAGGTTACTCTGGAACACTGAGAGGTGGTGTAGACTATATAACCTTGACAGAATCAGAGAAAGCAGAAACGCTACATTATGGATCTTATTTTATGAATTTAAGAAACCTTATTCCAGAAGAATCCACAGATATCACAGTTCAGAACCTCCAATCTCCTCTTCCTTAATGTAACGTTTCTCCTGAAAGTGGCTATATTTTTTCCAAATAATCCTTGATCTCTTGAATCTGAATTCTCCCTTCCCCTGTGAGTCCTCTTAGGTATCTGGATATATATCCTCAGCGGATTAATTTTTACTACAATCCAGCTCTTCTGACATGCCTCCTCTTTCAAAACTTGAATTTCCCAGTACAACAAAATTAAACTAGGCTAAGAATCTAACACTCTTGCAGAGTCCTTCCCCAGGAATGAAGCACCTGCCACCTTCAATTTAGCTTTCAAAAATTCCTTGATTCTCTGTCTTCTAAACATCCCCAACTAGCCAGCTTCATTTAATTTTTTTTTTTTTTGTTATTTCAGTGGCTAGTTGTTCAAAAACAATTGGCTTCAGCTGCGGAACGGCGTAATGGGGAGTAGGGTTCAGTCCTTGTATCTTCTTTCATTATACTCAGTGGGCTAACTGCTCTGAATGTGGAGGGACTCTGCATCCATTCCAATGATGATTTCTCCCATAATGTCCACAATTCCTGTGCCACTGAATGAGAAGGATCAGTAGCAGAGACCCCCCAAAATCAGAGTATCTCCTCTTCATCATATCTCCTTTCCCCTTAGAAAGTTATAAATCCATAGTTAGTCTCAACACATCCTTCACAATATGCCAGATGTCTCAGTCCAGGTTCATACTATCCTGGGTTGAAAACTTAGAATTGAGAGAGAATGAGTCAATAAGGCAAAGAAACAAAAGAAAAGAAAAATAAAATATATGTATACAGCATGTAGATTATATGTATGTTCACATATGTTTGTCTAAATGAGTCTCATAGGCAGCAATGAAATCTCTGGAACCTTATCCAAACATCTTTAAGGAAGATTTTAATTCCTCTCTGAAATGAAATACAAGATTGAAGCAATGACCTGGCTTCCTTGGTCTCTTCAAAAAGAGAAAACCAGAGAAGAATTATATCAAACTGTTTCTCTTACAACTGCTAGTCTAAGGGATATTATTTCATTCTTGGGTTTAAGCTAAATGTCATCATCATCATGTTTTGATTATTTTTTTAATGCATGATCAGAAAAGGAGTTAAATCAATCATGAAGAGAGACAACAGTAGTCAAAGAATAGTCTCTGTGTTATATTGATATACATATAAGAAAAATGATCTGCTATTTTGAGCTTTTACTGTACTTGAGGTGGAAAATTCTTTGTTGCTAATACATTGCAATCAATTTACATTTATTGTAACTCTATATTTTTCTTGACATGGCCTAAAATTTTATTTTTATTAGACTCTAATATTCTATGATTTTTATTCAGTCAAAATAAGAAACAAGAGATTCAAAGGCTTAGAATATATGGATGGTTTGCAATCTGCACTGTTTGCAACTCCACACTGTTGGAGTAATTGAGATTATGAATCCATCAAGGTATAATAGCATAGGATTTTGCGTTGACTTCTGATAAATTTCATTTTACTATATATTCTTATCACTCTAGCCTGACAAGATTCTTTAAATCTTATCTCGGATATCATGAGTTCAAAAGTTTTCCCAAGTTCGTATCATATACAAAATTTAATACACAAGATATTTATGCCATAATTTAAAAGAAAAAGTCTGAGTGAAAAACCTTCCAAATTGATATACTAGATTATTAATTACTATTATTTAGCATCATCAATCAGTGCTGAAACCACTTAATTATCATATTTCTGTTCATCTTGTCAACAATAATAATACCAGAATCTTTTAATAATATTTTCCTAAAATCCAATTTTACTACCTATGTTTATAGAACCTTGAAAGCAAAAGGAAGAGCTTAATCTGAGGTAATCTGTTTTTTTCCCCCATTTATCAAGCACATTCTCCCTTTTACCCCACTTCTGAAGGAAAAAGAAACAAAAGAGAAAAAAAAATCCTTGATAGCAAATAAGAATAAATCAAAATAAATATTCATGTCGGCCACACCCAAAAATGAGTGTCTCATTCTGCATATAAATCATCAGCAATCTGTCATGAAATGGATAGTTTTCCTCCTTATAGGTTCTCTGAAATTATGGTTGATAACAGCTCTTAAATAATTCAGAATTGTTTATGCAATGTTAATAGTATCCTATCAAGTATTCTGATCCTGCTCACCTCACTGTGTATCAGTTTGCACAAGTCTTTCAATATTTCTATTTCTTTCCTTTATCATAACTCTTATTTCATCACATTCATATTTATTCAACTATTCATCAACTTATGGGTAGCCTGTTTATTTCCAGTTCTTTGTCATTATAAAAAGTGCTACTATAAATAATTTTGCACATGTAGAACTTTTTCTTCCTTTTATCTGTTTGAAGTATAAGTTTAATAATGTGTTAGAGGGTATGCACAAGTTAGTAACTTTGGGGGCAAAGTTCAAGGCTACTTTCTAGCATGTTTGTCCTTCATTGCCAAAGAAAACTATACCATCAGAGAAATGATGAGATGACTTGCACTTGACTTTGCTTTGAGTGAGGGAGGGCTGTGCAGGTCACCAGCCTCACTTCTCCTCCAGAGCCATCTGAATCCAGTGACCAGATATTCATCAGGATGACTAGAGATGACCCAGGATGAGGCAATTGAGGTTAAATGACTTGCCCAAGGTCACACAGCTAATGAGTATCAAGTGTCTGAGATGAGTTTTGAACTCAGGTCCTCCTGACTCCTGCACTGGTACTCTGTCCACCGCATCATCTCTGTAAGAGAGAAGGGGGAAAGGGAAAGTGTTCAGAAGAGTCTCCTCACCCTAGATTCACTCAAAACCATACCCAGACATATGTCTAAGTTGGCCATACTTCTCAGCACTGAACATCAACGGCTTCTTATTTAAACCAATACTTTGCTCCAAAATTCAGCGATTATTTTTAATGAAACTCTAAAGACGCAATATGCATCAGGAAAAAAAGAATAATACCAGATGAGATGATATTTTTTCTTGTGACTATCTTTTCTTTAATTCTTCATATTGTATCTTTTCATTTTAATCCCATCTTTCCTAAAGGTTTTTTTTTGTACTGTGAGTTTCAATAGATGTCATATATTAAATTACTAATTAAATTGTCTTCTTTTAACTTATTATTTTATAGTTTATCTGCTATGATATTTATATGATCTTATGACCTCTTTCTTTTCTCTGCCTCTTCAGTGTGGCTACATCAACTCCATGAAATTGTTTTTCCTTTTGTTCCTCTTGCTTATATCTTTCTATAAATGCTTTATAAAGTATCCAACTAATATTAAAATGTGTTACATATTGTAATAATATATGTAAAATATTACAAAGAATTTTCTCTTGTTCTTAAAAGAAAATTTTGGCATCAGTTGACTTACTTGAGCCTCGTTAGTGATACGAACCTTTGGACTCTCAGTGAGGAACACCAGTTGTCCAAGTGATTTTACTCATTTTTTGTTTCTTGCCCACCTTGCCTTTTTCCCCAGGAATATATATTCTCTATTTTTTGATAGTTTCTTTTCCAAACACAATTCATTCCTTGTATTATATTGTAGCCTATTTGTGCTCTTAAGTTGCTTTCAACAACATTGCTGGTTATCAGTCATTTTGATTCTATGCCTTTTTTTCAGTTCTATGCTATTACATGATTATGCCCCTATAGAATAACTGGGAGATTATTACACATTTTAAATATAAAAAATGAACTAACTAGCATTTTAATATGTATTTGTAACCAACAGGTCTGATAGACAATTTAAATAGAAAAAGCATCAAAAAGAAGGTGTCCTTCTGAACAAAGGGGTACATCAACACTACAATATTTGGTCAGGCATTGCCTTATTTTCAGATGGCTAGATCCCAGCCAGTAATACTCTTCCTTCAGCTAGTTACTTCAGTTGCAACAAAGCATCATCATCAGGCTTGATTCTTTAGTACATATGGCTGCTCTAATATTTTCACAACAATGGAGGAAATTGCATCTTCAGTTCACTCCCTCAACTATTTTTCTTATATTGGATAAATGGAGTGAAAGGTGAGAAGAACATGGAAACGTTCCCTAGCATTCTCACATCTCCCATGCCGGGCTGGCAGAGCCATCACTCAAAATCAAGCCCCTGGAATAGTGTAATAATGAATTAAAAGCATTGCTGAATAGTGTGATATTGATTGATAGCTCAGCCACCAACTTGCACTGAAAGAAAAAAAAAAGGAACCAGTATGGTCTCTGAGCCCTCTATATTTTTACATGCCCCATAAATATCTCTCAGAGTCCATTAGCTTAGAATTTGTACCTATAATGCCATCATGATACAAATGTCAAGAAAGGATCAAAAAACTCTGGGGCATTGATTGATGGGTCAGCTAGCCAGTGACATTGACAGAAAGGAGGCAGCATAATTTCCTGCTCCCTATACTTTTAAATGTCCAATAGCTATGTTTAAGAGTCCATTAATATGGAAATTTTGCTTATGACCCTATCTTTATACAGATGCCAGGACAGTATCAAAAATTATAAGATCCAGACATAGAATTTGTTAGTACTGAAATTATGTTGATTTTTTTTTTAATTGTTGGACCCAGCTTATACATGGATCGCAAGGAGTCATGTCTTTAAGATTATGTAGTTCATTTGAAATGAGATGAGGCCTCAGCACAGGATAATTATAATAAAAAAATACTCCCTTAAGGCTAGAGATTCAATCAGACTCCTTCTATAAGCAACAGTGACAGAAGGGTATTTAAAGTGATGCAGAATGGCATGCTGAAATAGAATAGTGAGCAGGGTGGACAGAGGTAATATTTTGAGTGAACACTGAAGTATAGCTTCAAGAACTATTGCAGATGTCAGTGAATTCCTAAGGGAATTTAAAAACACAATATCATCCTAAATGACCTGGCAGGGGAATATGGCAAAGCAGGGAAGATCATGGTCAAGTGCTTTCATTTCTCGGAGTCTCAGAAGGGAGAACCTTCATGTATAGGGAAAAATTAGAGGTTCCAGCAAGATCAAGGGTTCTTAAGCACATATGCACATGCATGTGTGTGTGTATGTGTGTGTGTGTTTATGTGTAATGGATCTCACTGACAATCTGCATATGAACTTCTCAGAATAATGCTTTAAAATCTATAAAATGGAATATATAAGATTACAAGGGAAGTTAATGATGTTGAAATGAAATAATAAAAATAGGTCATATACACTAGAGTAGGATATTTAGTTAAGTCATCGACAAGGTACTGTCACCTTCACAATTATTATAACTTCATGAGAGAAAATGTGATACAGTAGAAAAATGCTGACTCTGGAGTTTGCATCTCAACTCTGACACTGACTACTATATGATCAAGGGAAAGTCAATTAACTCTCCAAAACTCACTTCCTTCATCTTTGAAATGGACATAATACTTGCTCTGTCTCACTAGGTCATTGTAAACAAATTATTTCATGTACCTTAAAGTGCAATAGCAGTGTGAGTTATTGTGATCTTTTGGTTCCAACACTAAGTAAATAAATGACTAGACAGATGACAATAATAGATGACAAATTGATATACAGATAATAGACAGATGCAGATAGATGGATAGATAGATAAATAGATAGAAATGGATGAATAGATAGCTGTATGGATGGACCCTCTAAATATGTGCTATAACAAAATTCAGTCTTAATCCTGTGATTTTTTTCTTTTCAATTGCGCCCTCACATTTATGATTGTCATCACCATCAGTGACATCTCTGAACATGAAATATAATGACAAATCAATTGTAAAATAGATTATTTCACCAGTCATAATGATTTTAGCTTTCACAAAATATTTTAGTTATTTAAATTTTGGTTTGGGGTGTGCTTTTTTGGTTATCATTCCTGTCTTTTTTTGTATAAAATCAAGGTCTGTGATTCCAAAAGTGGGAAGAACTCCCAGGATGGAAATTTCATCTGTAATTTACATTGTTAAGGAGTTGCTTACAAGGTTAAGATAACTACATGACTTGTCAATGTTTAGACTACTCACATGGGCAAGAGATAGAACTGAAAGTTTGATCTGAGACCTGGCCATGAATCTACTGTGCCACAATGTTTCTGTATTTTAAGGATGAGGAAATGGAATTATTCCCTCTATTTTACTTTTCCTAATTTCATTTCTTTTTTCGTTTCTTTTTTCCCTCCTTGTCTAGTGAGTCACACTGGACTAGCTTAAGACATGCAAGATTGAAACGAGTGCTAGGAATGTTAATGAACCTGTTCTTTTTTTGTCCCATCCTTTTCCTATATGTGATAAGGCTCTTCCTCCATTCACTATGCCAGAATGCCCTTCTGAATTATGCTTACGCTTCCAGTACAGTCTCAGGAAGTTATTTAACAACTGAAAAAGCTTGACCTGTATAATAAGGTCAACAAAAGACAACTACTGATGTTTTATGACATTTCCAAAGTAAAATCCCTGATACCAATTTCAGGAAATGTTCTCTCTCCCCTCCCCCCATCAACCTATTTGGAATTTGAAGTCCTTTAAAAAATGAAAACTAAATCAGTTTTTTGTGCTAAATTCTGCTCAGAGCTAATTTTAAATCAGAATATAATCCAATGCCTCTAAATTCCAAACTTGGGAACTGAAGTGCTGACACAACTGGAAATAAGAATGTGGTTGTATAATCAACTGCAGACTACTAAAACACACACACACACACACACACACACACACACACACGCTTCTTGATTTTGTCATTGCCCAGATTGGCGCTCTGCTCTAGCAGCAAAAATTATTTCCCATCTTTGTACCTGCTGTTCTCCAGCTTGATGGGACTAATTACCCGAAACCAAAATAAATTTGTTCTTCAAATCACTTCATATTAGGTCCTCTTAAGGTAACCAAATCTCAACTGCTGGACTCAACACTTCTTTTAAATAATCCTAAATCTATGTTTTTTATCCCTGAATTCTGTTTATCCCCACAGTCCTCTAGCTCCAAATTAGCTAAATCACATAGTTTCCAGTCATGGTAACTTAAAGAATGCATTTGTTCCAGTGTAAGAGACTTACATTATTTTTTTAATTCTCAAAGTGTCATCCCATCGTAACCTCTCCACTTTCCACCTATTCAAGATGCATCAGTAGGGAACGGGGAAGCCTAAGTGATTTTTAGAGAAATAATAGGGAAAGTCAAGAGTAAAATCATTTAGGACAGAGAAGAACCACAAAGTCCTCTTCTAACCATGTCCATTAAGGATTGTTCACTTTCCACCTTTCTACCAGAAGCAGTTAGGTGGTTCAGCGGATAGAGGGCTGGGTCTAGAGTCAGGAAGTTGTTCAAATCTGGCATCAGACACTTACTAGCTGTGTGATCCTGGGCAAGTCACCTAACCTTATTTTTCTCAGTTTCCTCATCTGTAAAATAAGTGGGAGAAAAAACTAGCAAACCAGTGTAGTGTCTTCTCCAAGAAAACGCTATGGACAGTACTCTGGTCCATGGGGTCATGAGCAGTTCTGAAAGACTAAACAATAACAACATTCTGCTGCTAGTGCTGCACTTAGTGCTACACAGAACAATTTATCCGCTCTTGATCTTCACTGGCCATTTCTATTCCAAAGTGAACATAGACTTATGATGAATGAGGACATTATCGTTGGATATTACAGCCAGCTTCACCTAAGCAAACCCCTTTGCCAAGATCTCACAAAGGTCTGGGAGGTGTGAGTATTGATTATTCAGAGAACTCTTTATTTATTACCTTCTATCCATTTATCCCAAGTGCCAAGGAAACTTTTACTCATAAAATATAGGTACAGCAACTAGATCTCTGATATCCTTGCTTTAGGAATTTCTCTGATAAGGAAGTCGCCTCTCTCTTATCAACAAAAGTTAGCATGTTCTCTGAAACATAGAATCTTGAAAATCTTCTTGTATAGTCACAATGTCATAGAATCGTAGGTAAAAGAATGGAAGGTACCAAGAAAGCTATCTAGTATATTCATATCATTTTACATATTATGAGACTGAATTCTTACTATGAAACCTCTAACTTATTCCATCACAAAATTCCCTCTGATAATAACTCTATCACAGAATTCTGTGGTGGTTCAGAGACCTAACCAAGAGTACATGGATAGTCTAAGTCACAGGTGATGTTTAAACCCAGATCCTTGACATCTAGAGTAAATGTCCTTTGCACCTATCCAATGCCATACAGCCAATACATGTCAGAAATGGGAATTGAACTCAGGCCTTCCTGGCTTCAAAGTCAGCTAACTACACACCATGCCATATATAATATCTATTCTTAAAAGGTAAAGTCATACAATTAGAATGATTGGAAAATACTTTTGAATTGTATATTATACATTAATTCCAGGATTCATGTAATAGATAGATTGACTTGGTTGCAATATAATAATCTCTTTTTTTACTGGTCACCAATCATTTGATTATCCAAATACACTAGCGATTTCTTATAAATGTCATGATGATTACTTAAAAACATGCCAATTTAATCAATCTCCCACTTAATAATAATGATTTGGAGTAAAAAAAGAATGGGTTCAAATTTCTATTCCACATTTTCCTACATGATTGATGTTAGGCAGATCATTTGATTTCTGTATCTCAGCTTCCTCACGTGAATCACAACTGACCCTCACATGTGGGTCCTCTTGTTAAGCCAACCCATTGTATCACCATTACAAAATCAGATGATTGTAGAGTTGGAAGAGACTGACCTGAGAAAGACTCCCCCCTCCCCCACAGAGTTATATGGTAGCCTCAGCTTGAAAACTTCAGAAACTCACTCTTTTCTAAACTTGACCTTGTGGATGTGTCTAACTATTAGGGAAAAAATGTTCCTGACATCAATCCCAATTTTACCTCTACGAAATTTCTAAACATTGCTTCTGATTCTGCCAACTGAAACAAAGGACTAGATGAATCTATTCCCTCTTCCATAAGACAACCCTTAAAATATTAGAATACAGATTTAATGTTCTTGCTTAGCCCTTTAATCTTTAGACTAAACACCATTAGTACTTTCAATTGATCCTCATATGGCATAGACTTGTGGCCTTGGACTTTTTGGATTGTCCTCCACTGGACATTTTCTAGCTTATCTTCACCATAAAGTATTACACCCAGAATTTAAAAAAAAAGCTCTAGAAATATTTTAACAAGTCATACGATGGAGTGTCTATCACCGCTTTGTTGTTAGAAATTATTCCTCTCTGTGTAGTCCAAGATTGTCTTAAGCCATTTTTGCCTTCTATGTCACATCATTGACTTATTTTATTAGTAGCTACTCAAAGCATAGCTCATGAAACTGAACAGAAGTCTACTTTTGTTGTTAAGTGAGAAGACACCATCAGATGATTGGTCAAATAGTACAGTAAAAAAAAAAAAAGGAGAATTTCCCCATGCACACATGGGATACATTTTTATGTAAGTTACCAAAATGTCAGTGAAGGAGAACACACACACACATGCACACACACACACACACACACACACACACACGTACATCTTCTATTCAGTTATCCATCTCTGATTTCTTACAGAAGTTCCAGCCTTACACATTTCAAATTGCCTATTAAACATGTTGAACTCTATGACCAGCAGGTATATTAAACTAAAAAAGCCCAAAATTGAACTCGTTACCTTTCTCCTTAAGTCTTCCCCCCTTTCTAACTTTACTATTGCTATTGAGGGCACCACCGTTCTACCAGTCACCCAGGCTCTGAACCTTGGTGTCATCCTCAGATCCTTACTTTCTATATCTCATCATCTCCTCATCCATATGAACTACACTGTAGTTTATACTTCCAAGCTAAACCAAATTCCATGTCCAATAAACTCATTTCCAATAAGTGATTCTACCTTGCTATCATCACTTGTATATGGCCCTTCTCTCCTCTGACATTTTCATCACTCTGGTATGTATCCTTATCATCAAACACCTGAAGTATTACATCAGGCTTTTGGGTAATCTCCTTGCCTCAAATCCCTCCTCAAACTATTTCATTCTCTACTCAGCTGTTTTACTAATCTTCCTAAAGTTCAAGCATGACCATACTACTCCCCAGTTCAATAAAGTTCACTGACTCCCTATTACCTCCTGGATCAAATAAAAAGTCCTCTATCATTCAAAACCCTTTATAACCTCACTCCCTCCTGTCATTCCAGAATTCTACCTTATTTCATCACAAAATACTCTGTGATACAGTAACTATCAGAATCCTGTATATATCTTGCACATCACTGTTTTCACTGGGTCTCTTACATTAAAGTATTACCACCTTAATAGTAGGGAAGTTTTATGCTTTTTTGTTTGGCATTTTTCCATATCTTTATTACTTAACACAGTGTCTAACACACAGTAGGTGCTTAATAAATGCTCGTTGATTTAGTTTAGCTTTGAAAGTCTTTCATGTCTCCAAGAGGTAATGAGTCGACAAATTAAATTAATTATTAAATATTAAGCACAAAGAATTCCTTGGAATTTGTCTAAATAGTACAATGATTTATACAACTGTAAGAAATGGAGCTGTTTAGAGCTGTTTCAGGATGATCTCAGGTACAAACTTGTATTTGTGACTGAGTCTTTCAACTGAAATATTCAGTCTAATAAACTATATAACATTTGCCACAGCCCCTCCTCACTCAAAACAAAGTCAAATGCAAGTCATGTCATTATTTCTCTAATGGCATGGTCTTCTTTGGCAACGAAGGATGAATGACACACACACACACACACACACACACACACACACATTTACTTGACCAAATTTACCTTTCCCAAAGCTATATACACTTTAACAAGTATACAGTTTCACATCATAGCCACTGCTATGTGATAAAACTATGACCATAAAATTCTGCCTCCTACCCAGAGGATCTGTTTTGGGGTGGCCTCTTATTTAAAAGATTCTAATGGGAAAGATACCACATAAAGAAAAGAAAGAAAAAGGGAGAGAAGAGAAGAAGGATGACTTCTGTTTGCTTCCAGTGAATAGAAATAAATGTCAGTTTACCTCACCTCTGAATTACAGTCATCCAATCTCTAATAAAGATTATATATATATATATATATATTATATATATATTATATATATATATATATAAAGATAATTGCCACAGAAGGAAGAAACTACTCTTGATCTTGAGGCAACACGTGTGTTATCTGCTCAAGTTCTCAAGAAGCATGTCACAGGACATCAGATCTCTTCAGGAAACAGTCAGCATAAATAAGAACCACTCACAGTCACAAAGAGAACGACGTTCAGATGCTGCAACTCCTGTACATACCCTACTCTGCTATAATAAGCTCTTGTCTGCCCTTGCCTCAATCCTTCTCTAAGCACTTTAAAGTTCTGTATCAGTAGTATAATGTGGGATCACTTAGAAACAACAATACAAACCTTGCTCTTTCCTTCCAGTGAGCTGAGAACAGGCATTGCAATGTGGGAAAGTACAAAATAAATTTCCCTGGACTACATTTTATAACTTTTGCCTTAGTATTCCTAACCCAATCCTGACCTTAACTTCACTCTACATTTTCAGTTGGTTACAAAATACTTTTGGGTAAAATAATTTGATCCCTGGATGATGAAGGACAAATTAGAACGTCTATTATGTTCCCCCTATTTACCTGGCTTAGAAGGTCTTGGCATTTGTCCAGCACTCTTGGAATTTCATGTCTTTAGGGATCTGAGGCATCACTGCACTCAATGGCTGCCTGCCAAAATGGAAGATAGAAAGCTAGCCAAGATGATTTTTAAATGCTCCCCACAGAGCACTATCTCTTTTCTATGTTGTTCAGGTCACCTATCCAGCAACTGATTCTGGTCAGAAATATTATATTCAGCAGATAACACTCCTCTATTAAAATCTAAGAATAGAAATTTTAAAAAATAACACTTAAATTAAAATATTATAAAAAATCCATCCAGAATGTGAGCAACTGGATAAACTAGAAAGTCTAATGTGAGAAAAATACTTTGACCTAACAAGTTAAAATAATTGATAGTTGGAACCAAACAAAAAATTAATCTATTTGGATATACTTTGGAAGAAAGAAAGAAGGAAGGAAGGAAGGAAGGAAGGAAGGAAGGAAGGAACGAAGGAAAGAAGAAAGAAGGAAAGAAAGAAAGAAAGAAAGAAAGAAAGAAAGAAAGAAAGAAAGAAAGAAAGAAAGAAGAAAAGAAGGAAAGAAAGAAGGAAAGAAGGAAAGAAAGAAGGAAAGAAGGAAAGAAGAAAAGAAGGAAAGAAGGAAAGAAGAAAAGAAGGAAAGAAGGAAGCAAAAAGGCAAGAAAGAAAGAAAGAAAGAAAGAAAGAAGGAAGGAAGGAAGGAAGAAGGAAGGAAAGGAAGGAAGGAAGGAAGGAAGGAAGGAAAGAAGGAAAAAAAAAGAAAAGAAAGGAGGGAGGAAGGAAAGACAAAAAACACCCGCCATCACCCGCCATTGTATCAACAACAGAGAGGAGAGAGAGAGAGAGAGAGAGAGAGAGAGAGAGAGAGAGAGAGAGAGAGAGAGAGAGAGAGAGAGAGAGAGAGAGAAGAAAAATATACAGGAATGTAAATGTATATTGAGGGAGGGAGTAGATTCCAACTGTATATTAAGGAGACGAGATAAATATCAGCAACAAGCAGATTGATATAGTCATTGAACTATGTTACAAAGTAATCAAGCAGGAAGAAGAAACAAATGAAGAACATGGCATGGAAGAACGTTAGAATAGTGTTTGAATAGATGAATATTTTCTAAAACTCATTTTCTGCCCAAAGTGGGAACACTGCTTAATTCCTGACTTGCCATAATGATAACTCCATCCCTCCAAAAAGTAGGGAACTGTTAGTAATTGATACCAAAAGAGCCAATGATAGAAGGGTCCAACATTCAGAGAAATATTATATCTAACATTTTTGCTGTAGGAAAGAACTAGGAGAGTTGGGAAAGTGTTAAACAAATTGCTGTATAGGAATGAAATGGACTATTATTTCATTGTAAGAAATATGAATAAATATAAATGCCAGGAACGCATGGGAAGACATATAAAGTGCTGAAAATTCAATTAAGCAGAACCATGAAAACCATTTACACAATGATTATATCATAAATGGAAAGAACCACCACAAAAACAGAAAATAAAAATCAAAGAATGTTTTATAAATCTGTAGTTATGAAGGTAGGTTGGTATGTGTCTATGTATGTATTGCGTATATTTATAATATACACACATATGTGTGTAAACATATGCACATATGTATGTAATGAAATTCAAGCAAGTATGAACTAACATTTTAGGAAAAACAATACTTTCATATGCATATATATTTATATACATAAATTTATACATAATTTATACATAAATATTTATATGTAAAAATTTATACATAAATATTACATATACAGATATATAACAAAAGCTTCATTTTTTAGACTTTATCTGAGCCCTTCAAAACTTGCTCCCTACCTTTCCTCACCTCTATTCCAGAAAGCAAGATGGAAAGATAACTTTTCCCCAAAGTTCCAAACTTTTTCATGCAAGCAAAAGCCATTTCCTTTTTCTAAGAAAGAATCATATTCATATCCAAAATAGTGGTTTCTCTTCTTGATCACTTTCATATAATATGTTTATAGTGCATATGCATACACATGTGCATGGATACATAAAGCATATGCATGTGTATATGTATGCATGTGTATACATGTATATACATGCATGTATGCATGTGTATGAATGTTTAAATGTGAAAATATGTTTATGTGTGTACACACATAGTAATGCATAGAGTATGTCTGTGTGTGTGTTTGTGTATTTTTTCTTTGGTATTTCCTCTAGCACCTCAAATATGTTGTGCGCAGTAAGCGTTGATTCTTGGTAAGTTGTATTATGAGAATTATGAGAAATATGAGAATACATGTATGTCACTCTAAGACCAGTTTTAAAATAAAAATGAAAAATCTATGATAGTTAATAGAATTTACCTTTGTGCCAGTGTCACGAGGAATGACAGATGATTAAATTAAACGACCTCCTTAGTTTTAGAACTATAAAGCACTTTGGTACATACACACTTTTGATGCTTGAGTTCAAACAATAGCAAGCCTGACAGTTTGGAAGAAAGAAAACTATACCTAGAGACCCACTTCTACACTGTAGTTCTGAATCTTAATGATTTTGTGGCCATGGGCAAATGACTAAACCACTTGTAGTTTCCTCAGTTATAAACAGTCGGTAACCATACTTGTGTTACCTACTTCACAGGGGCATCTCTGAGGAAAGAACTTCATAAATCTTAAAATGCTATGGAAATTGGGATGGTGATCACCTCAAGACAGACAACTTAGGAGAGTTTTAATCAGAGGAAGATTATCAGAGCTTTGTCCAGGAGACTGAAATTTAGAGGATGCTAACCACTTGCCATCCTTCAGAAGCTAAAAATGACTGAGCTTAGGCTCTAATTAGCAGGAATGATGATTTAAAACAGCAAATGGCCAGATGGTTTGTTTATATCCCATGTGAGTTCCTTCCTAACACATCCCCATTTCTTGAACTGAATTTATATTTGTGACACCAGTTTCTGAAGTCTCTTCTCAGAGGGCCCACTGTCTTGAATTCCTTCTCCCTAATACAAGGCAATGAATGATTGACCTCTCCCCTTCACATCCAAGCATAGCAGCTTCCAACTGTATGTGTTAGAAACTTGTTTGGAGGGCAGGTTTCATACTGCCTGCTTTGTGTCATTTAATCCTGCTTCAAAAGTTTCCAAAATTGCTGATCATGAATCTGACTAATAACATACTTAATATTAGACAGATGAAAATCTCAATTGTACACTTATTTTCTACATCTCTTACTATCTATTTCCCATAGTCCACAAATGAATGCTTTATTCTTATTTAGTCTATTAATTTCCTTTGTGTGGAATAGAAGAAGGAACAGTGCCTGGCGGGAGGTCTGACAAGATTGTTATGACTCATTTTCTCTGTGCCCAAGGAACCTAAACAGTTGGACAGTTTGTGATAAATTAGTGAAGTAATGAATGAAAACTCAGGGTTCTATGTTGTGGGAATTCAGTGTGCAGTGCAGTCCTGCTGGTGGGACTCACAGCAGTCCTTTACAAATGCTTTAGGCTGTATTTGTGAGGTGCTACCAGATAAACTGCTTTGACAGAAATGATGGATTAATTTAGTAAAACAACTGATTTGACTGAATTTTTTCACTGACTGGTTTCTTGAACTGACTTAAACGATTGCATTATTTTGTTGTCATGAAAGCAATCCTTTGGGGAAACTGAGAGTAAAGCAGAATAAAAATAAATTTATAGTAACTATCATATTTCACCTGCTAACACCGACAATTTCACTCTATGTACAAGCTCCAAGAACTTTCTAGGAAAGAACCTCATTGAGATAAGCAGTAAAATTATTGTGTGTACAATTCTTAGGATCATATGACTTGGAGAGGGAAGAAATCCTTAGAGGGATTTCTAGTTCAACCTCTTCCATTTCAGATGAGAAAACAGAGGTCCAGCAGGCAGCAATAACTTGCCTGAGATAATAAGTGGCAGAGCCAAGATTAAAATCAACTCTTATTCCAAGTTCAGTGTTCTTTTCACTGTGCAATAGGATGTCTTTGGTACATTGCTTAATTGTTCCGTAATTATATAGTTAGGACTAAAATGCTTGTTTGGCATCCCATTCAATTTGATGCCAAATTTTTATTTATATCAATTTAAAGGACCAAAATAACATAAGAACTGGAAAATAACTTTCATGATACGATTTAATCAGCAATGAAAGAAAAATTAATGATCCCTTCCCATCTCCACATCTTACTCTCTTCTTCTTCTCCCCTTCCCTCCTCACCTTTCCTTTTCTTCTCTCCCCATCTACTAATCTACTATCTGTTTTCCTCTCCTAGTCTCGTGGATTTTAAAATTTATTGATCCCACCCTCTCACAGTCATTGTTTAAAAAATATGCAAACACAAAATAGGAAATCAGAAACCCTGGTACCAAAATGTCACCAAGCTGGTACTTTAGCAATTTTCCTGTCTTTCTAACAACAGAAATAGAGGAAGGTACAGAATACTAATAATAACATACGGATTTTATTTTTAAATTATGGATTAAAAAGACTAGAGACAGAAAAGAACAAAGAATAAATTCCACAATATGAAGGTGTTTTTATTTGTTTTGTTGTCTGATTTTACCTGGCAGGTGAGAGAATTTCAAAGTTTCTTTTGTAAAACCTATTGGAGATCAGAGGATCATACTACAGAAGAAGGGAAGGAA
Organism: Bettongia penicillata ogilbyi; assembly: GCA_023548195.1. Lineage (NCBI taxonomy): Eukaryota > Metazoa > Chordata > Mammalia > Diprotodontia > Potoroidae > Bettongia > Bettongia penicillata. The sequence goes on from JAJHZJ010000343.1 coordinate 423,066, forward strand.
TAAACACTTATTAAGGACCTGCTATGAGCCAGTTACTGTGCTAAGTACTTTACAAATGCTATTTTCATTAGGTTGTAGATACGAAGCTGGAAGCAAACAGATAGCATCGGATATTTACTTCTCATTTTACAGATGAAGAAAGAGAGGTGCAGAGCCACTAAGTGACTTATACATCATAATACATAATACAACTAGTAATTCTCTGTGAAGGGGTTTTAACCCAGGTCTTCCAGACTCCAATCTAATTAAGCAAAAACATAACCTAAATTGTAAGATTTATGATTCAGAGTATTTAAATAATTTTAGTCAATTAGTGAAATTAATTTTGATATTAAATAAATAAGAACATTTAAATAATTCATTTCTTTCCAAAGAATTTTCTTTCTTTGGATATTTCTCAGAGTAATAATGCTGGCATATACTGAAAGGTTAGGCTTTAAGGAGAGCACAGTGATTCTCAAACATGTAACTTGCATTCATTGCCTCTTAATTCAGCGAAACTGGAAAAGACGAATAAAAACAGTCTCATAGTTTTTTAGGGGAAGAAATTAGTGTTTGAAAAATAGCAAAGCACAGATTAGAGCTATAATTTCTATTAAAAAGCATCTACAAATTATCCAGCCTCATTTTTCTCAAGCATGTAGGAAGATGGAATTACAAAATTGCAGAGAAAACAAAATCTTTAGCTTGTGAACAAGGTCATTCCAAAAGAGTCTGTTCCTTAAAAAATGGGAGACAATGATTACTGTTTCTCTTAAATACAAAAGTCATTGTACAATGCAATTCTAATGTTCTCATCTACTAAGAATAGTATTCTGCCATTCACTTAATTTTTGTGAAACTTCATGGAAGTTTTTGAAGACTAGAATAAGTTCAATTTAGAGGACAGTTTAGAGGTATCTAGATTGCATAATGGATAGTGTGACCCTGGCCAAGCCACCTAATTTTTACCTGCTTCATTTTCCTCAAATATAAAATTGTAATACCTGCAACAGATGGTTGTTGTGTGGATCAAATGAGATTTTACATATCTATCTACACATATCAGACTTTTGGTAAGTAGAATTCATTTAGGAAAAGAATTGGAAACTGAGCCGAGATGGCAGAGTAAGGAAGCATATAGCCTAGTCCTTCAAACATTCTGCTCTAACTGATTTAAAAAAAAAACCTCCTCAAATCAAAATCAAAAGCAGCATAAACAACAAATGTCAGTGAGACGTTTTTCAAGCCCAAGACAACTTACAATTTCAAAAGGAGAGGTCTATATCACTGGCATAGGAGCTTGTCTGTAACTCAGTCTTGCAGTGACTCCAGCTGTAGGTACTGGAGACTTAAGCTGTACTATGCGTACTCATTGCCAGAAATAGTAAGAGGATTGAACATCTGGTCAGAAAGAGATTATAGGGAACACTTATACTACCTCTGCGCACAGGATGAGGCACCATTTGGCTACTCCATTACCCATTACTCGGTTCTGGCTCATAGTTCCAGAGTTGAGAGTAGTACTTGGGGTCAGCCACAGGGGAGGGAAACCCATGTGATATGTATGGGCATAGTCACAGTTTCATGGAGGAGACAAACTGTAATTGCCAGAGACCAGGGATATTACTTAGATAAGGACCAGAGCACAGATAAGGAGACTACACCTCACTATATTGGAAGCACTAAAATCTTATAGGACCCCAACCACACCAATACCACCAGAACTAGCTACGAAAACAGCAGGAAAAATATGTCTGAAACTTGAGGCAGTGACCTTCCACAAGACTCACCTTTAGCTCCCAGGTCAAAAAGAAAATATTAAATGTAGTTAGGAAGAAATCATTTAAATATCATGAAGCCACAGTCAGAATTTATACAAGATTTACCTGTCGCCATTTGGGATATATGGGATTTCAGGGAAGACTTGTCCCACTGGTGTGAGAGCTGCTGAGTCCTTTTCTTCAAGGTTGCTTTCCACCTTTGGTATCCAACTCTCAACTCTGGCTCCAAGAAGCTCTAGCATCCATAGCCACAACCTAGTAAACCACTTTAGCAGATGGACTAAACAAGGTTAAGGGAAACAAAGGGTCCACAAAGCCAATAGTGAGTTAGGAAGGTGTTTACCCCAAGCATGTGAAGATTTCCCTCAGTGGAAGAGGTGAGTGTGAATAATTTATTCCAAGGGGCTATGAAGGTGTTGAAGCAGGTACTATGGAGTGCTTAGAGATTGGCTGGATATTGAAGATGCCAAGGATCATCCATTGTATAACAAGCCATTGCCATTCATCTTGGTTTTTGTCTTATCATTGGACTTCAATGACTCTTGTAAGAGAGAATGAGGCCACCAACTTTGTGCAACTCAGCCTCACGTTTTTTCCAATTTATGCATTATCCTTTTGCTTACCTTAAAGTTTAGTGGTGATGGGCAAGTGATGAAGCAACAGGAACGGTAGTCACAACCCAGCACAACTTCCAGTGTGAAGACACAGGATCATATTATCACTGGAAAAAAAGTAGCAGTGGAAATAGGCAGTCCCCTGGGGGTCTACACAGCCTTTTTTAAGGACCACATTGCTCTAAAAATTGTCTACTTCACCTAACGTAAGTGGCCTACTTACTGTAGTTACACTATATAGCCGTGTTTTGGGACACACACACAAAAAAAAACACACACAAAATCTTTTATGAAGATGATTCCACTTGCTACTGGTACGTGGAATGTATTCATGCATTTTAGTACAACACAAGATCCAGCAAGATCTAAAAGACAAATAGTTCTTGCTGTGATAGAACTCAGCAGCTATTACATCTAAATAATAGCCCCGAGTGAAAAGAGGTTGCCAAATGAAGCCTACTTACTGAACTCAGAGCTGGATAGACATTTTTCTGGAGTAGTGACAAGATAAGGAATAACGAAGCTGATATAAGCTTCACAATCAAACTCAGTATAGTCAATAAGCTTGTATGCCTACCAAAAAAAGAGAAGGACAGGTTCACATCAATGAGACTGCCAATTGCAAACAAGTGGAATGCCCCATCATCAGTGCATTTGCTTCCCCCATAATAAATTCTGATGAGGTCAAAGAAAAATGTTATGAAGACAGAAAGACTTTCATGATGAATGTGCCAAAAGAATATAAGCTTGTAATTCTGGGAGACTTTAATGACAGAGTAAGTAGACAGGGCAGGGAGTTATTGGGAGGAATGGAGTTAGAAACAGCAACACCAATGGTCATTTACTATTGAAGACTTATGTGTCTTATGACCTTCCCATCAACAACCCTGTCTTCTTCTTACCCAATCACAATGAAACATCACGGATGCATCATCTCAGCAAGCACTGGCATTTAATAGACAATGTCAGTATCAGATGAAGAGGCAAAGGATGTGAGAGTAATGAGGTGATGAGTGTTGCAGAACGCTGGACTATACACAGATTTATCCTCTCCAAGCTAAACATTTACATTCAACAAAAGCAGAGATTCCAAAGCAAGAAGGCTACCAGACGACTTAAAGTCAATGGATTAGGGTATTCCTCTGTGCATGAACAGTTTGTTGCTAATTTGAAGGTAAAGTTGAGTCAACACATAGTTAGCCACAGTGGAGCAGAAAAGGAGTTGTAACTTTCAGAGATTTGGATTATAGCAACACATTTAGTAATATGGGTCAGAACACTAACAAACACTAAGATTAGTTTGACAAAAATGATGAGGAAAGTCTGAAGTTGGTAAACAAACAAACAAACAAAAAAACAAGAATCTACAGGGTTTCCCAGCAGAACAGTGTGTCCATCCCTAAGAAGGCAGTGTTTAATTTTATTAAAATAAAGTACAAGTAAAGGTTAGAGATATGCAGGATTCTTGGCTCAGTAAGAAGGCAAGTGAAATTCAGTTTTATACTGATAATAAAAATTCAAAGCATTTTCATAATGCCCTAAGGGCTCTCTCTGGTCCAAAGACCTATGGTCCATCTTAACTACTTTGTGCTGATAAAACCACATTGATTAGTGATAAGGACATGATCTTGAAGAGTTGAGTTGAACACTTTCATAGAATTTTCAACAGACTGTTATCAACTAATGCTGAAGTCACTGATTATATGCCTCAGATTGAAGTCAATCCCTTTCTAGCTGAACTTCCACCTGAAAAAGTGGTTTTGAATGCCAATAGGCTCCTCTCCTGTGGCAAAGTAATAATTCCATTCTAGCTGAGATTTACAAGGACGGGGGTCCACTGTTCATCAACTGAAATCTTCTGGATTACATAGCAAGAGCAGGTTATTTCCCAGGAGTTCAAGGCTGCTTCCAGTGATCATCTCTATAAAGGAGAAGAAAATAGGTTATTCTGTGACAATCATAAAAGAGTCTCTCTCATATTCATTGCTGTCAGGATTTTTGTCAAAGTGTTCCTTAATAAACTAATCATTCAACTAGAAGATAGTCATCTACCTGAGAGCCAGTGTGGCTTCACAAAGGGGTGAGGAATTGGTTGGCATGATGTTTGCTGCCAAACAAATCCAAGAGAAATGCCAGAAGAACAAAGGTCTATATACAATATTTGTCTATCTGACAAAGGGCTTTGAAACTGTCAGTCATGAGGGTTTGTGGAAGATCATGGCAAAATTTAGTTGCCTAGAGGAGTTCATAAGTATTGTACACCGGTTTCACAATGGCATGCTTACCTAGGGTCTTGATAATGGATGATGCTCTTGTATTTTTCCAGTAAACAATGGACTGTAGCAAGGCTGTGTGCTTGCTCCCCTGTTTCTAGGATGATGTTTTCAGCAATATTTTGGATGCCTTCAATGAGAATAAGACAATAACAAGGTCAGATACCACCCTGATGTTAAATTATTTAACTTGAAAAGACTATAAATCAAAACGAAAGTTCAGAGAGAGTTGGTGCATAACATGTTTTGTTTGCAGATAATTGTGCACTCAATACAGCCTCTTGGGTTAAGATAAAACCAAGTATGAATAGATTCTTCAATACTTGTGCTGCTTTTGACCTGAGAATCAACTCCAAGGAAACTGAGACTTAAGAGAGGAATAAAAATATAAAAATGAGTGACAAATCACAAAGAACTTAATAGGTTGTTTACTTTCTCAAATCAGAAGAGGATACATGTAACATTTAAAAACTTTATCATCATTATGAAAGCTAGAAGGAATTTACTTATACAGAAGGCACAGGTGAGAGTCTGTTACATTGGGAAAATCTCAAAATTAAAATAGAAAACTAATGAAGAAGGAAGTACTAGTCAAGTGAAGAAGGATTGGAAACTTATCTCACCTAAAAGAGGCATACAAGGAAGAGTTTTTATAATGGAGGGGAAATGAGGGGAGAGAGCAACTCTTAAAAGTCACTCTCATCTAAACTGGATCAAAATCTATACATGCTCAATTGGATATGGAAATTCATTTTACTCAACAAGGACCAAGAATATTTGAAGGGAAGTGGCTTAGGGAAGGAGGTAATAAGAGAGAAACCATATTAAGAAAGGCAGTGGTCCAAAGGAAAACAGACTTTTGAGGAGGGATAGGGTAAAAAAACAAGACAGGATAAAAAAGAAGAGAATTAGAAAGAAGGAAATGCATTGCTAGCAATTATAACTGTGAATGTGAACAGGAAAACTCAACCCCATAAAGAACACAAAAGGAGATGGCAAAATGGACTACAGACCATAATCCAACAATATGTAATTTATAAGCAACAAACTTCAAACAGAAAGAAAAACAGCATTTAAATAAGGTACTGAAGCAGAATCTCTTATGCTATAGCTGAAATTAAAAAAAAAAAAAACAAGAGTAGAAATTGTGATCTCAGATAGAACAGAAGAGAAATGTTTTCGCTGTTGTTTTTCAGTTGTGACTGACACTTTGTGACACTCCATTTCCCCCCTCCCTAAGATATTGGAATGATTTTCCATTTCCTTCTTCAGCTCATTTTACAGGTGACAAAGCTGAGACACACAAGGTTAAGTGACTTGCATAGTCACACAGCTAGTAAGTGTCTGAGGCCAGATTTTAACTCAGGTCTTCCTGACTCCAGGCCCAGAATTCTATCCGATACTTGGTAAATGATTGGTTAATTTAATTTAAAAAAAAAAGAAGGAAGAAAACCAAATTACTTCTCTCAAAAATGAGATGAATGAATATACCACCATGGAAGGTCAAATTAAAGTAGATGTTAGGAACTATTTTGACAAATTTTATGACAATAAATTGACAATCTTAATGAAATGAATGGATATTTTTAAAAATATGTATGAATTTTGCAGATTACCAGAATAGGAAACAGAATATTTTTTATATAAACTTATTTATTTAACTTTTTACATTCAATTTCATAAAATTTTGAGTTCCAAATTTTCTCCCCATTTACCCCCTCCCACCACCCCAATACACCAAGCATTCTCATTTTCCCTATTACCAATCTGACCTCTCTTCTATCATCCCTCCCTTCCCTTGTCCCCATCTTCTATTTTGTCTTGTAGGGCCAGATGACTTTCTATTCCCCATTAACTGTATTTCTTATTTCCTAGAAGCAAGAACAATACTCTACAGTTGTTCCTAAAACTTTGAGTTCCAAATTCTCCCCATCCCTCCCTCCCCGCCCATTCCCTTTGGGAAGTCAGGCAATTCAATATAGGCCCTATCTGTGTAGTTTTGCAAATGACTTTGATAACAGTTGTGTTGTGTAAGACTAACTGTATTTCCTTCCATCCTATCCTGCCTCCCATTGTTTCTATTCTGACTTTTGATCCTGTCCCTCCCCAAGTGTTCACTTCAAATTGCTCCCTTCTAGCATTGCCCTCCCTTCTATCATCCCTCCCTCCCTGCTTATCTCCTTCTCCCCCACTTTCCTGTACTGCAATATAGGTTCTCATACCAAAATGTATGTGCATTTTACTCCTTCCTTTAGTCGAATGTGATGAGGATAAACTTCATGTTTTTTTTCTCAGCTCTCCTCTTTTTCCTTCCACTAAAAAGTCTCCTGCTTGCCTCTTGAGTGAGATATAATTTACCCCATTCCATTTCATCCTCTCTCCTCCCACTACATTTCTCTCTCACCATTTACCTTAATTTATTTTAAGATATGGTCCCATCCTATTCAATTCACTCTGTGCTCTCTGTCTCTGTGTGTGCATGCATGTGTGTATGTGTGTGCATGCACGCATGTACGTGTGTGTGTGTATGTCTGTGTGTGGTCCCACCAACTACCCAGATACTAAAAAGGTTTAAGAGTTACAAATATTGTCTTTCCATGTAGGAATGTAAACAGTTCACCTTTGGTAAATCCCTTATGACTTCTCTTTGCTGGTTACTTTTTCATGCTTCTTCTCATTCTTGTGTTTGAAAGTCAAATTTTCTTTTCAGCTCTGGTCTTTTCATCAAGAATGCTTGAAAGTTCTCTATTTTATTGAAAGACCATTTGTCCCCTGAAATATTATACTCAGTTTTTCTATGTAGGTGATTCTTGGTTTGAGTCCTAGTTCCTTTGACTTCTGGAATATCCAGTTCCACACCCTTCGATCCCTTAATGTAGAAGCTGCTAGATCTTGTGTTATCCTGATTGTATTTCCACAATACTGGAATTGTTTCTTTCTAGCTGCTTGCAATATTTTCTCCTTTACCTGGGAATTCTGGAATTTGGCCACAATGTTCCTAGGAGTTTCTCTTTTTGGATCTCTTTCAGGTGGTGATTAGTAGATTCATTTTGCCCTCTGGTTCTAGAATCTCAGGGCAGTTTTCCTTGATAATTTCATGAAAGATGATGTCTAGGCTCTTTTTTTGATCATGACTTTCAGATAGTCCCATAATTTTTAAATTGTCTCTCCTGGATCTATTTTCCAGGTCAGTTGTTTTTCCAAAGAGATATTTCACATTCTCTTCCATTTTTTCATTCTTTTGGATTTGTTTTGTGATTTCTTGGTTTCTCAGAAAGTCATTAGACTCCATCTGTTCCATTCTCATTTTGAGGGAACTCTTTTCTTCAGTGAGCTTTTGAACCTCTTTTTCCATTTGGCTAATTCTGCTTTTGAAAGCATTCTTCTTCTCATTGGCTTTTTGAACCTGTTTTGCCAATTGAGTGAGCCTATTTTTCAAGGTGTTATTTTCTTCAGCATTTTTTTGGGTCTCCTTTAGCAAGGTATTGACCCATTTTTTCATGCTTTTCTTGCATCTCTCTCATTTCTCTTCCCAGTTTTTCTTCCACCTGTCTAACTTGCTTTTCAAAATACTTTTTGAGCTCTTCCATGGCCTGATCCCACCGGACATCCACCTCGGATGTCTGGGATAGAGAGGCCTTGACCTCCACGTCTTTTCCTGATGGCAAGCATTGTACTTCCTCATCAGAAATGAAAGGAGGAAGGAACATCTCTTCCCCAACACAGTAGCTTTCTATGGTCTTATTTTTCTTTCTTTTTCTGGGCATTTTCCCAGCCAGTTACTTGACTTCTGAGATTCCTCTCCACCCCTGCCTAGATCCTCCCAGCTAGTTCTTGGGGTCTGAGATTCAAATGCTGGTCCCCAGTCTCAGGGCTTTCCGTGGCAAGAGAGGCTACCATTCAATGTGAGCTTAAGTTCTGGTGCTCTGGTGGGGGCAGAGCCGCCTCCCAGACTCAGTTCCCTCAGGGGGTTTATGCAGGGACCTTCAGTAATGTCCCTGAGCTCCTTCCTTCTTGGGGGGGTCCCGGGTTGCCCCTGCTGCCTCTGCCTCCACCACTGCCTCTGCTGCTGCTTCCCGAGGGGGCTGGAGCCATGGAGACACTCTGCTCCCCTCTCAGCCAGCCCAGAACTCTCTCTGACTGACCTGTAGTGCCTGTGGATGGAGGGACCTTTGTGGCTGCCAGAGATTCTGTCCCTGAAGCCTGCTCAGATCTGCTTCTCTGGGGCAGTGTGGCCAGGGCAGCACAGGGGTGGGCTTCGCTGTCCAGTATATGGCAGACCCCTGGGGACAGCTTTCCAGGGCTCTCTGGAACGGAAATCTCTTCCACTGTGTTTCTGCATGGTTTGTACTGCTCCAGAGTTTGTGGGGGGTTCTTTTTACAGGAAATTTATGGGCTGTGGATTCGGAGCTAGCATATGTGAGTCTTTCTACTCCGCCATCTTGGCTCCTCCCCCAGGAAACAGAATATTAAAAAAATCTTATCTTTAAAAAATAAATTGAACAAGCTGTAATTGATCTACCTGAGCAAGAAAAAAGAGACAAAATAAATTTAAATAATTTTAATTATTATACCAAATATTTTAAACTAATTAATTCCTTTAGTATATAAACTATTTGGGAAAAAACTAAATATGGAGTCCTAACAAATTCCTTCTGTGACAAAAATATTTTTTGATGCCTAACCCAGGAAGAGCAAAGATAGAGAGCAAATATTGCAAATGAATTTCCCTAATGAATAGATCCAAAATAAATAAATAAATAAAAAGAATGCTAGCAAGGAAATAAAAGCAACATATGACAAAGACCATACACTATAACAAATTGAAATTTATACAAATAATGCAGGGCCAGTTCAATATTAGGAAATCTGTAAGCATAATTCACTAAATCAGTAATGAAAATAACAAAGAAAGATGATCATAGTAATAGATAGAGAAAAAACTTTTAGCCAAATATAGAATGCGTTCCTCTATAGAGTAATAAATGGAGCCTTTTTAAAATGGCAAGCAGCATCTTTCTAAAACCAAGCAAGCATAATCTGTTATAGAGATAAATTAGAAGTCTTTCCACTAAGATCAGGGGTGCAGAAAGGATGTCCATTATGAATGTAATTATTAAATATTATACTAAAATACCAGTTATAGCCATAAAGGAAGACAAAAACTGAGTGAATAAGAATAATCTTCAAGAAAATAAAATTGCCACTCTTTGCAAAGATAGAATATATGCTTAGATAATCTGAGAAAAAAAAAACTAGTCAAAACAATAAAAAAATTCAGCAAAGTAACAGGATATAAAGATAAACTCACACAAATTATTGGTATTTCTATATATTTCCAATAAAATCTAGCAGGAAGAGATAGAAAAAGAAATTCTATTTAAAATGTTTGTAGACAGTACAATTCACTTAAAAGTTAAGCTGTGCAGATATATCTAAGAACTATATTAACACTGTCAGCAAACACTTTTCAAAAATATAGATCCAAAGAATCGGAAAAAAAAATATTGATTTCTATGGGCAGGATGAACCAATATAATAAAAAATGACAATGATACATTAATTAATTTATTCAGTTCTATAGCAATCCCCCAAAATTATTTTATAGATCTAGAAAAAATAATAACGTTCATGTGGAAGAACAAAATATCAAGAATATCAAGGGAATCAAAGAAAAAAATAAAAGCAAGTGACCTCACAATAGCAGATCTCAAACTCTAGTGGAAAGTGGTAATCAGGAGATTCTTCCCCCGAATATACTAAAGAAAATAGAATCTTAAAAAATATACTAGTACAAATCGCAAAAGATGTTCATACAGCCAATGAGGAGAAAAATCTCTTTAAAAACAGAATTGGTCAAATGGAAAATGATGTCCAAAAGCTCAATGAAAAAAATACTTGCTTAAAAATTAAAATGAAGCACATGGAAACTAATGACTATAAGAACAAAAAAAAAATGAAAACATAGAAGACAATGTGAAATATCACATTGGATAAACAACTGACCTGGAAAATAGACTTAGGAGAGATAGTTTAAAAATTATTAGGCTACTTGAAAGCCGTGATCAAAAAAAGAGAATGTAAATCACCTTTCATGAAATTATCAAAGAAAACTCTCCTTATCTTCTAGAAACAGAGGGTCAAATAAAAATTTAAAGAATTCACCTGAAAAGAAAAAAAATGTCTAGAAATATGGCAGCTAAATTCCAACGTTCCCTGATCAGTGAGAAAATAGTGTAAGTAGCTGGAAATAAACAATTCAAATATTGTAGAATATCAATCAAGATAATATAAATTCTTGCAGCTTCTCCATTAAAGGATCAGAAGACTTAGAATATGATATTCTGGAAGACAAAGGACCTAGAGTGAAAATTAAGTATCACTTATCCAGCAAAACTGAGTATCCTTCAGGAGGAAAAATGGACATTCAATGAAATAGAGAATTTTCAAGCATTCTTGATGAAAAGACCAGAGCTAATAGAACATCTGACTTTCAGATACAAGGCTCAAGAGAAATATGAAAAAGTAAACAGGAAAGAGAAATCATTAGGGACTTATTAAAGTTGAATTGTTTACATTCCTACATGGAAAGATGATTTTTGCAACTCATGAGATCTTTCTCAGTATTAGGGTAGTTGGAGGAAATATATTTTTTACATAGACAGAGGACCCAGGATGAGTTGAATATGAAGGAGTGATATCTAACAAATAAAACTAAAGGGTGAAAGAGAGAGAGGAATAGACTTGGAGAAGAAGAAAGAGAAGTTGATTAGGATAAATTATCTTGCATAAAAGAGACAAAAAATATTTTACAGTGGAAGGGAAGAGGGAGGAGGTCAGAGGAATTGAGTGATCCTTATTCTCATTGAAATTGACTCAACGAAGGAATGATATGCACACTGAATTTGCAATGGAAAACTATCATATGATGACACCAAAAAGTAGAGGGTAAGGGGTGATAGAAGGGAGGGCAGATCGGGGGTGGTTAATCAGAAGGAAAGGAGAGAATAGAATGAAAGGGGAGCTTAGACAGGATAGAGGGAAATACAGTAACTTTCACAATGGAAGTGTTTTGTATGACTGGACATGTATAACTTAAATTACTTTCTTTTTCAATGAGAGTAGGTGGGGAGGGAAGAAGGGAGAGAATATGCAAATCATAGTTTTAAGAATGAATTTAAAAAAAAAAGTTTTTACATGCAGCTGGGAAATAAGATATGCAGGTAATGGGGTGTACAAATCTATCTTGCCTTAAAGGAAAATAGAAGGGAAATGCATAAGAGAAGGAGAGATCGTTGAAGGAAGACAAGGGATAATCAAAATGTAAGTTGTCTTGGAGTGAGGGAAGGAGAGAGATGGGGAGAAAATTTGGAACTCACAGTCTGGTGGAAGTAAAAGTTGAAAACTAAAAATAAATTAATTAATAAAGATTTCATTTTCCTAAATAAAATAAAATATAAAAACGTGAAAGTGGCAATTATAATAAAAAATCTGATAATGGATAACCAATAGAGTGTTGCATCAGTGGGACAGAGTACCTACGCAATATATAGAAATAGTCTCTATATCTCTATCTATCAATCTATCATCTCTCTACCCGCCCCTGTCTATCATCTATCCTATATACAAAAATAAAGGCAGCTAAGTGGAGCAGTGGATTTTGAGTGACACACAGAATCAGGAAGACTCATCTTCCTGAGTTGAAATCTAGCCTTAGATATCACAAGCTGTGTGACCCTGGCCATAAATTCTTTAACCCTGTTTGCTTCAGTTTTCTTTTCTCCAAAATGGACTGGAGAAAAATAATGTAAAACCACTCCAATATCTTTGCCAAGAAAACCCAAAAGAGGTCATAAAGAATCAGTCATGACTGAAACACATGTGCTAAGCAATGTGATTAAAATAATTAAGCAGCAAAGACAAAAATATAGAAATAAATGACCATGGTAATCTAGGATATCAACCCAAAGATCCAAATTTTGGGGACAAGAATTCACTATTCTACAAATCTCTTGAGAAAACTAGATAGTATTCTATTTTGTATGGGTTATATATTGCCTGCCTTCTCAGTAAATGGAAGAAAGGTTCAAGAGGGTGAGAAATGTGGGAATTGAAATGTAACAAAATGAGTGGTAAAAATAAAAAAAAAATAGTATTTCTTGATAGTATACAAAACAAATTCCATGTTTATGTAAAAAGAACTAGAGTGTTGCATGACATACGGCAGGTTTTCAAGTCAGCAGACTTTATAGAACATAGAATCTGAGTAGGTTAAAGAAATATAAATGCCTTGGTTTAAAAAAGAGGATATGAGGTTTTGTAATGAAAAATAGTGAGACTTGACTCACCCAAATGGTCTTACAAATAACCATTGACATAAAGTAAAAATTATTGCTTACCAAGTAGGAAAAAAAAACAACAATATCATTTTTGTTCTATCCAAAAAAGCCTATGGCAATACAATTTATTGGAGAATTCTGGATTTTGATGCCTGCTTCTGTTAATTACTACCTACTTGTGTAATACTAGCATAAATTATTTAAATTCTCTATAACTAAAATTCCTCATTTAGATGAAGTTGTTGGACGAGGCAATCTCTTAGAAATTTTGCAGTTATAACCCTAAACCATTCCCCTTCTAGAGGTATGATATTTATAGCATGACTTTGGCAAAAGGCTTAGACATATCAGGACACTTAGAATGTCTATTTTAAAAGTGGCACAATTATTAAACACATTAATCTTCTATCTCTCTTTCCTTGGACACTACCACTCCCCCCTAGTGGAATAAACCCCCAGTTTTATTCCCTCATATCAGACTATTTTAGTAGACTTCTGAATGCTTTCCCCGACTAAAATATCTCCCAAATTCATAGTATCCCCCACAAATATAGCCCTTTCTAATGATCTCCACAGGCTACCTATTTCCTCCAGGATAAAATATAAAATTCTCTGTTTTCCTTTTAAATCTTTTCATAACATGCTTCCTTCCTAGTCCTCTTGCACTTTACTCCCAACCATTTACTCCTAAATATAATGATACTGCCCTTCTTATTATTCAGCATTGAGGACCCTTTCACCTCTAATTATTTATTTTCACTGGCTGCTCCCCATGCTTGGAATTTATATTCTCATTCATTCTCTCTCTCTCTCTCTCTCTCTCTCTCTCTCTCTCTCTCTCTCTCTCTCTCTCTCTCTCTCTCTCTCTCTCTCTCTCTCTCTCTCTCTCCTCCTTTCCTGGCTTTATACTAATGCTTTCTAAAAGTTCATCTTTCACAACAAACTTCTCTTTTAATGCTTTTGGCTTCCATTTGTGACTATCTTCAATTTTTCACATTTATGTATATCTATATCTATCTACACACACACACACATATATATATATATATATGTATACACATATATATTCTTCATATATTTGATTCCCTATTGTCTCCCCCCATGATATTTTGAGCTATTTGAGAGGAGGGACAGTTTTTTGTCTTTCTTTGTATCCCAAGGTTTAAAATATTTTCTGGCATATGTTGCTATTGTTGAGTCATTTTTTTTAGTTGCATCTGACTTTTCATGACTCCTTTTGAAGTTTTCTTGGAAAATATACTGGAGTGATTTGTCATTTCTTTGTCCAGCTCAGTTTACTGATGAGAAAATTGAGGCAAACAGAATTAAGTGACTTGCCGGGGGTTTCAAAGCTAGTAAATGTCTGAGACCAGATTTATAATCAGAAGATGATTCTTCCTGACTCCAGGCCTGGTGGGCTATCCATTGCACTACTTAGCTTAGTAAGCACAGCAAATAGAGTACAGGACTTCATGTCAGGAATATTGTCTATCTCAGTTTCTTCACCTATAAAATGGAGATAATAATAACACAGCTCCCTGAATTGTTGTAAGGATAAAACAAAATAATATTTATAAAGTGTTTTGCAAATCTTGACATTGCTACCTACATTTCCTTTTGAATTATCATTATTTGATTTGTGTTTGAAAATATCTATGTATGAGTTGGAGACAAGATAGAAAAGTAGATGCAGCCACTATGTTGAACTTTCTTAATAGTCATCTTCAAGAACTTTAAAATAATGCTGCAGATCAAATTTTGGAAGAGCAGACCCAACGGAAGGTAACAGTGAGAGACAGTTGTTTTGGCCTAACATACCTAAGAAGGTAATCAGGAGAGGTCTCGGAGCTGACCTCTGTACAGGAGTACCAGAGGTAGACCTTGTAGGAATATGTAGTAATAGCAACGGTACAAGGTTTGAGAACTCTTAGCTCAGAGACAGTAAGTCCCACAAATGCTCAGAAAGAGATCACAGGGGATACTTTGCTGATACTGGGTGTAGCTCGCACTGACTGGCAACTCTTTTGCCCATAAGCAGTTCTTTATCACAATCCCAGATTGGAGATGAGTGCTTGTGGTCAGCCAGAAGGCAGCAGGGACCCTTCCTGGGTAGAGACATGAGACCAGACCAGGAGAACAGTGACTGCACCTCTCACCTGTTAACATCACCTTGAAAGCAACATAAACTTGCAGAGCCACCCCTGAAAAAGACTACCTCTAAAACAGCACTATGAAAAAGCTTGCATTGCCATCTCCCACAAAATGAACAAACTACAAGAACAACAAAGAAGAATGTGATCATAAAAAACAACTATGGTTCAGAAAAGAACAAGACGTAAAATTAGAACAAGAAAGCAATGTTAAATAAACTACCGAAAAAAGCCTCAATTAAAAATATTAACTGGAAGCAAACACAACAAGAATTCTCAGAAGAGTCAAACAAAGAGAGATGAGTGGTAGAGGAAAAACTGGAAAAAGAAATGAGAGTGAGGCAAAAAAAAATATGAAAAAGACTTAACAGCTTAGGAAAAGAGACAAAAATACCCCAAAGAAAATAATTACTTAAAAATTACCAAGTGGTAAAAAAGCACAAAATCAACTAATGAAAAAAAAAAGACTCCTAAAAAAAAAAAAGCTCACTGAAGACAAATAATTCTTTAAAAATTATATTTGGGCAAGTGGACACTAATGATTCCATGAGGCTTCAAGAAACAATAAAACAGATTTAAAGAATGAAACAATAGAAGAATATATGAAATATCTTATCAGAAAAAAAAAACTGACCTAGAAAATATATGGAAGAAAAATAATTTAAGAATTATTCAACTATCAGAAAGTCATGAATAAAATTGAGTCTAGACATCATATTTCAAGAAATTATAAAGGAAAACCACCTGAATATATCTGATCCAGAGGCAAAATAGAAGTAAAAAGAGTCCATCAATCACCTCCTGAAAAAGATTCCAAAATGAAGACTCCCAGGAATATTAGAGTCCCCAGGTCAAAAAGAAAATACTTCAAGTCACCAGAAACACGTGGGATTTAAAGGAATAGTGAGCTTGAAAAAAATTATATTCCATAAAACAGAAGAGTTGAAATGAAAGCAAGAATAATGTATACAGAAAAACTGAGTATAATCCTTCAAGGCAAAATGGATATTTAGTGAAATAGAGAGCTTTCAAGCATCCTTGATGAAAAGACTAGAGTTGAAGAGAAAATTTGACTTTCAAATGCATGACTCAAGAGAAACATAAAAAGGTAAGCAGGAAAGAGAAAGAACAAGGGATTCAATATGATTTAACCATTTTTTTTTCTTTCCATATGGGAAGATGAAACATGTTTCTTCTAAGAATCTTATCATGATGAAGACAGATGAAGTCTACATAGACAGAGGGCATAGGTGTGAATTGGTTAGTATGGGATGATTTAAAAAAATAAAATTGAGTGGTAAAAAAGGAGCTATTCACTGGGAGTCATAGGGAGAGGCAAAATGGGAAAATTTCTCACGCAAAAGAAAACACGCAAAAAAGAGCTTTTTTACTGTAGGGGGGAAATAGGAGTGGGTCGGCGAGGCTTGAACATCACTTTCATCACAATTGGTGCAAAGAAGGAAGAATACACACATACAAACACTAGTCACTTTTTTCTTCCTCTAAAGCATTGTTTGATATGTTTACTTCCTAGGAATATTTTTTTTTTAGTTTATTTTTTTTAAATATAAATATAAATTTATTTATTTAACTTTTTACATTCATTTTCACAAAATTTTGGTTTCCAAATTTTCTCCCCTTTAATCCCTCCCCCCACCCCAATACACCAAGCATTCTAATTTTCCCTATCACCAATCCACCCTCTCTTCTATCATCCCTCCCTTGTCTTGTCCCCATCTTCCCTTTTGTCCTGTAGGGCCAGATGACTTTCTATTCCCCATTAACCGTATTTCTTA